>OY856400.1:4254172-4699172 GCA_963693495.1 Malacosoma neustria | reverse complement strand
TTTGTGAAATTAAATCACTTGAGTTTATAATATAATGTATAATTGAATATGAACCCACAACCGTATGAGACAACTTGCGTAGCCACTAAGTTGAAGGAGAAATAATCATTTCTCCATTAAACGGCGGAATACGTATATAATAGGCCTGTCGTAAAAGGCAACAAAACAACCCTACCTATGTGGTAGGGCTCCACGCTCGTCTGGATAGCCACCAACCCCTGTCTAAATATTATATTCTAGCATGACCCAGGATCCAGTGCCTATGCGGATTGCAGTATGTTCGCGCGCCTTAAGCCTGTCTGTCGAAGATATTGGGATAGATCGGAAGGAAGACCAAGTCCGAAAGATATCTGAAGGTATACCTTCACTTCGTGCTTCTCCAGGTGCCGCTTCAGGCTCGTCTTCCACCTAAACACCTTGTCACATTTGTTACAAGGAAACGCGTTCCTGAATTCGTGTACCGCACTGGAAATAATTCCCAAGATTATTAATATAGAAAATAAACGCGTGTGTGTGTATATTATTTATGTATAACCCGTGCGCGATAAGTTGAGACTCGCCTGGAATGCAACCCCCCGTCCGCTACCCCTGTAACTTCCCCTCAAGCTCCCGTGTTGTACTGTAGGCAACGCCATTTTCTTTAACATCTTAGTCTCGTACTGGCTTACGTCACGCAACAATGATATTGATATTTTTTTGTGCACAGTACAACCATGCGTCTGTGGCGTCACCGCCCTCAGGTCTCAACTTATTGCGCACGGGTAATACGCGTGTCACAGAACATAAATAGCTAAAGACTTCACCCGTATACCACAACTCTCTGTTTGTAAAATCTAATATATAAAATTCTCGTGTCACAGTTTTCGTTGCCATACTCCTCCGAAACGGCTTGACCGATTTTGATGAAATTTTTTGTGTTTATCCGGTATCTATGAGAATCGGCCAACATCTATTTTTCATCCCCCAAATGTTAGGGGTAGTACCCATAAATTTTTATTTTTATTTTTTGACATTTTATTATTTATATGGCAGAACAACGCTTGCCGGGTCAGCTAGTAAATTATAAACTAATCAAATAAAGAGAATACATACCAACAATTTCAAATTTATAGAATGTACTTAATTTTTTTTATAAAGTCACTTTTATTACGAATTTTTACAATGGCATATCATGCATATTTGTTAATAAATAACCATTTTTATCTCCACTGATAGAAAACACGTGTTGTTGATTTACAAACATTTGAGAAACTACTGTGAATATAGTAACAAGTTTAACAGCTAAGTTCACCGTGATGCATTGTATAAATTTTACTGTCATATTTTTTCCAAATGCGCCAAAAAAAAAGTATAACTACAATAGACAATTATGTATTTTGAGAAGTAAATGAGCTTGTAGTTGGGGGGGGGGAATGCGTTTCCAGGGACTCAGTTCTGATTCCCCTTCAAGGCAGTGTAGCTAGAGCATGGATAAAATGACCCCCCACTCTAGGACCGCCCACAACGTACGTACGCGTCAAGAGGCCGACGGTAACCGCCAATTAGAGGGGAATAATATCATTAAAATGCCAACACACGGTTGTTCGCGCATGTGTACAACGCGGGCGCTTTCATTTTACCCACGAGCTGGCTGCACTTGTTCCAAGTGTGTTTTTGGCTGTGTGTCTATGCGTGCATGTGTGTGTGTGTGTGTGAGAGTGCGTGCACGCGTGCGTTTATGTGTATGTGTGTAGTACAATTTCTAAATTGAAAAACAAAAGCAATTACTTCACTTACACCCTATGGTTCATGAGTCCGGCGCGGTGTCTGTATGTCTTCTCGCATTCGGGACACTGGATCCTTGCTTTGTGCGAGTCCTTATGGTATCGGTGGGCCTCTATCGACCTTGAAAATGAAATATATATGGCCGACCTACTTATAGGGGTGACAGAAAACTCTTTGTAGAGCTGACTTTACTCGAAATGAGATGCGGCGACAAGTACTAAAAGCGAGATGCGGTGAACCCCTACTAAAAACGAGATGCGATCAACGTCATTAGGAAAGAGACACCGTGATCCCCCACTAGGATCTGTTTTATCCGTGCAGGGGCGGAGAAAGAATACTGACCTCTGCGGCCGGGGTCGGCCTGTTGTAAAAGGCGACTAAACAACGCTACGTGGTAGGGCCCCAAGCCCGTCTGAACGGCGACCACCTTTGGTCTTAAGTATGCCGCCATAATAACTTTGTGTTGTGTTCCTGTACCCTTATGGGACAGCAGCGTGTTCGCGATGCCACTGCCTTTCTACTGTCCTACAGCAATAAAAGACAAATTCCTCCCCTTAGCCTTACCAGACGGCGAACAATGAATATGCTGAATGATCACATACTTGGAGATCTTTCCGCACACGCTGCACTTGTATTCCTTGAGCGCGATCTCGTGGTTCGAATAGTAGTGCTGCTGCATCACTTTCAGGTCCAGGGTTCGTTTGTGACATATCGCACATTCGTACCTGGAAACATTCGTAGAAATAAATTTTTATTTTAGGTACTTAAAACTTTTGAAACGTTTGAAAAAAAATTATGAAAGTAAAATGTTTACGATGCGCGCGCGCACAACTACACACAAAAAGCGATATGATGAAGTCAGCTGATCACTGTCTCTCAAGTTTCCGTGGAAACTGGTAACTATACGAAGTCCAGCCTACGCTAAACCCTATTTCATATGATTGATGATATAAATCTGAGGTCAACTTAAATTGGATTATAAAAATTTCCGAAACTGATAATTTTTAACTAAAACTATTTTTTTTTTAAATAAAAGTAGCCTAAGTTACTTCTTGTTACATCAGCTATCTGCCAGTGAAAGTCCCGTCAAAATCGGTGCAGCCATTTCAGAGCTCAGCCGGAACAAACAGGCAGACAGACAAGAATTCTAAAAAACATATTGTTTTGGTATATGTAACGTGTATACGTCCGAACGCAATTAGTAAAAAGTGATTATTTTAATATTACACACAGACACTCCAATTTTATTTATTTGTATATATAACTTCGTTCGCCCTCTCGGCCATCTCACTAATTCGGGTCTTCAACCCTGGCCTGTGCGGTTGTGGAGTTGGCCGACATTATGGCGGGGGGGTTACAGTACCTAAGACGCTGGATATAAATTCCAGGTTCTACGTTTGGGGCACAGGGTCTCCATTGGAATAACTTAATTGGGAATTCTCATCATTCGACTCTCAACGGGACATCTTCCCATCGAACACCAAAGTCCAGCTCTTCGGCGGACGCAATCAGGGCTTCGAACCCGAACTTTTAAGTGCGCGTCCTTAAACAACCTCGCGACAAAATGCGAAAGATATTAGACTACAGAGGTCATTACACAGACTTACCTTCTTGTGTGCCTTTTGTAATGCGCCGTGAAGGAATCCACCGAGGGTATCACAGTTTTACATATGGGACAGCTATAATCGCCTAAGGCCTGAGGAGTGAAAAAAAAATGTGTGAATACAATTCTCACACGGCACAAGTGAAACTACAAAAAAATATTAGGTCAATAAAAAGTAATAATTAAATGTTATTTTATTTTTTCGACGTAGTCTCTGTCTCTCAGGATCTGGAATGAGCTTCCGACTGAGGTTTTCTCAGCACGGTACGATATAGGGTTCTTCAAAAAAGGCGTTATAAAATTTCTTCGAGGCCGGCAGCGCGTGGTTTTGCCTCAGGTGCTGCAAACGTCCATAGGCGACGGTGACCACCTGCGAGGATGGGCCGTCTGCTGAACTCTAGCTATTAAAAAAAAGTCACTTTTCAGGATTAAACACTTTGTATATCGTATTCCGAAAGATAAAATTCTCTTTTAAAAAAAATATTTTTCCTGATCCCTTAAAAAATCGTGTACTGCGGCGAATACTGCGTACCATCATCTTCAAATGTATGGCCCCTGAGATGTTCCTTTAACGGCGGAAATAGGTAGAAATCACTAGGAGCTAGGTCCGGTGAATATGGAGGATGTTACTTGAGACTTCTTTTTTTTTATTGCTATTTTATTTATTGAATTTAGCAGTTACCGTCACCTATGGGTGTTTGCAACGCCAGTGGCATCGCGAGCACGCTGCTGTCCCATAAGGATACAGGAACTTAGGTCACTAATGCCGAAACATGACACAGGGTTATTATGGCGGCATACTCAAGACCAACGGTGGTCGCCGTCCAGACGGTCTTGGGGCCATACCACGTAGCTAGGGTGGGATTGTTATGTCGCCTTTTACGACAGGCCGACCCCGGCCGCTTACTTACTCTGACGTTTATAATATTATTACATACACCTGTTAGGAATCGAACCGTGTGATACATACTTTATCGTGCCGCCTCCTATTATGCTCCCGGTACGCCCCCTCGTGGCTGAACCCGAGGAGGCAACTCTCGCATTTGTACTCGCTCTTCAAGTACCTCTCCCTGCCCCCCTCCACGTCCCTCTCGCGCAGCATCTCCTCGTACGTCATGTCGACAGTCAGGATCTGTGTAGTCACTTTTTTCTGTTTAAGAAATTCAACTTTCGGTGTCAATTTAAAAAACAAAAGTGTGTGTGTGTGCGCAATTCACATATGGCAGAAGTGAAACTTCAGAAAAGTAGCCTACGAGAGAATGAGACGAATATAAAGTATCAGGAGTATTCGAATGTTTATAGGGTTTATTATTTTTATAATATTTTTATCAAGCTCAAAAATTATTTTATATTCTAATGCAAAATATTACATTTCATATAAAAATAAAAAATAAAATAAGCCTTTATTGCTGTTTTTTCTGTTTTACAATAGTATATTATTTTTTTTTTTTTTTATTATAAATATATAATCTAGTTTTTCTCGACAATCGGTTAGATTTCTTCTACAACAGCTTGTCTTTCGACAAATGCCTCCTCTAAGGCTTTCCAATTTGTCCGATTTTTTGCAATACGTAGCCATTCTGGGCCAGCTATCTTCTTAAAATCATTCTCCCAACGTTTAAATTTAAACATTTCATATATTAGTGTATAAAAGCTACGAAAGCCCGAACAAAGAGGAGACGGAGATTATGGGAAACACTTTATACCTGTATCTATATCATTCCCTCTGAAGCTAAATCTTATTTTTGGAGTTTACTCCTTAAGAATCGATTTTCATATATAAGGTGCCCGGTATGAGAAAAATGTGAGAGTAAAATCTACTAATGAATGACCTCGTTACGTTTTTGGTGCGCGTGCACCGTAACACACTAAACAAAACAAAATGATGTATCTCTCAAGGCAAAAATTACTTTATTTGTTACAACTTAAGGTTGATTTCACATTGAATGTTGTTTAACATATGTCTTTTCATTTGTAAGTGACAAGAGTAATTTATTGCTTTGCTCATTTTATATGACGAATGATCGTAAGTATTAGATAATGTTTTGGAGATTTGTGACTTTATTACTAGGTTCCATAGTTGTAATTAGGTTGAACTTAAAACTGTTTTAAAACTTTTTTTATATATGTATATTATTTTCATTAATTTGTTAATTTACCCTTTCATATGGTATTAATCTTATTTTGTTATAATTTGTTATTTTCATTAATTTCTTAATTTACCCTTTCATATGGTATTAATCTTGTTTCAGTTAAATAAACTCTTTTTGCGTATGTTTAGACAATCTTACTTAAGTAGTAAACTCCAGTCGTGCGTCGGAGCTGTCACACACAGTTTTTTTTTATTGCTGTAGGCCAGCAGACAGGCTAACGGCCCGTTTAGAATTTAGCAGTTACCGTCGCCTGTGGGTGTTTGGAAAGTCAGTGGCATCGCGAACACGCTGCTGTCCCATAAAGGTACAGGAACTTGGGTCACGAATGCCGGAACACAACACAAGGTTATTATGGCGACATACTTAATTAAGATCAAGTTGTTTTGTCGCCTTTTACGACAGGCCGACCCCGGCCGCAGAAGTCATTATTCTTTCTCCGCCCTTACACGCATATTTTTTTATGAATATGTTTGTCTCAATCACAACACTGTTAAAGAAGTTTCACTACAAAAACCCTCTCCCTTCCGCCTATTTTTTTGAATAACGTTTTTTTTGACACATGCACTCAAATCATAATCTATTTGCATCATACAAACATATTGAATTGAATCTATAGACACAGAAAAAAAAATCAGCACCGAAACGAATACTCTCACCTTTTTCTCCTTCAATCTCTTCCTCCCCTTGACTCTATTCAATTTCTTCCTCTTAGTATCTTTATCTCCAATCAACGTCTTTAAAGCAACTTCTATTCCCACTATCTTCGTTGTACCCTCATCTTTAATATTCAGTGCACCGAGATCTTCAAAATCTGGAAGAAATCCCACAAACCTTAGCCTCATAGAAGTGCACTACTGGGCGTAGACCATTTTAGACATGCCCCTAAATGCGATATATGGCCCCTTGCGTCTACTTCCAGTCACATGTAGGTCATCATACGACTTCTCGACAATTCACACAACGCCATGTAGTCCCAAAGTAACCAACAGAGCGCCTGTGTTTCTTCTTCTCCGTGCAGGGGGGGGGGGGCAGAGTAAGACCCCTGCGACCGGAGTCGGCCTATCGTAAAGGGCGACTAAACTCTAGCTACGTGGCATGACGCGTATAGGCTCATTTTTGCACAGCTAATCATCGTCGAGTAGCCGGCCATTCACGAAATACACCATGCCATACTTTTCTGACGGTTCCAAATGGCCGCCACACGTTCGATTAACGCCCCCGCGATCGGGCCGAGCCGGTATCAGGTCTATGACCATCATTTTCCTTATTTTCATTACGTAATTAGACCCCTGAAGAATCGCCATACTGGTACAAATGACCTAATATTTTGTGTCACCATCTCCCGGTCTATAATTTTGTCAAAAACCATTTTAGCCGATTCTGCAACTACACGCCTCATAGCACAGCAGACAGGCTGACGGCCCGCTTAGGATTTAGCAGTTACCGTCGCCTATAGGTGTTTGCAACGCCAGTGACATCGCGAACACGCTGCTGTCCCACAAGGGTACAGGAACTTGGGTCACTAATGCCGGAACACAACACAAGGTTATTATGGCGGGGCATACTTAAGACCAAAAGTGGTCGCCATCCAGACGGGCTTAAGGCCCTACCACGTAGCTAGGGTGGGTTGTTTTGTCGCCTTTTACGACAGGCCAACCCCGGCCACAGAGGTCAGTATTCTTTCTCCGCTCCTGCACGGATGAAAAGCGCTTGCCGTGTGACGCCAAAGGTGCATGCATACCTATATTTAGAAGTAATAACTAATACCGCCATATTTGAACGTAACTTGAAAACACGCGAAATTTCCTGTGCAGAATATTGACTATGTGACGAAAACCTAAGCCTACCTTGTGATCAGACGTGGCATTTTAAAGACCAATACCATATTTTGATGGTATGTTACCTAATATCCATTAGGCAAAGAAAGTCGTTGAATATTATCTAGCTGTCCGTATCGTTTGAATGTAGTCCCGTACCCACACAAACCACCAGCTGTGGGATGTTACGGGCTGGTATTATATTATACACGTCTTACCGTTATCAAATTCATCCAGATGATGAATTTCCGCCTTAAAATCCATCAATTTCTCATCCGAATCAATATAGTCGTCTTTAGGTTGATCATTTGCTTTATTTATAACTGTAATGAATAATAAAACATATCTAAATAAAAATGCAAATTATTGACAAATCGTATCGACGATCTCACGACGCGGTCAAACTCACGTTATATTCTGCGGTCATTCATATCAAGTGAAGCGGTCAAATGCACATGACATCACGGAACAGCGAAGGTTTTGTTTTGTTACGTGAAGGCTGTTGTGGTCTCAGACGACGTAACAGCGACTCTAGACGGAAAAGGCATTCCAACCCCGTGGGAACGGGGTCGATCAGTCGTGACAGCGTGCTCGGAGACGCATCTTCATTGAGGTGCGTTCCCAGCTCGACCGCTGCATGGGGAGCAAGGGATATTGGGGTCATATCGACTTCACCGGTGAAGCCGCTCCTATTCGATTCTACTGACGTTTCGGAATGTGTATATCTGGGGGAGAAGAAACGGCGAAAGAAACTCCCCCCCCCCCCCCCCGCAACACATTTATTACGTGTAATTTGTTTACGTGTAATTTTATTTGTGACGTACTTTTTAATATGTAAATGTTGCTCCTTAACTATTCTTAAAACCTAACAATACAGTGCATCTATCAGTAATTCCTTATCCGTGCAGGGGCGGAGAAAGAATACTAACCTCTGCGGCCGGGGTCGGCCTATGGTAAAAGGTGGCAAAACAACTCTAGCTACGTGGTAGGGCCCCAAGCCCGTCTGGATGGTAACCACCTTTGGTCTTAAGTATGCCACCATAATAACATTGTGTTGTGTTTCGGCATTAGTGACCCAAGCTCCTGTACCCTCATGGGACGGCTGCGTGTTCGCGTATCCGTAGTTTTAATTGATATAATGGGTAAAGACCCTGCATCCACAACACCTTCATCGTGCTCTCACCAAGAACTAGGGCGTATGGACCCATTGAAATGCGCGTATTGACTGCGAATGGGAATCAAACCAGTTACACGGCTTTCGTAAGTACGAGGGTTGTAGTGCCAAGGTCTGCTATTATGTTCCTATACTGTTAAATGCTCCACAAACTTTTGGACCCATCGGAACCAGGGCGGGGTCTCGGTCTCCGTCGGGGATCTTACCTGAACTACTTCGCTCTTCCATTTTCACGTCTCCATACGAAAATATGCCATCAACAATCTCATCGTTGGTGGATTCAAGTTTCTGTGTATCGAGTTGACATGTATCCACCGATAGACGGCGTTGTTTAAGATTCTAAAAATAAATAAGCACACAATATGGATACAGAAAAAGGAATAAACTAATGGTGGCGTAAAAGTTGTGGTGAGTCAGAATGTAAATGCGATTACAGCTAATAGTAGAAGTAGCTTAATGTAATATAGAGAGGAAAACAAATAATCAGCACAATATATGGACACAGAATGAGACGTAAACAAAAGATAGCGCAGAAACACGTATACATTTTTTTTATTTAACGTGAGAAGATTACTCTGCAGCCATTTGCTTAAATGCGTTATTCCAGCCTCAGCAAATTTTAGGGTTTCCTTCCACGTCAACCCATAGAAAAGAATCGCCGTGTCGTCTGCGTAGCACACTATTTCTGAGTTTTTCATAGAAAGATTAAATCATTAATATAGATTATAAATAGTGTGGGCCCGAGAATATTGCCCTGAGGAACAGGAAAATTAATAGGCAATGGGCGACTTATATTCGAACCGATTTTAACGCATTCCTTCTGGTTCGTGAGATAGCTTTGAAACCAGTCAATGGCGATTCCTCTTATACCCATATTTTCGAGCTTCGTTAATAGAATGGGCACCGATACGGTATCGAAAGCTTTGGCTAAATCGAGAAATAGCGTAAGCCCAACGCAGCGTAAACCTTGATCAACTTTAGATGTTATTGCAGAAGTCAGCAGCGACACGGCATCTTTTGTACTCCATCCCTTACAATAACCAAACCGTCTGACCGATAGGAAGTTCTGTGCCTCTAAAAATTTCATAACAAAATATTGTTAACTAAATTAACTAATAATTTTGAAAAATTATTGTCTATAATTTACCTGTAATTTTATAATTAATTGATGAAATAATAAAATTGCCTGTAATTTTCGAGAAGTCGTTAGATCCATTTTTATGTATCGGTATCACAGTAGCCAACTTCCATGCACTGGAAAGGCTTATATGTGCCAGTGGTGGTGCAATAGTATCTTTAATATTTTTTATTAACAGATTATTTAAATTATCATTTCCTGGCGATTTTACATTTTTAAGACTAGTGATTAAGCACATAACTTCTTTATGATCAGTAGGGCTCATAAATAATGAGCCAGCATGTCCCTGTACTTTAACTCCCGTAGCAAGATCAGATTGCGATTTGTAGAGTACCTACATCTAAAATGTGGCGAAAAAGGGTTTAAATGCGATGACGGCTAATAGAGGAGAGTGGAAGGAGGGGACATGTTGTACCCCGCCTATATATAATGGAACAAGGACAGGAAAAAGTAGAACAAGCACCTAAGACCATCCATCAATGTCCTCCTATATCTTGGGAAATAATTTACTGTTTTGTGACATAACATAATAACAAACACACCTCTTTATTATTTTTGACTTTCTTCTTAACTCTATTAGTCTTCTTTTTTCTCTTTTTGTCTTCTTTCCCATCAATCGATGGCGGTACAGGTACTTCTATTTCTAATAATCTCGAAGTACCTTCATTGTCATCTTGTAAAACATTATCTAAACCTGAAAAAAATATATAATTAATAATGGATAATAACAGCCTATAGCGTCTCACAGCTGGGCTCGGGCCACCCCGTTGAAGGAATGTATAAAATACCCGCTTATATGTCCAAGGCGCATTGGCAGGTTACATATGTGGGCACCTAGCCTACTCCTCCTCTCAAATACAGTGAACATCAGAACACATCATATAACACATTTACACTACTACACGCATTCATCACTCAATTCAAAGGACGTGTTAACGTGTAATGCCAGCGTTGCAGTTGGTTCACAGTAACCGCACTGAAGGCTTACTCACCGCGCGGAGAACATAGTTACATGCGCATGTCATCGATGCGCGCGCTCTGCGATCGAGTGACCAGTCTAACGCCGACGCTATTGAGACGCGTATACGCGTGCGCAATAACTGCACGTCGCTATTGACAATAAAGAACGGCAATTTGCTCCTTCAAATGTAATTACTAATTAATACGAAACTTCATGAGTGGACAAACGTCAAAACGGCCATCATAGCGTGCCGGTATAGTAATTATATGACAATATAACAATGATACCTACGTAACTGTAGTTTCCATAACACACCAGTAAACGTAACTACACCAGTGACAACCACGAGAACAAACCATACATAATTATACCGGTGATCTCTAAAGGAAAGTTTCCACGCGATTTTTTCCTTTACCGTTGCTAAATGGCAATTATGCTATAATATTGACGACTTTTGACGTCCTCTGTGGCGTAATGGATAACGAACGCACTTTGATGATACGCTTGCGGAGGTCACGGGTTCGAAGTAGTATATTAGTTGTCTAGTACCCATAACACAAATGCTATACTACTTATTTTGGGACTAGATGGCGTGTGTGAATTGTCACAAAATATTATTATTATTTATTTATTTATTTATAATATGCACATTTATTTATTTTCCTCTTTTCTATTCTATCTGTTTCTTTTCTATTTCTAAAAAATTGAAAAATATATACCTAGTCAGGTCATAAGTATTGTCACACAGTAAAAACTTTTCTTTTAGAATGCTGGCCACAAAAAAGTTTATTGAATTCGAATTTCGAATTGTTCATGAAAATAAAAAAGGTATACTTTTAGAATTTTACTCATTTTTAAATATGGAGTGGACGCTTAAAGAAGACCGTGTTGCAGTTATTGCGTTGTATCGTTGCAGTTACGCGCCAATTCAAATTTTTAACATACTGAAAAATTTGAATATAACCAAAAGATTCGTTTATCGTACCATCAAACGATACAATGAAGACTCTAGTGTAGATGACAGGTCAAGAAGTGGTCGCCCTCGGTCTGTTAGGACTCCAGCAGTGATAAAAGCTGTGAAGGCACGAATTCAAAGAAATCCCAAACGTAAGCAGAAACTGTTGGCCCTTCAGATGGGGTTAAGCAGAACCACGGTGAAAAGGGTGTTAAATGAAGACTTAGGGCTTCGGGCATATCGAAGAAAAACAGGACATCGTTTGAATGCTCGTCTAATGGACCTGAGACTGAAGAGATGCCGCGCTTTGTTGAAGCGGTACGCGGGAAAAAAATATCGGGAAATTCTTTTTTCGGATGAAAAAATGTT
This sequence comes from Malacosoma neustria, assembly GCA_963693495.1. NCBI lineage: Eukaryota > Metazoa > Arthropoda > Insecta > Lepidoptera > Lasiocampidae > Malacosoma > Malacosoma neustria. The sequence goes on along the minus strand of OY856400.1, from coordinate 4,687,238 downwards.
TACCGTAGAAGAGAGCTACAACAAACAAAATGATAAGGTGTACGCACACAGTAGTGAAGAAGCGAGCAACCGTATTCCGCGTGTCCAACGAGGTCATTTTCCATCCTCGCTCATGGTATGGTTGGGAGTTTCTTATTGGGGCTTAACAGAGGTACATTTTTGTACCCTCAGGGGCGCTCCTCTGTCCGAGGAGTGCACGGGTGTGCGTACCCGAGGTGCCCGAGCATCTGTCGCCTCACTCCCCTCTCCGTCCGAGGCGACAGAGTCCTACCTTTCTTCCCGTCTACCTCCTACATCCTTTCCAACTTCGCTCTCTGTTCGTGGCGTGGTCCCCGGTGGGATGGTTGCGAATACTGATTGGGGTCCCGGGTACTGCCCTGGGCCCTGATTTGGTAGTCGAAACCATGCCTATTTCGACTGCGCCTGCACAGAGAGTGTTCCTGGGGTGGGAATCGCATCCTCGCTGTCGGTTGGTCATGCTGGGCCGGCTACGGCGTTGGGCGACTCCCTGGTTTTTCTGGAGTGTCGCCTGGTAGTCGTACCCATGCCTGACCGGCACGCGACGGGGGTGCGAGTCCCGTCCGGAATTGGCCGCCGACCTATCGCTCCCGGCCCTGGTTCTGTCCATGGTCGGGGGCGATCCTGGATGGTCAGCCGTCGCCTCCTTTTGCGAGGCAGTAATGTCCGCAAAGGAGGCGGCGGGGCGGGAGTGGGAGTCAACTCCCGCCAACGCAGGCCGCGTCGTCGGCGCCGGAGGGCAAGCAACGACCTCCGGCGGCCGTAGAAAGCGGCCGCGGGCGGCCCCTCGGGGGAGGAGAAGGAGTTGAGGAGGGCCGCGTGCTGTTCCGCGGCCCTCCTCAACTCCTTAAGTCAACAGGAGAGCGCCGGAGGGATGAAACCCTGACCCCCTGGCGTCAAGACTTTAGAAGAGGCCCGCCTTGAGAAAGGCGGGCCGGCGCCGGCTCGGGCCACGAGATCGGCAGGCCACATTTCCGTAGGCCCGGGCGTAGGCGATAGGAGAAAAAGTTTTAAAAAGGTACATTTTTGTGAGAAAGGTGTAAAAACGAATGCTGTTGTGTATCAAAATACAGTCCTGACGAACCTTGTGGAACCTGTTTCTCATACCATGTTCAATAACAGGCACTGGGTATTCCAACAAGATTCGGCGCCAGCTCATAGAGCGAAGAGCACACAAGACTGGCTGGCGGCGCGTGAAATCGACTTCATCCGGCACGAAGACTGGCCCTCCTCCAGTCCAGATTTGAATCCGTTAGATTACAAGATATGGCAACACTTGGAGGAAAAGGCGTGCTCAAAGCCTCATCCCAATTTGGAGTCACTCAAGACATCCTTGATTAAGGCAGCCGCCGATATTGACATGGACCTCGTTCGTGCTGCGATAGACAACTGGCCGCGCAGATTGAAGGCTTGTATTCAAAATCACGGAGGTCATTTTGAATAAACTTTAATGTCATAAGAATCTATGTTTTGTTAAGTTCATTTTGGTATATGAATGGTTACATAATTAATAAACTTGTTACAATTATTTTACATTAAACATGTGACAGAATTTATGACCTGACTAGGTATATATATATATTAGCTAGGGAGTTGCTTGCCGCTTCTTCTCCTTGTAATAGCTGAACACGCTGTGAAGCGGAGGTAAACTTTAGTTTATTTTGCAATAGATATTATGCTGATCAGAGAAGCTGCCTTGGCGATGCATTGCACCGTGGGATATGTGTAAAATCGCGAGAAAAAGTCTTATTATGACACACACACACACACACACACACACACACACACACATATATATATATATATATATATATATATATATACAATTACCATTTCCTATTTCCATCGTTTTCTTCGATTCTTCTTTAACATATACACAGTTCTGCTTCGACGCCATAGCGATTACGGAGAAATCCTTTTCATTTGAAGCACTTAATACGTCCGGTTCATCAAAATCTAAAAAAAAATATACAACTGTAGGTGTAGAAATCATATCCGCCACCACTAGATGGCGCCTGTGGCAATATTAGATCACGCTAACTTGTTCCAACGACGTATTAAAAGGGTCGTTGAGGTCGTAGGTCGTGTACTCGTTTTGGTAATACTTTCAGAGGTCGTTGTTGTCGTTTTGATAATATTCAGTCAGCACTTGGTTGTGATGATTTGGTTGCATTCAAGTTATTGAGTTTGTTTACGAGTCCTTGTAATTCGCACAAGTTTGTTGTTATATCTTATATATACCTAGTCAGGTCATAAATTCTGTCACATGTTTAATGTAAAATAATTGTAACAAGTTTATTCATTATGTAACCATTCATATACCAAAATGAACTTAACAAAACATAGATTCTTATGACATTAAAGTTTATTCAAAATGACCTCCGTGATTTTGAATACAGGCCTTCAATCTGCGCGGCCAGTCGTCTATCGCAGCACGAACGAGGTCCATGTCAATATCGGCGGCTGCCTTAATCAAGGATGTCTTGAATGACTCCAAATTGGGATGAGGCTTTGAGCACGCCTTTTCCTCCAAGTGTTGCCATATCTTCTAATCTAACGGATTCAAATCTGGACTGGAGGAGGGCCAGTCTTCGTGCCGGATGAAGTCACTTTCACGCGCCGCCAGCCAGTCTTGTGTGCTCTTCGCTCTATGAGCTGGCGCCGAATCTTGTTGGAATACCCAGTGCCTGTTATTGAACATGGTATGAGAAACAGGTTCCACAAGGTTCGTCAGGACTGTATTTTGATACACAACAGCATTCGTTTTTACACCTTTCTCACAAAAATGTACCTCTGTTAAGCCCCAATTAGAAACTCCCAACCATACCATGAGCGAGGATGGAAAATGACCTCGTTGGACACGCGGAATACGGTTGCTCGCTTCTTCACTACTGTGTGCGTACACCTTATCATTTTGTTTGTTGTAGCTCTCTTCTACGGTAAACATTTTTTCATCTGAAAAAAGAATTTCCCGATATTTTTTTCCCGCGTACCGCTTCAACAAAGCGCGGCATCTCTTCAGTCTCAGGTCCATTAGACGAGCATTCAAACGATGTCCTGTTTTTCTTCGATATGCCCGAAGCCCTAAGTCTTCATTTAACACCCTTTTCACCGTGGTTCTGCTTAACCCCATCTGAAGGGCCAACAGTTTCTGCTTACGTTTGGGATTTCTTTGAATTCGTGCCTTCACAGCTTTTATCACTGCTGGAGTCCTAACAGACTGAGGGCGACCACTTCTTGACCTGTCATCTACACTAGAGTCTTCATTGTATCGTTTGATGGTACGATAAACGAATCTTTTGGTTATATTCAAATTTTTCAGTATGTTAAAAATTTGAATTGGCGCGTAACCGCAACGATGCAACACAATAACTGCAACACGGTCTTCTTTAAGCGTCCACTCCATATTTAAAAATGAGTAAAATTCTAAAAGTATACATTTTTATTTTCATGAACAATACGAAATTCGAATTCAATAAACTTTTTTGTGGCCAGCATTCTAAAAGAAAAGTTTTTACTGTGTGACAATACTTATGACCTGACTATGTACAATGCGATTCAAATAAGAATAGGAACGTCAATGACCTCTATCTGTCAAATGTCACTAGAAAAGTACGGTTTTCAACGAAACCTTATTTGCGTATCAATAATGGTGAGTGGAATCGAAGTCACAAATACATGTAATATACCTAATTTTATTTTAAACAACAGTTAGAGAAATAAATATTAAAAACCTATGCTATGACGTCACAACATGGCGCAAAGTCGATCCTATTCTTATTTAAAACGCATTATAATTATTAACTTTTTTTTTATTGCTGTAGGCCAGCAGACAGTAGGTCGCCTACCAACGCCAGTGGCATCGCGAACACGCTGCTATCCCATAAAGGTACAGGAACTTGGGTCACTAATGCCGGAACACAACACGAGGTTATTATGGCGGCATACTTAAGACCAAAGGTGGTCCCCATCTAAACAGGGTTGAGGCCCTACCACGAAGCTAGGGTGGGTTGTTTTGTCGCCTTTTACGACAGGCCGACCCCGGCCGCAGAGGTCAGTATTCTTTCTCCGCCCCTGCACGGATAATTCAATAATATACTTAATTCACTAATATATTCTAATAATACTAATATCTAAAACCTACCAGGAGTGGTATGGCCCCAAGCCCGTCTGGATGGCGACCACCTTTGGTCTTAAGTAGGCCGCCATAATAACCTTGTGTTGTGTTCCGGCATTAGTGACCCAAGTTCCTGTACCCTTTTGCGACAGCAGCGTATTCGCTATGCCACTGGCGTTGCAAACACTCATAGGTGACGGTAACTGCTAAATTCTAAGCGGGCCGTCAGCCTGTCTGCTGTCCTACAGCAATAATAAAAAAACAACAATTATTAAATCTATCAATAATACATACCATTTCCAACTTCATCCAATTCATTCGTTTCCTCTTTGAATATATCATTCTCATACATTTTAGTTCTTTTCTTACAAGCATTCGCTGCCTGACCTGAAATTATTTATATTTATTCCTGCAGACAGACAGACGGCCCACATACGCCGTCGCCTATGAATTGTGACTCCAGGTGCATTCCGCGTAGTCACTGGAACCTGGGTCACTTGTGCTGAAACACAAGCTCGTTATGGCGGTATATTTGGCGATAAGAGACGGTTGGCATCCAATCGGGTACAGGAACTTGGGTCACTAATGCCGGAACACAACACAAGGTTATTATGGCGGCCTACTTAAGACCAAAGGTGGTCGCCATCCAGACGGGCTTGGGGCCATACCACTCCTGGTAGGTTTTAGATATTAGTATTATTAGAATATATTAGTGAATTAAGTATATTATTGAATTATCCGTGCAGGGGCGGAGAAAGAATACTGACCTCTGCGGCCGGGGTCGGCCGTTGGTAAAAGGCGACTAAACAACCCACCCTAGCTTCGTGGTAGGGCCTCAACCCTGTTTAGATGGGGACCACCTTTGGTCTTAAGTATGCCGCCATAATAACCTTGTGTTGTGTTCCGGCATTGGTGACCCAAGTTCCTGTACACTTATGGGACAGCAGTATGTTTGAAATGCCATTGGCATAGCAAACCTATAAGCGACGGTAACTGCTAAATTCTAAGCGGGCCGTCAGCCTGTCTGCTGTCCTACAGCAATAAAAAAAACGTAATAAAAGAAACACAAACCCACAGGACAGGAATTGAACCAATAATCGCTGCTACACAGCTTGTCAAATACTCACTTCCACAACAGCACGAGCTGTTCTCCTCATTTTTAACACCAGCATAGACAAAAATGCCTTCATCATTTGCATACCAAGAGCTCTCTTCAGGCTTTATGGATATTGATTCTTGCTTGTGAACTTTCAACGCTGGTTGACACATAACTTCTGTGAATAGCCGCTCCTTGAGATCCTAACAACGTAAAAAAGTATGTGTTCATGTATATATTAGCGTATAAAAGTTGTATACTTGTATTCTATTTCATTCTCTCGCCGGCTAAATCCAATTTTTTTATAGCTAGAGTTCAGCAGACAAGCAAACGGCCCTCCCTGGCAGTTGGTCACCGTAGCCTATGGACGTTTGCAACACCAGAGGCATTGCGAACGCGCTGCCGGCCTCGAAGAAATTTTATAACGCCTTTTTTTAAGAACCCCATATCGCGCGGAGAAAACCCCAGCCGATAGCGGGCAGTGCGGTGGTAGTAACACTCCCCGTTGTACAGACGGTAGAATACGCAAAGAGACGCAAAGTAATTATGAATATGTTTGTCTCTTTTTGGTGTCGCTTTGATTGCTAAAGTTTTACTTCAAAAATATAATATATTTTTATGAACCAGTGGTGGATTATTTAAAAAAAATGGCAGGCAGACCGACAGCTACCGCACGCGACGACGACTGAACGAAAAAGAGAGCCCTGGCTTTTTTTTCTTAAAGCTAAAGCTGTTGTTTTCTCAGACGACTCGACAGCGACTTCGGGCGTTAAGGCATTCCAACCACGTGGGAGCGGGGTCGATCAGCCGTGGCAGCGTGCTCGGGCACGCGCCTCCTGTGAGGTGCGTTTCCGGCTCGACCGCTACATGGGGAGAGAGCCCTGGCACCTACTTGTGGCGCTTTATATAGAAACGGTCGGCCTCACTCGTCTCCACTCCACACTCCGGAGGCGACTCTCATTGGCTGCTTATATTCCAGAAGTGATTCTCATTGGTTGTCCAAACATGAGATTCTCATTGGTCATTTATACTTCGGAAGTGATGGAAACTCTCTTTGGTTGTTTTAAATATTACTCAGTGTTGCCAATAAGATAATTTTGAGTTCGATATTCCTAACAATATATACACACCAATCGACTGTTGTATTCATTATTTCTCTTTTTTATCGCTGATGAAACTTGGGTCATTAATGCCGGAATACAAGGACCTTTATGGCACAGCGTGTTCAAGGTGCGCCTATCGTCGCAAACATCCGCAGGTGACGGCAACTGTTAAGTGGGCCGTCAGCCTGTTTGCTGTTCTTATTGGATCTTATTAGATATCTAGTATCTTGGTGTACTTTTTTGTTTGTTTATATTATTTGAGAGTGTACTAGCTTCCAGACTTCTTTTTTTGTCTCGGGGAAAACCTCTTGACGGGTTACCCGGCCCGGGGGGGATTACGGGAAAGATATTTGGTCTCTGACTACCCTTAAAAACCCTTCAAGTCAAGGTGCCAGGGGTCAGGGTTTCGTCATGCGATCTCCTTTGACAACTCAAGGAGTTGAGGGCGGTCCGCGGAACAGCACGCAGCCCTCACCCTCGCGGCAGTGATGCGGGCGGCGGAACCTCCCCCGAGGGGCCTTTTACGGCGGCCGGAGGTCATTGGACCCCCTCCGGCGCCGACAACGTGGCCAGCATTAGCGGGAAAGGAGTGTACTTACCAACTCCCGCTTCCGCTCCTTTCAAGACAAAGACAGATGTTTTTTGGAAACCAGGCAAGTGTTATTATAGGTATAATGATGTGACACAATAAGTTTTATATATTTTACTAAACAATATTAATTACCTCATTTGTATAAGTCTGCAAAATCCGATACGAGTCCTTGCACTGCTCTTTGAACGACAACGCCTTCCTTAAGAAGGCTTCACATTCCCAACAAACTATGGGACAGACTGGCAGAGTACTGAATAGCTGAAAATATTTCATATATTAGTAATTTCCTTTTAAAAATCCAATTTCTCTCCATGCAGGGGCGGAGTAAGAACACTGACCCCAGCGGCCGGGGGTCGGCCTGTCGTAAAAGGCGACAAAACAACCCTAACTATACTCCGGACGCCGAGCAGGAAGAATTTCATCCATTGACCTGTTATTATCTGTCCCTGCCACTCCCGCGTAAATATAATGCCGCTTTGCTCGCACAGAGCAATGACCAACGGTCATTATATTTACGCGGGAGTGACAGAGACAGATAATAACAGGTTAATGGACGAAATTCTTCCTGCTCGGCGTCCGGAGTATAGATTGTATCACCCTTTGGTTTATAAATATGCCGCCATAATAAGCTTGTGTTCTGTTCCGGCATTAGTGACCCAGGTTCCTGTACCTCGGCGACGGTAACTGCGTACTGTTAAGTGGGCCTGACGCCTGTCTGCTGTTCCTCAACAATAAAAAAAGATTTACTCGCCAACATGGGAATTTGTGACTTCCACATTTGTCTCAGAGTATAATGCTACTCAAATCCGGCTCGAAGGACCAAAATTGTATTGCACAAACAGTGAACTTGTGAGGTCCGCTCTCAGTGGCGTAGCAAGGGGGGGGGGCAAGGGGGGTCATCATGCCCCGGGCGCTACTCACAAAGGGGCGCCAAATGAACCGCAAAACAAAAAATTGTTGGATAATTTATTTATTTATTTATTATAATTGATTTCTGGAAAATATATTCATCAAACTGTAATCATAATATTCATAATAGAAATGGCACGTCTTTTCTAATTTACTTAAAGCCTAACTTGAGCCTATGACTTTATTTTACTTTATTTGCGAGTATATTTTACATATAATATTAAATAGTTTTCGAATGGGGGGGAACTAAAAAGGTATGTGCCCCGGGCGCGAGTTAAGCTCGCTACACCACTGTCCGCTCTGTATCTAGCTACCCAGAACTGTCCTTACAAAATATCGCCTGTTGTTTTTACAATGTGTTTGTAACAGATTTTGAATTACACTTACAGGCACTTCACTTAATACATCCAAGTAATACTGTTTCAACTTCTCATCTTTCAGCTCCCGTAGATTTCTCCCGAAGCATAGACACGCCATACATAGTAATTTTACGGACATTTCTTCTTTTGACTCCATACTGTAATGATTTAAACTTCAACAGGCTGATCCCGCTTATACTACTACTTATAAGTAGTAGTAATAGTAGGATACTATATATAGTAACACTCACTGAAATCGGATTATTTCTATCCGTGCAGGGGTGGAGAAAGAATACTAACCTCTGCGGCCGGGGTCGGCCTGTTGTAAAAAGCGACAAACAACCCACCTAGCTACGTGGTAAGGCCTCAAGCCCGTCTGGATGGCGACCACCTTTGGTCTTAAGTTTGCTGCCATAATAACCTTGTGTTGTTCCGGCATTAGTGACCCAAGTTCTTGTACACTTATGGGACAAAAAGGTTCCAGAGGCCTATATTGACATCATCCGAGACATGTACCGCAATTCCGATTCTGTGGTTCGGACCGCTGTTGACGACACAAAATCCTTCCAAATCACTGTCGGAGTGCACCAAGGATCCGTCCTTAGTCCGTTGCTGTTCAGCGTGGTATTAGACGTATTATCAGACAACATCAGAAACTCACATGAACAGCCCCTGTGGTTGCTCATGTATGCTGAGAATATCGCGCTGGCAGATTCGGACAGGGGTAGGCTTGTGCAACGTGTGAAGACGTGGAAGGAGTCACTTGAGAATGGTGGTCTGAAACTCAATGTGGCGAAGACCGAGTACTTGGCCTGTAACTCCACAGATCCCACACCCGTACGCATAGGCGGTGACACGGTCGAGCGCACGGACCAAGTAAAATATTTGGAATTTGTAGTTCACGCGTCTAGTGACATCGATTGCGACGTCAAGGCACGCATTGCTGCCGCGTGGGCGAAATGGCGTGAGGTAACTGGTGTCATTTGTGACCCCAAGATGCCGGTAAAGTTGAAGGGACAGGTCTATAAGACCATCATTAGGCCTGTCCTTTTGTACGGCTGTGAAGTGTGGCCGGTGTTAGAGCGACACAAGCAAGAACTGTGTGTCACGGAGATGATTATGCTGCGGTGGATGTGTGGAGTGACGCGGAAAGACCGCGTTAGGAACTCCCGCATTTGCGGCAGTCTTCATGTCCATGACATTACGGATAAATTGCAGGAGTGTCGGCTCCGTTGGTACGGCCACGTTTTACGGCAACCGGATGATTATGTGGGACACAAATGTCTGGCCACGCCGCCTCCGCCGGGCCCCGGCAGGAGGGGTAGACCCAAAAAGTGCTGGATTGACGTCGTAAAGGGTGATGTGCGTGCTAATGGGCTCACTACCAGGGATGCTGAAGACCGTGCAAAGTGGAGTGGAAAAAGTCGGAAAGCGGACCCCGGGCACTGAAACGGAAGTTTGGGTTGCAACCGGGGTGAACGCTGAGATGATGATGATGATGAGCGAGCAATGGACAGAGCCATGCTGGGATTCTCTCTGAAGGATTGCATCTGTAATGAAGTGATCTATCTGAGAACCAGTCACCGACATCACTTCTTGAATCAGCAAGCTGAAGTGGTAGTGGGCTGGCCATATCTGTCGCAGAACCAAGGGGGTGAATGAGTTCTTAAGTGGAGACAGCGACTCAGCAAATGTAGCGTTGGACGCCCAGCAGCGAGGTGGGGCAACGATCTGCGTAAAATAGCTGGGAGAGGCCTACCTGCCCTGGGAGAGGCCTACGTTCAGTAGTGGTCTTCAATGGGCTGACGATGATGATGATAATTTATTTTACTTGTATTTAATAGAAACTTTATTACAATAATGTCTAAATAAAGTACAATAGGCACTACATAGAGGGCCATGGGTGTGTGCCATCCAGGCGAACTGAGACATACCACCTAACTAGGGTTGTTTTGTCTCATTTTGCAACTCCCACTCCCATCTACAGGGGTCAGTGAATACTTAGCAGAATTCCAGTCAAGTAAGAATTTACTCCACCTCTGTATGAAAAAAATATCTTATTTATAATTTTTTTATTACATAATACACATAAAATATGATTCTTATTAGAATGCATTATGAATCTTTATCCGTGCCCCTGTGCAGGGGCGGAGAAAGAATGACCCCTGTGGCCAGTATCATCATCATCATCTCAGCGATGAATCCCGGTTGCAGCCCAAACTCTCGCTTCGGCGCCCGGGGTCCGCTTTCCGACTTTTTCTTCTCCACTTCGCACGGTCTTCAGCATCCCTGGTAGTGAGACAGACCATTGGCACGCATATCACCCTTTACGACGTCAAGCCAGCACTTTTTGGGTCTACCCCTCCTGCCGGGGCCCGGCGGAAGCGGCATGGCCAGACATTTGTTTCCCACGTAAGCATCCGGTTGCCGTAAAACGTGGCCATACCATCGGAGCCGACACTCCTGCAATTTATCCGCAATGTCACGGACATGAAGGCTGCCGCGAATGCGGGAGTTCCTAACGCGGTCCTTCCGCGTCACTCCACACATCCACCGCAGCATATTCATCTCCGTGACACGCAGCTCTTGCTTGTGTCGCTCTAACACCGGCCACGCTTCACAGCCGTATAAAAGGACAGGCCTAATGATGGTCTTATAAACCTGTCCCTTCAACTTTACCGGCATCTTGGGGTCACAAATGACACCAGTTACCTCACGCCATTTGGCCCACGCGGCAGCAATGCGTGCCTTGACGTCGCAATCGATGTCACCGGATGCATGAAACACAGATCCCAGGTATTTCACAAAGTCCGTGCGCTCGACCTTGTTGCCGTCTATGCGTACGGGTGTGGGATCTGTGGAGTTACAGGCCAAGTACTCGGTCTTCGCCACATTGAGCTTCAGACCACCGTTCTCAAGCGACTCTTTCCACGCCTTCACACGTCGCACCAGCCTACCCCTGTCCGAATCTGCCAGCGCGATATCATCAGCATACATGAGCAACCACGGGGGCTGCTCATGTGAGTTTCTGATGCTGTCTGACAATACGTCTAATACCACGCTAAACAGAAACGGACTAAGGACGGATCCTTGGTGCACCCCGACGGTGATGGGGAAAGGTTTGGTGTCGCCAACAGCGGTTCGAACTACGGAATCGGAGTCACGGTACATGTCTCGGATGATGTCAACATAGGCCTCTGGAATCCCTTTGGACCGCAATGCCCACCAGATTATCGCGCGAGGAATACAGTCGAAGGCCTTCTGCAAGTCGAGAAACAGGCAATGCAGAGGCGTATTCTTCGCCCTGTATTTCTCCGCGACAGTCCTTAGGGCAAAAACAGGGTCCATTGTCCCGTGACCAGGGCGAAACCCATATTGACAATCCGAGACAGTGCACTCCTGTCGAATCCGAGAGTCGATAACCCTTTCGAAGAGCTTCATGGTGTGGGACATGACCTTAACTCCTCGGTAACTACCGCACTCCTGCACCGACCCCTTGCCTTTGAAGACTGGAGTAATGATACTCAGTCTCCATTGGCTCGGGATCGTACCGGTGAGGAGTGTCCGGTTGAAAAGGTCTGTTAAGATGCCCACACCACGAGAGCCCATCGCCTTCCAGGCTTCGATGGGGACTCCATCGGATCCAACAGCTTTCCGATTCTTCATGCGGCGAAGACAATTCTGGACTTCTGCAGGCGTTATCAGTGGCACTAGTCCTTGATTCGGAGGAAGATCAGGCGGCTGCACCTCTTTGTGCTGCGTGTTCAGCAGCTCGTGGAAATACGAGCGCCATCTCTCCTTCACCGCGAGGTCCTCGCATAGCAGGTTGCCCACAGGGTCTTTTACACAGCGGCACTTGGAAATGTCCTGTGCCGCTTTGACCCTGGAGCGCGCCAACTTATAGATGAGCTTCTGCCCCTCAGACGATTCCAACTTATCGTAAAGTGGTTGTAAGTGGTCTCGCCTGGCTCTGGCAACAGCTCTCTTAGTGGCGCGCTTTGCTACCCGGTATGCGTCGCGATCTTCAGGAGATCTGGACGCTTGCCACTTCTTAAAGAGGGCTTTCTTCGCTCTAGTCTCCCTCTGGACTGTGTCGTTCCACCACCATGTCTCCTTGTCACACTTGCGACCACCCTTAGACACCCCAAGCACCTCCTTCGCCGACCCAAGGATAGCCGCCTGAATCTTGTCCCAGTAAGCCTGAACTGGTTCGCCCATACCACCGGTGCACTTGTCACCGACAGCTAAGGCGAACTCCTGGGACGTGACTTCATCAAGCAGCCACCACCTGATTCGGCGCTGAACGCGCTCGGTATACGTGTCTTTAGGCTTAGCGCAGAGGTCCATGACAAGCAGACGATGTTGTGCAGTGAGACTCTCACCAGGTATGACCTTGCAGTTGGCTACTTTGCTGATGTGGTGTCTCCTAGTGAGTAGGAAGTCGATTTGGGTAGCATTCCTCCCGCTCCTGTAGGTGATGAGATGCTCGGGTCTCTTTTTGAAATACGTGTTCACGATGGCAAGGTCGGCCGCCGCACACGCATTGAGGATGTCCTCCCCTTCTGCGTTGCGGCTGCCGTACCCAAATCCACCGTGAACACGCTCGAATTCCCCACATTCATCACCCACATGACCGTTCAGATCACCCCCCAAAACGATCCCCTGTGATAATGGGATTCCATGGAGCACTTCTCCGAGTAGATTCCAAAACGCTATTTTATCGGCGTCGTCACAACCGGCCTGTGGCGCATAGGCACTTATCAAGTGGGTAACTATCCCATCGATAAGCACCCTAACGACCATAAGTCGGTCGCTATGACGTTTCACTTCCAAAATGTCATTCTGGAACTCCTCCGAGAGCACTATGGCAACCCCATTCTCCCCACCAGGTGCACCTGTGTAGATCAGCTTGTAGCCATTCCCAATGAACCGGGATCTGCTGGCCTTCCACCGAGTCTCCTGCAGGAACGCCACGGCCACCCTCCGCCTGGAGAGCACATCGGCCAACTCTCTCGCGCGTCCGGTTAACGTGCCTATGTTCCATGTTGCGAAGCGGATCTTTCGAGATGTTTGGGCTGCGTGAGATGGGGCTAGCGTCGTTAGCCGTGCCCGCCCATGACACGGTAGCCCTTGTCCACTTCTCACAAGAGCCGGGCGAAGCTCTTGCGCGCCGTTATGCGGCGGCGCCCTAGCCCTTAGCCGATCTCGTAATCTTGTTCTCACCATGTTGATTTGGCAACTTTGGCTTTTACGGGGGCGACTGCCGTCTGACCCCCCAACCCCAAAAGGAAAGCCGTCGTCAGAGCCTCGTCCGTTATTCAGCAGGGTGCGCCGACTTGCAGGTGAGGTTGACTTGGGCCCCGAAGATGTTGGTAGGGCCCCTTACACCCCCCTGTGGCCAGTATCGGTCTGTCGTAAAAGGTGACAAAACAACTCACCCTAGCTACGTGGTAGAGCCCCAAGCCCCTCTGTATGGCACCCACTGATCAATAATCTCTTTTTCGTCTTCCTGCTCTTATCCCAAACTATGTGGGGTCGGCACAACATGTCCATCATTCCACTCTCCTCTTTTAGCCTTCATCTGAACATTCATACCTTTTTTAACCATATCGTCTTTTAGACAATCCATCCATCTTTTCTTTGGTCTCATTTCTAATAACCTCCTTATTACATGACGCTCCTCTCTTCACATTATATGGCCTATATAATCCTTGGTCTATAAGTATGGCCCATAATAAACTTGTGTTGCGTTCCCACATTACTGACCCATGTTCCTATACCCTACGGGACAGAACTTTGATGTACCTCCAATGTCGCAAACATCCATAGGTGAAGATTAGTGGATATTATTTAAATTTATTTATATATATTATACATAGTGGGCCATCAGCCTGTCTACTGATCTGCAGCAATAAAAAAAATTCACTATTATATTAGAAATCTGCTGTTTTTTATATTTTATGTGTCATTTGATTGCCAATAATTTTTTTTATTTGAGATCACATGATTAAATATTTTCCTTCTGTTGACCTACCAATAATTTATTTAAATTTTAGGTGAGGGTAGTTTTTTTCTTAATGTCAAAACTAGATAATACAATGTAAACAAACATTTATAAAAAGTTAACACCATATACCAGATAAAAACATATGTTTTATTTAAAAATAACAGACGTGTAAACCTTCAGAATAATTAACAAATTGCTTCCGCAAATTTAGTAATGTAAGCTTTGAACGGGCTTAAGAGTGCAAATAATTATAAATGCAGACTATAGTCTGCATTATAGTTAAATAATATAGAAAGCATTACCTGGCTCTTTTTAAAAACTGCCTACTACATCGGGAGCTATATTAATTACTGTCTAGAACTCGCTTATATTTACAACCACAGTTCTTCACTAAATTACAGCAAGGAAACAATGCACAACTTTTACACATTTTCTCTGCACAATGTACAGAACAGGAACTTGAAGATTTCATTCATCATTTATATAAATAGATATATGAAATTTAATAAGAAAACATTTATTTTTTTCAGTGGATAATAACAAATTGATACTCTGTGAAGATTTTTCACAACACAAACCAAAAAGTTTGTTTCTTCTTCTTCTTAATTATAGCTCGGCATCATTCGATCCATTCGTGCATTGGGCCAGTGTCAAGTATTTTTTCTTTCCTCTATAGTCTAGATCAATGTTTTTCAACATTTTTGTATACACGCGACGTGTAGAATAATTCTGGCGACCCCCTTGGGCCACAGAAAGACAAAAATTTAGTAATTTATAAAACTACGTTTATGATTTTCTCTGTTTTGGTACGTATATTCATTATTAAGACCTACATTCTTTAAGAAGCCGCGACAGCTTTGAAAGTAAGTACGAGGTTAAGTTGGTAAGGCAGCGTGAGGCTTTGATTTGGACGCCAGTTTGTGCGGACCTAACTTCGCGGCGTTGCCACGCCGCATTGTCGTCGCGGGCGATAGAGCTTTTTCCTTTTGCCGGTGAACCCCAGAGTAAGGTTTCGCGACCCAATACTTTTACAAATAGAATATAATTTCGGAGTCTGTCACTAAATTATTTTATATAATTAGATAGTTTTGTAATATTTAATAAGGTATCACACAATAACATGATACATACACACCATCATTAAAAATAGTGAGCCAGTGAATACGTGTTTGATTAAATATCTCGCTTAGAGAATCTACCCCATAGGAGGTCCGGTTAATCCTCCAAAAGGTAATGGAACATCTGTGAAATTAAACCGTGATAATTATAGAAATTATATGTAAAGCTTTTATGAAGACAATTAAATATATTTAAGTTTTTGTTACATGGTAACACCGGGTAAAGCAGCCATTTTGTGATGTCGTAGTTAACTTGGTCGCTTGTTCATCAATTTTCGTCTATTTTACATGGTTGTATTATTTTGTTTGTGATTAAAGGAAATAGTACCGAAATATAAAGTTGCAAAAACTTAATTTGTGCATTGAAAGTTAATTTACTTAACATAATGGAACAAGACGTGGACACTGGTTATAAAATTGAGTGCACGACATGTTTAAGTAACGATCGTGATTTATATTCGCTTAATAATATGCCCCAAATTTATCAAATATTTAAATTACTAATGTTCGACTTCCCGGCGGATCGTGTAAGTTGAGAAAACTTTTATGAAACTTTTGTATATGTAACTTACTAACTTACCTTTTGATAAAAATATATCAAATTAATTAAATGCATTTGATCTACGAATTATATAATTATAATATATATACTTTAAATACGAATTCTTTAACTATTCGAAATAAAAACTTCTAAATAAAATTTAATTAATATTTCATTGAATTCATGGTTAAATGGAACTTAGATTAAATCAGATCAACTTAGTGTAGATGTACGTTATGAGGATGTACGAGAAACTTATGTTTGCATATGTTGATAACTAAGCGAAATAAATACTCGCCTTTTTCGATTTGCTACTTTTCAGTAACTTTTTGTGCAAGTTTGGCTACATTTGGATTATTACCAGGTGAAATCTTATAAGACCGACTCTGATAGGAAAAGCTGGCATTGCTTTTTGCTTTGTTAAACAAGCAAATCAAAACCGTTCAGATGATTTATTGAAGAAGCTCCCCCGTTTCAAAATAAAATATTGGCTAGAGTAGAAACTGAAACAACTTTTCAACTAAATATCTATAAATGGAAGGCAACCTTCACTAAATGACATTGAGTGAACTTTCTGGAAAAGTGAATTGAAGTTAATTTTTTTTTATTGCTGTAGGATAGCAGACATGCTGATGGGCCGCTTATATGTAATTTAGCAGTTACCGTCGCCTATGGGTGTTTGCAATGCCAGTGGCATCGCGACCACACTGCTGTCCTATAAGGGTACAGGAACTTGGGTTACTAATGTTGGAACACAACACAAAGCTATTATGGTGGCATACTTAAGACCAAAGGTGGTTGCCATCCAGATGGGCTCAAGCCCTATCACGTAGCTAGAGTGGGTTGTTTTGTTGCCATTTATGACAGGCTCTGCACGGATAAACTTATTTTATATTTAGAAACTAATATTTAAATTTAAATAACTCATCTAATTATTAGATTGAAATGATCTAATTGTTAGATGATGATAGAAACTAAATCAAATCACTTTCCTGGAAAGTTCACTCAATGTTGCTTAGTAAAGATTGCTTTTCTAGCATAATTTTTTTAAGATGTATGTGGAGTATTCCTGTACGAGAATAAAAATTCCAAAAGTCGACGATCAAGGTTCTTGCCATCATTGGAAGCCATTCTTGATTTGAAGGTCCTAACTAAACGCTCAGCAAGTCCATTTTTGCAAGGATGGTATGGAGAAGATGTGACATGCAAGATCCTATATTTCTTACAGTATTCTTTGAATTCAAAAGATCTGAATTGGGGCCCATTATCAGAAACAATCATTCGAGGCAACCCAAACGTGCAAAATATGTCATCCAATAATCCACAAAGTGTCCTTGTGGTAATGTTTTTCATCTTTCTAATTTCTATCCATTTAGACGGTGCATCACATAATACTAGCCAATATGATCCTTTAAATGTGGGAGAGAATTCATATAGATTTTGCAGGGCCATTTTGTCCGTAGCTTGTGTTTGGGGGTCGCTCGTCATGATCTTTCCTCGACGTAGAGTTGTTTTCCAAAATTGTTGGAATCAACAATTTCAGTAATTGTAATATTTGCTCTTGTTGTGTCTGTTGTGTAGACAAAAACAGAGCAAATTGTTCATCATTCATGATAACTAAATTTTTTATCTCGTCGCCAATTTAATAATATACATCTTTGTTTTTAGATGACAATTTAAATACTGACCTACATATGACATACAAATATTATGAAAATAAATATGATATATAAAAAGGCTGTACAAATATATCTTTATAAAATAAGGTTGTAACACGGGTAAATACTTTTTCCATGCTGTTGAAGATTGAATATAAATTATTATTCGTTTTTTGAAGTGAAAACTTCTTTAGCGGCGTTGTGCCCTTTTTTTTATTATGGGTAATAAATGTTAAACTCGCGTCAGGTCACATGTCCTGATCATAAGACATAAGAAGGGAGTTTTGCTAAAGTAATACCAACCTTATTAATAATGACATAGGCTTTATTTTATAATGTAACTATTAAATGATTGCATTACTTATACATATCGATTCTAATTGCGACTTTATTATAATGAAATGCAGTTGAGTTTTTGAAGTGAAAACTTCTTTAGGCGCGTTGAGCACTTTTCGGGTGAACAATTTTTGGTTTGTAAAGAAGTGTTAATGACCAATTTAAACTTTAATGCTTGATCATAAACAATTTTTTATAAACCAAAAATAATAATCTAATAGTTCGATGATACAATTCACAAGTTATTTAGTTTTCACTTCTATTGGCAGTCCCCAAAGACTGCCCCACATATTTTTTTTCTGTATTTATGAGTAGTGGTGGTGGTAGCTGACTGTTAATCAGCAATATTTAGCCTTTCATGTCCGCTCAGTTGGACGAATAACAGACAAAAGTAAATTGAAAAAAAAATGAGAAAGAGTCAATGGAATCCAAAAAATAAATAGCCTATAACCATCTCCGAAAAATTCCATATTAAATGGTAGTAGTCTCCGATATGTTCAGTAGTTTTGATGTGGTGGTGTGTCAAAGGAACCCTATTTTCCATATAAATAAATAATAAATAAACAATGATGATTAAATTATAATTTATTTCCAGATGGCTGAATCGTCAGAGAGAGACCAGCTGATTTGTTGGGAGTGCCTTGCGCTCATGAAAAGGATCCTCAAGTTCAAATGGCAGGTGCAAAATGCCCAGGATCACCTGCGTATATTAAGTTTAAGCAGATCTCAAGAGGTAAAATGTTAAGCTTTAAAAAATATACAGTGGTGCCTCACACAACGAACTTAATTTGTTCCAGGAGCAAGTTCGTAATGCGAGAAGTTCGTTATGTGAAACGCGTTTTCCTTTATAAATACATGTTAAAAAAAAATTCCTTCTGTAGCATAGAATATGCTAAGATGACATAAAAAAAAAGATAAATTTTTTGTTATTATTTTTATTTAGATACATACATCTAAAAACATAATTTATTTAATTTTAAGACAGACTAAGTAGAGTCTACCGAATCTTGCACTTCTTCATCCATTTTCTGGTTTTTGGCCAATGGTTTCATGAAAAACCTGTCCAAAGTCGTTTGTTTTTCTCTTTTCTTTAACATCTGCCGGAAATAACGGACAAGAGTATCGGAGTAAAGATCGTTGATCCTGTTTGCTTCAGCAGAATCCGGATAATGGGCATTGGTAAACTCCTGAACTGCTTTCCATTTGACCAGGATGTTCTTGATGTCAGCAGTTGGGATTGTTTGATTGTTGATCCTCGTTATCAGATGACGCTTTCCTTTAAGCATTGTCCTGTTGCATGACCAGAAGTACTTGGAGCTCTTCAGTTGTCAGCTCTTCTTCGTGTTCCTCAATAAGCTCCTCTACATCCTGATCGACTGCAGTGCCTGCGCGGGAGGACGCAATACATCGGCAGCGATCGTGAAAACTCGGGCAACTTCGTTGTGTGAAGCGAAGTTCGTTGTATGAATCATGAAATGAACGAATAGGAAGTTCGCTGTGTGCAGCGTTCTTTATGTGAGGCACCACTTTAAATGCAGTTTTAAAATACAAAGTATTCCACTAATGAGTTTTGGGGTCTATATTCTCTTACCTAGTGGCTACACACGGCCCTAATATCAGCGGTAATATTGGAATGGCCGTAATCTCTGCTGCTATTCCACACAAGACCCTGCTGATGAGGTCAGATAGGTTCTGCTATGCTAGCATTAATCGATTCTTAACCCAAGTCTTTCTTTTTCTCTCTGACTTACTCGCATCGAAGAAAGTGCCAGCACGGATATTTTTTATTATAGAGAGTCGACGGTATCTAGAATCGATGAGCGCTTCGATACACGGCTGGTTTCACACTATCTGGCGGGGATGTTTCACCGCCCTACCGATATTGCCACTGATATTAGGGCCGTGTGTAGCCGCTCTCAACAATAAAAAATCTATGCTCTGATGAAAGATTTATTGAGACAACTCCATTAATTATGTTGTTACTTGTACTGACTTTTGGTAAGAATAACTGATATTTTAGTAAGGAGGGACTAATGTTTTATACAACGTGTTGACATACCGATATTTAATGGGGTTGCTTTTTAACCCATTTTATCGGTAAATTTCTCCTTCCCCCTTGACTTACTTCATCCCCTCTTGAATGGCAGCCATTTTTATTTTCTCATCACAACTACGTCACTTCATGTACATAAATGACGATAACTAATTTACGCTAATTGAATGACAAAAGATTATTCTAGATACTGTAATACAGTTTTTATTGATGCGAAAGGAGGTGAGGTAGATCAAGGGGAGAAGAAGGATTTACGGATAAAAAAGTGAAAAGCACCCCCCTTAAATATTGGTATGTCAAGAACAAACACATTGTATATAAAAGAAATGGAGATTGGATTTTTAAAGTAATTTGTGTATGGGTATCTAAGGTTTATCTTGGAAAAAGGGTATCTTGTCCAAAATAGCTTGAGAATCCGTGGTCAGTAATATATACTTTGAATTTTCAGCTAGCTGGCATGGATCACACATACATATCTCAATCTCTTTCTTCTCTTGAGATTATAACGAAGCAAGGATATGATAATTTATATTACAACTTCTCAACGCAAGAGGAAAGTCAGCATTTCCTTGAGATTAGCGATGTGAAGAATGAGCATTATGATGGTGGACAAAGTGTTGCTAGCACGTTGAATCTGGATATGCAAGGCAATATCTTAGGAGGTAATTCACAATGTTATTTTAATGCAGTGGAGCAGCAGACAGACTGATAGCCCATTTAATAGTGAGCAGTTACCGTTGCCAATGGATGTTTGCGATGCTAGTGGAACTGGAATCTGTTGTCTTATTACTTAGTGCCAATGCTAAGCATTTTTTTCATCTGCAGGGGTGTTATAAAAATACTAACCTCTGCGACTGGCTTCGGCCTGTCGTAAAAGGTGACAAAAACAACCCTAGCTACATGGTAGGACTTCGAGCCCGTCTGGATGGCGACCACCTTTGGTCTTAAGTATGCCGCCATAATAACCTTGTGTTCCGGCATTAGTGACCCGAGTTCCTGTACCCTTATGGAACAGCAGCGTGTTCGCGATGCCACTGGCGTTGCAAACACCTATAGGCGACGGTAACAGCTAAATCCTAAGCGGGCCGTCAAAATGTATGTGTGTGTATAATTCGAGCAGTAGTGTGTGTAATGTTTATTTTAATTAATTTAATGTATATCTAAAGAATTTTAGGGAAGAATAATAGCTTTCTACACTTCTCCATATAAACTTGAACTGTGCCAAATTTCATACTCCTCGTCCGCGCGATTTTCGTAAAAAAAGGGTACAAAGGTTTCGCTTTAAGTATAAATATATTTATAATAAATTTAATATAATATAATAAATTTCAAATTCCAGTGCCAGAAATCGTATTGAACAACGCCATGTCAGAAGCTATAACGCATATTGTAGTGGAAAACAATCCTACGATGGTGAACGCAACTGGGAGTTATTCTATGTCATTCAAAGGACCGATGTTAGAAGTTGGGTATGTTTTAACAGAGTATATATTTATTAATTTTCTCCGTGCAGGAGCGGAGTAAGAATGTCAACCCCTGCGGCCGGGGTCGGCTCGTTGTCTTCTTCTTCATCCCAGCGTCAAATCTTGGTTGCAACCGAAACTTCCGTTTCGGTGCTCGAGGTCCGCTTTCTGACTTTTTCTACTCCACTTCGCACGGTCTTCAGCATCCCTGTTAGTGAGCCCATTGGCACGCATATCGCTCCTTACGACGTCAAACCAGAACTTTTTGGGTCTACCCCTCCTGCCGGGGTCTGGCGGAGGCGGCATGGCCAGACATTTGTTCCCAACGTAGTTAGCCAGTTGCCGGAAAACGTGGCCACACCAGCGAAGGCGACACTCCTGCAGTTTGTCCGCAATGACGGCCCACTTAATAATAATAATAATCATTTATTTCGGAAACCAGGTTCCATACATAGTCACAAAATCATTAATTTAAATAACTAGATAACGAAATTAAATAAAATGAATATAATGATTCCATGCAGTAACAATAATAACAATATTAATCTTATAGTAATAATAAACCAGAAAATAAAAGAAACATTAGATAAAATATCTATACTACTATTATAAAGAGGAAAGATTTGATTGTTTGTTTGTTTGTTTGTTTGTTTGTTTGTTTGTTTGTTTGTTTGCTTTGAATAGGCTCCGAAACTACTGACCCGATTTAAAAAATTCTTTCATTGTTGGGAAGCTACACTATCCCCGGGTGACATAGGCTATATTATATTTTCAAAAAAATTAGGGATCCTTACTAAAACTCCAATAATGTAACTCAAAGTGTAAAAAAATTACCTAAAATATTATTTAAATCGCGTGCGTTGCGAAAACTATTGATGATAGAATAAAATAATGTACTACAACTTTGCAGAACACATCATTATTTACAAAAAGTGTCGCGATAGCATATGTCTAACTATTATAGTTATGCCACAATAAGTATTCTTTTATTTTAAAAATTTAATTAAAATGCCGCCCCTAGAAAAGGCTCTTTAATTGGATCTTGGTATTAATCCTTATCAAAATAAATTACTTCATATTCAAAACTGTTTCAATACCTTTATATAAGTTTTTGAATTATTCAATTCGGATATTCCATTCGAAAGATATCACGAGTTTAAAAATGTAAGTATTAGAAAAATGTTGCGTGGTAGCCGCTCACCCTGTTCGGCTAGCTAGGCATCACCTTATGCAATGTAGGCGTGCGTCACTGGGGTTTTTACAAATATTAGAATACTTATTAAAAAATAACGAAAATAAATAAAAAGTAATAACAAAAAAATTATTAAAATAAAAACTCATAGAAATAATAATATTCAAACTTTCTTTATAATTTTATTTTTTTAGTAACCTGACGCAAATAGAAGGGTTTGCCCTCAGGGGCGCTCCTCTGTCCGAGGAGTACACGGGTGTGCGTACCCGAGGTGCCCGAGCATCCGTCGCTTCACTCCCCTCTCCGTTCGAGGCGACAGAGTCCTACCTTTCTTTCCGTCTACCTCTTACATCCTTTCCAACTTAGTTCTCTGTTCGTGGCGTGGTCCCCGGTGGGATGGTTGCGAATACTGATTGGGGTCCCGGGTTCTACCCTGGGACCTGATTTGGTAGTCGAAACCATGCCTATTTCGACTGCGTCTGCACAGAGAGTGTTCCCGGGGCGGGAATTGCATCCTCGCTGTCGGTTGGTCTTGCTGGGCCGACTACGACGTCAGGCGACTCTGCTTTTTCTGGAGTGTCGTCTGATAGTCGTACTCACGCCTGACTAGCACGCGACGGGGATACGAGTCCCGTCCAGAATTGGCCGCGGACCTGTCGCTCCCGGCCCTGGTTCTGTCCATGGTCGGGGGCGATCCTGGATGGACGGCCGTTGCCTCCTTTTGCGAGGCAGTAGTGTCTGCAAGGGAGGCGGCGGAACGGGAGCGGGAGTCCGCCACCGCACTCCCCTCCCGCCAACGTAGGCCGCGTCGTCGGCGCCGGAGGGCGGGCAACGATCTCCGGCCGCCGTAGAAAGCGGCCGCGGGCGGCCCCTCGGGGGAGGATCCACCGCCCGCACTATTGCCGCGAGGGAGAAGGCCGCGTGCTGTTCCGCAGCCCCCCTCAACTCCTAGAGTTGTTACAAGAGAGCGCTGGGGGGACCAAACCCTGACCCCCTGGCGCCAGCACTTTAGAAGGGGCCTGCTTTAAGACAAAGCGTGGGCCGGCGCCGGCCCGGGCCACGAGATCGGCAGGCCATATATCCGTGGGCCCGGGCGTAGGCGATAGGAGAACAGCGGGGTTTTTTAGTGGGTAGTCGGATGGTCGAACATCTTTTCCGGAGTCCCTTATATCCCTCGGTCCCCCCGTCAAGAGAGGTTTTTCCCCGATACCGAAAAAAATAGAAGGGTTTAATTTTTAATTTTTTGTTAAATACCCGTGCGAAGCTGGGACGGGCTGCTAGTATGAAATATAGACAATAATTAATACTAAGCAGTCACCGGTGCTATGGATGTCTGCGATGGGCAACCCCGAAGCCGGGGTCACTTATGTTAGGGTATTATGGCGTAATATTTAGAAACCAAGGTTGGTTGCCGTCTAGACAAGCTTGGAACCTTACCACCGTGTTAAGATTGTTTTGTCACCTTTTACGACAGCTTAAACAAGGGTCAGTATACTCCCGTTCCTGCACGGAAAAGAATAAAAGAAAGAAATTAATAATAATAGGTCATTTAATAAGCCACGCCCATTGTGTACAACCATTCCCCCCCACAGTGTTTCCTAATACATGATTTATTTACAGCCCGATAGACGCGCCCTCTATCGATACAGTGATAGTGTGTCAGAAACCGAAACCAGAAGAGAAGGACGAATTAAAATTAAGTTATATTACTCAATATATGACTGAAGAAGAAATGCAAGCTTGCAGGTGAGAAGTTTGGTCTGGTGAATAGGGCTGAGGCGTCACGCTCAGCTATGTAACGCTCGTTCGGTTCGTCTAATTATATTTACTCGATGCATTATTAATATATTTTTTTTTATTGCTGTAGGACGGCATACAGGCTGACGGCCCGCTTAGAATTTAGCAGTTACCCTCGCCTATGGGTATTTGCAACGCCAGTGGCATCGCGAACACGCTGCTGTCCCATAAGGGTACAAGAACTTGGGTCACTAATGCCGGAACACAACACAAGGTCATTATGGCGGATACTTAAGACCAAAGGTGATCGCCATCCAGACGGGCTTAGGGCTCTATCACGTAGCTAGGGTGGGTTGTTTTGTCGCCTTTTACGACAGGCCGACCCCGGGCGCAGAGGTTAGTATTCTTTCTCCGCCCCTGCACGGATCAATATGTATTAATTCGTGCTGATGGCCTACTCAATATAAACAGTTATCGTCGCCTGTGGATGTTAGTGACGCCAGGAGCACCGCGAACACGCTGCTGCCTGCATATAGGTAGGTACAGGAATCTGAGCCACATATGTAGGAATACAAGGTTATTATGGCGGCATATAGACCAAGGGTGGTGTCCATCCAGACGGGCTTGGGGCGCTACCACGTAGCTAAGCCGCAGGGGTTAGCATTCTTACTCCGCCCCTGCATGAGGAAGAATACGGTTTTCAATCTTTTATAGACTATTTGTCTTTATTAATGCAAAGCTTGCGGCATGGTGCAAAAGTGCGTGCATACTATGCAGTATGCACCTATAGTTAGTTACGAGTAAAAACTAAACGCGCGCTATATTTAGAGACAAACATATTCATAAATAGGAACTAGCCTGCGAGAGAATGAGATAGAATTACTATTATGCAGTCATCATCATCATCAAAGCGTAGTATCCCGGTTGCAACCTAAACTTCCGTTACGGTGCCCGTGGTCCGCTTTCCTACTTTTTCTACTCCACTTTGCACGGTCTTCAGCATTCCTGGTAGTGAGCCCATTGGCACGCATATCACCCTTTACGATGTCAAGCCAACACTTTTTGGGTCTACCCCTCCTGTCGGGGCCCGGCGGAGGCGGCATGGCCAGACATTTGTTTCCTATATATGTAATTACTATATGCTATTCACGTTACCAAAAAATAAAATGTAAACAAATCGTAAAAGGCTTTTTTGGATGTCAATTTTATAATAATCAACATGATATAAAAATTATCATAACAACTTTTAATTATTTATTAGAAATATCTCCTATATTCTTATTTTTTTATATTACTATTCCTTACTTTTAGAAAAAAACAAAATAATTTTATTTTTACAATTATTATGAATGATAAATATTAATGCAAATAAAATTTACATATTTACAATATTAATTGTAATAACTAATTAACTTACATTAAAAAGAACCTAAAAAGACAATGTTTCCATATCTCATACTGGTTTTATATGCTGGTAATTATAAGTGTACTGTTCAAGGTACTATTGTCGATTGGAAGGAGTGTTTCATTATTACGGTCGGATTATACCTGACCTGCCATGTTGTTTTTATTCTAGCTTTGTTTGAGAAACATTGGTTTGTTTGTTTACATTTTATTTTTTGGAAACGTAAATAGCATTTAGTATGCAGTGTTTCCTATAATTTGATCCGTGCAGGGGTGGAGAAAAAATACTAACCTCTGCGGCCGGGGTCGGCCTGTCGTAAAAGGTGACAAACAACCCACCCTAGCTACGTGGTAGGGCCTCAAGCCCGTCTGGATGGCGACCACCTTTGGTCTTAAGTATGCCGCCATAATAACCTTGTGTTGTGTTCCGGCTTTAGTGACCCAAATTCCTGTACCCTTATGGGACAGCAGCGTGTTCGCGATGCCACTGGCGTTGCAAACATCCTTAAGATGATCCTACAGCAATAAAAAAATCTTCGTCTCTTGTGTTTGTGGGTTTTCGTAGCTTTTATATGCATGAAATGTAGTATACGTTTGAAGTTTTTTTTTTTATATAATTTTTTTTAGAGAAGAAGCCAAACTGAAGGTGCAATACGCTAGTTCCGCTTACAAATGCGAATTGTGCGTTATAGGATTCTATAATCAGCAGCAAGTCACGGACCATTTTGTAGCCGCACATAAATCGGTGAGTGTCCTTGGGGGAGGAATTGCACGGGAATCCCCTTCATTGGTCTTACTATGGGGGCGTTCGAGAATTACGTAACGCAATTTTTGTGGATTTTTAAAATAAATTTAAATTAAAAAAAAAATACACACCTTTCGCCATGTGATATTTTACGCAATCTATCTTGTCTTTTGTTTTTTTGAAGTGATAACTTCTTATGGTATACCGCTTCGTTACGTAACGCGTTACGGCGCCAGTCTGGCTTCCCTTTCGCTCAGCATACGGCAGCGATAGGCAGGCTCCTCCTCTCTCCCTCTAACCCACAGCGCTAGATCTATTCAAATCGCGACTTTATTACAATGAAATACAGTTGAGTTTTTTTTTCTTTATAAAGAATCTACATTAGGGAATAATTTCATTTAATATTAAAATTGGAAATTCGTAAACTTTATTTATTTTTGAATTATTTTTGGTTTTATTAATAAATAATCTTTCCTTACATATTAATATACATAAAATTTAAGTAATAACTTAAGCTTTTCTCAAGTTAAACAATTTCAATATTAAATAATTCAACTTAGATTAGTTTAAGGTACCACTTCTGTTGGGCGACCCGAGGCGCACACGTTTTTTTTTTAATTGCTGCTGAGGAACAGCAAACAGGTTGACGGCCTACTTAACAGTAAGCAGGTACAATCGCCTATGGACGTTTGTGATGCTAGAGGCACCGCGAACATGCTTCTGTCCCATAGAGGTACAGGAACCAGGGTCTATAATGCCGAAACACAAGGTTACGGCGGCATACTTGTAGACGGGCTTGGGGCTCCATCGCGTAGGATTGTTTTCTGACCCCTGCCACAGAGGGTAGTATTCTCACTTCCGCCCTTGTACGAAGAAAATTGATCGCCATCCATTCTTTAGAGTAAATAAATGTATTTATTTTAGAGACCTGGCACAACAGCGTGTAAGGTATGTTTCACGTATGTAGATGATATAAAACTGAACGAACACACGGAGCAGCATTATTGGCGGTACTCGTGTAAATTGTGCGGACACAAGGAACAGAGTAAAAAGGCGATAGAGAATCACGCGGTCTCGCATAATGAGAGGCAGACCAACGCGCTCATCAAGATCGGAGATGCTGTGGCCACTAGAAAGGTGAGAAACATCCCCCCCTACTCTTCCCACCAAACAGAACCTCAACACTGCCGTGGCGGAATTTCGGGACGAGGTTGGTGTGGGCGTTTGAAGCTAGCAAAAAATAACTACATTCGCCGCCGAGTCCGTGTAGGAGGTCGTAGACGACTTTTGGTCATATCTTTTTTTATTGCTGTAGGACAGCAGACAGGCTGACGGCCCGCTTAGAATTTAACAGTTACCGTCGCCTATGGATGTTTGCAACGCCAGTGGCATCGCGAACACGCTGCTGTCCCATAAGGGTACAGGAACTTGGGTCACTAATGCCGGAACACAACACAAAGTTACTATGGCGGCATACTTAAGACCAAAGGTGGTCGCCATTCAGACGGGCTTGAGGCCCTACCACGTACCTAGGGTGGGTTGTTTTGTCGCCTTTTACGACAGGCCGACCCCGGCCGCAGAGGTTGTATTCTTTCTCCGCCCCTGCACGGATAAATATCTGCGACAACTCCGGCTAATGCGTTCACTTACACGGGTGGCGTGTGACACTTTCCCGGCCGAATAAAGAATAGGAAGGTAGAAAACTTCATAATAACAGCTCTTACCATCCTACTGTTACAGGCTTATTTTTATTACCATGGAAAAGCTCACAGGCTGACGGGCACTGCGAACACGCTGCCATCCGCATAGGGATACTGGAACCTAGGTCACTATGCTACCGGCACGCTATGATGGCCGTTTTGACGTTTGTCCAATCCATGAAGTTTCGTATTAATTAGTAATTACACTTCAAGGAGCAAGTTGGTGTTCTTTATTGTCAATAGCGACGTGCAGTTATTGACAATAAAGAACAGCAATTTGCTCCTTCAAATGTAATTACTGATTAATACGAAACTTTATGAGTGGGGACAAACGTCAAAACGGCCATCATAGCGTGCCGGTATAATAATGCCTAAGTAACGCAAGGTTATTATGACGGTATACTTATAGAACTGGGGTGGTTAAATCCAGACGGGCTTGGGTCCTTACCACCTAGCTAGGGTCGTTTTGTCGCCTTTTACGACAGGCTGCAGGGGTTTCTGCACACGGAGAAAATGTCTTAGTTTTGTTTACGGGTTTCTTAATTTCTTATCTAGTCCGTAAGAGTGACTTGAAATTTGTGGCGGTGTATTCTCCATCCGTTATGAATGATAATAACATTGATACTAACATTTCTGAGGGATATTTTGAGTTGCATTGGTGCTCAAGAAGTTGATTTTAATTGTAGGGTAGAAAAAGGAAACATGAAAGTCCAAATGTACCCCCAAAACCAGGCGATTTGAGGAAAATGCTCTCGAAAACAACAATCGAGTGCTACCAGTGCCTTGAGTGCGATATGTTTTTCAAGTAAGTCATTAATGTACTTCAATCTGTGCGTAAATACAATAATATAAAATGAGACACGTGACATACATATGACACACTGTGATGCACACGTGGCCTCTGACATAAATGTCACACACACTTGACCCATTTGACAGACACGACTAACACATTACACCTAACACATGTAACACTTGACACATTATATACGTGACACATGAAGCATGTGGCAGGCGTGGCACTAGACTCCTGTGAGACACGTGACACATCACACACACGTGTAACACACGTGACTCATGACACATAACACGCTTGATATGCATGTGACATCTGGCACATGATACACTTGATACACATGTGACAAACACGCACATGTACATATAATATATAAGGTGACTGACAAACCCGTCCAAATTCACACAGAAGAATCTTTAGTAAAAGTTATGAGAAACGTGTATTTTAGTTTAGTATCGCATAGTACAAAAATGTTGAGTAATCAGTATCACAAAGTCATTCAAAGAACTCGCAATTTATATAATACGGCGCTAGAGTGTCAATGACCTCTCCATCGGTACAGCAAAAAACTGGTAATGACCTAGTAAGCAGGCGAGGACGGCGGTCATTGCACCGGGCGAGCGAATACGCACTACTCATTTATGCGGGAGTGACAGAGACAGGTAATAACAGGTTAACGTACGGCGTTTGCACCATATGACAATTCTGTACGATTGAATTAATGATCATATTTTCCTTGAAATGAAATATTTTTTTGACATACAATTTTTTTTGCAAAAATGGGTTCCTTAAATGATGTTTAGTGCGTAAAAAAAATTTGGACGGGTGTGTCAAAGTCACCCTGTATACACTATACAGTGATTGTATTTATTTAATTTTAGGAGCGCCCGAGCACGCAAGACACACGTTATGAGGTATCACAGAGAGGGTTTTCAGTGTGACCACTGTAAGAAGAGATTTGTCAACAGGACAACTCTGGCTACCCATTTGAGGTAAAGATTGTTATTATCTACCCGATTAACGAATTCGTTGAAGATATAGCTGATTTTACATAGCTGCGTGATCCAGGTATTTTTCATTAACTTTTCATTTGATATTGTAGATTATCCTAATTAATTAAATATTAATCTAGTTTAGGAGTAATTATTTTTTTCTCCTTGTATTCTGAGTAAAATCCTGTACTATAATTGAAATATGGGTTATTTAAACAAATCAGACGGGTTGTTGGGGAGTATGTTGCGTATTCTTCCAACAGCTACGTTATGCGACTCGCCAATGCTTATGTAGATAACGACGCCGAAGGGTGACAAACGATCTTCGCTCGCCGTAACAGCGGCTGCAGGCGGACCGTCCTGTTAGGTGAACTTCCCGCGCGAAGGAAAAGGCGCGGTGAGGAAAATCCTGAATCGACACAGGACAGTGCCGCGCTGGAAAATCTCATGGTTCGAGATTAAGGCACGTGTCCATTGGGCCAGGTAGTAGGTGATAGGATGACAGAGGGGGGTTTTTAGTGGATAGACCCGAAGAGTCCTGACTCCCCCCCCCCTCAAATACCCCTCGAGTCTCAAAAATAGCTACAGACGTTGTGAAACGGTGTGGCTTCTAGTTTGTATTTATAAATATGTAAATATAAAATGTTGTCTTTCAAAAAATGTTCCTGCTAAGTATTAATGGGATTTCCAAGAATTGCGGGGCACAAGTTATCCTACTGGGGAGTTGGTGTCACAATTCTCACAGTTCATTTATTTCCAGGCTCCACGAAGGCCCCCTACCGAGGGAGGAGTGTCCAATATGCAACAAAATGGTGCGAAAGATACAATTGAAATACCATATCCAGAGGCACCAGAACAAGGGGAGGTACGAGTGCGTGGAGTGCAAGAAGATATTCTCGCACGTCGCCACATATCAGGCGCACTTCAAGTACTCGAGGGCACACGGAACCGAACAAGTGTTCAAGTGAGTACGTGCACAGGACTTGGTGTAAGGGAGCTTTCAAGTATTAGGTAACGCAATTTTTGTGGATTTTACCCCCTCCCCCCCATGTAACGCGCCGCAACGTTTGTCTGTACCTGCCCCCCCCCCTCGTCACCCCTAGTAAAACGTTATGTAATCACCAAGTGACCATTTTTACCCAAAAGTCACAATTATGTGGTGTAAAGTACCAGAAAGTTGCTAAAACACCTTTGTTATTGTTTTAATCGCGTTAATATTATTTATTAACATTTGAAATGTCTTGTTTTTCTACTCTGTACGCGACCGTTCTGCAAGGAAAAAAAACAACCTTACGTTACGCTTAATTCGAACACCCGTCCCGCCCCTGTAACGCATTGTAAGGTTTTACAAGCCCGGTCACTTAAAAATGATCACTTGGTGGTTACGTAACGTTTTACATGGGGTTTACAGAAAAAAGGTAACTGCGCGTTACATTTCAAAAATCGCGTTACGTAATACTTGTGAACGCTCCCTATACTATAAAACCACATCGGCTCCATGTGGTTTCATTCTCAATTCCAGGTTCCCGTGTCCAATGTGCAATAAAGGCTACCCGACCAAGGAACAGATGCAGGATCACTTCAACTACCAACATCTAGGGAAGACCACCTACAAGTGTCCCTTGTGTGAAAAGGTTAGTGTATATAATATAGATGGAGCTGTTCCCACATCTTCAACGGTTTTCAGGTTACAGCGTTCGCTAGTCAAGGGTGCGTTGCTGTAGGGGCCCTGGTACCTGGGTCACTCAGCCGGAACGCAACACAATGTTACTATGTCGGCATATTTAGAGAGGGGTGGTTGCCATCCAGATATTTGGAGCCTTAGCTAGCCTAGCTAGGATTGTTTTTTCTCCTTTTAAGATAGGCCGTCCCCGACTGTAGGAATCATTATTCTTAATTCCACCCCTGCATGAAGAGAAAGTGCTAAAATATCTTCACTAAATACAGAGGTCTAGGCTCCGAATATGATTTTGTCCCATTCGGTGTCGAGACCCTTGGTCCGTGGGGTCCTAGCGCTATAAAGCTTTTTAAGGAAATAGCAGAGTTTAGTTGACATCACAGGAGACCGAAGAGCTGGCAGCTACCTCGGACAAAGAATTAGTCTAGCTATTCAAAGGGGAAACGCTGCCAGTATCTTTGGAATTTTGCCTAAGGGGACTGTATTTTAATTATTTTATTATATTATTTATAAGGTTTTTAGTTTTAGGTTCTTTGTTCTAGTATATATTTCATATTATGTACATTTTATTTATTTGTATAGATTTAATCTTCACTTGTCATGTCGAAGTAGAAGATAATAGATCAATCTAGCCCCGAAGGCATGACCTAGCGTTTGGACTTCGCTCGTTGTTGAGGAGGTTGCCTTCTTGCAGGTGAGATGGATTCGGATCAAGGTCTTTCTGATACTCTTTATATCGGAGAACCTCTTCAAGCATCAAGGGACGTGGGTTTAAATCCATGCCAGTGCACGTCCGCTCTGAGCCCTGAACTGACCTTGGAGTCAGCGGTTTCAAGTATTGTACAGCTTGTTATGATGTTGCAGCCGATATCCTCGCGTAAGAACGTGGAGAGGCACATGATGAGAGTACACGGCGAGAAAAAGGAAAAGCCCAGGAACCACGTCTGTCAGATATGCGGAAAGGGGTTCACGGTGAGTTGCGCGCGTCCAGTTTCACAGGAAAAGCCCTTTATGTCGTAACACAACGCAAGGTTATTACGGCGGCATATTTAGTGAGCCGGTTGCCAAGACGAACTTGAATTTGAAAAATTTACTTTTTTTATTGCTGTAGGACAGCAGACAGGCTGACGGCCCGTTTAGAATTTAGCAGTTACCGTCGCCTATGGGTGTTTACAACGGCATCGCGAACACGCTGCTGTATATAAGGGTACAGGAACTTGGGTCACTAAGGCCGGAACACTACACAAGGTTATTATGGCGGCATACTTAAGACCAAAGGTGGTCGGTTAGTAGAGTGTAGGGTGGGTTGTTTTGTCGCCTTTTACGACAGGCCGATCCTCTGCACAGATAAACGGTGTGAAGCAGAAAACAAAATGATCAAAGGGCTAAGGTAGCCCCATTTCTCGCCTAATCACATTTGTGTTAGGGATCGCACGGTGAAGGGGAACAGGGTAGCCCTGTTCTTATTTCAACTAAAATGGTGGATACTTCCACGCGTTTGACCTTGAAGCTACCATGGTCCTCCAATAATCTTGTTTCAGGATAAGAAGGCTCTAACCCAGCACGAGGCGATCCACTCGTACGAGCGCCCCCTGTCCTGCGAGGTGTGCCATCAGACCTTCAAGCAGAATGCCTCCCTATACACCCACAGGAAGAGGGTGCACAAACTGTTCCCTGCCAAGCGGGTCGTGCAATTCATGGAGACGAAGTCAGATTCTAAATAAATATATATTATGTATAACTGCCTTTTTATTTACTTAATTGCATTAAAATATATTATGAAAGCTGACAGCGCCATCTATTGCCAAATTAAGTAGCGCTTATGTTATAGATACTAGACAACTGATAGACTACTTAAGGAACGTTCGCCACCACCGATCTTGACCTCTCACTCCTAACGATGCTCGGGAGCTAAGCCGGATGGGACGCCGTCGCCTCTTACGAGAGTCATTTCAAGATGCCGAGTCTCTTCACCCCCCTCGGATTTGAAGAGGCCCGCAAAAGCGAGTCGGTGCCGCGGCCTGACTAATTCGTCACATTCCGCGGCCTTTGCATTTAAGGCGTGTGAAAGAACACCGTGGTGGTTTTAGTGGGTATGCCAATAACCTAAAGTAGGGGGATGTATGGGTGCTTTGCACGGGTAGTCCCACACTACCGTACCTCCCAGAAAAACTTAGGCAACGAACCCAATATTTTTGTATCCTTTAATTTTTTTCTGTTAGTGTAACCTGAGGTATGATTAAAATCAATACAGGGTGACTGACAAACCCGTCCAAATTCACACAGAAGAACCTTTAGTAAAGTTATGAGAAACGTGTATTTTAGTTTAGTATCGCATAGTACAAAAATGTTGAGTAATCAGCATCACAAAGTCATTCAAAGAACTCGCAATTTACATAATACGACGAGAGTGTCAATGACCATCGCTACAGCAAAAAACTGGCAATGACCTAGTAAGCGGGCGAGGACGGCGGTCCTTGCACCGGGCGAGCGAATACGCACTACTCATTTACGCGGGAGAGACAGAGATAGGTAATAACAGGTTAACGTACGACGTTTGCACCATATGACTATTCTGTACGATTGAATTAATGATCATACTTTCCTTGGAATGAAATATTTTTTGACATACAATTTTTTTTTGTGAAAATGGGTTCCTTAAATGATGTTTAGTGCGTAAAAAAAATTTGGACGGGTTTGTCAGTCACCCTGTATAATGCGGATTTCGTTATCATATATTTTGACAAGTAAAACCACTTCGGCGAAATTGATAAGGGATTTCTGTAGGCAAGTCCTCATTATACCGCTGCCGTAAGTTCTTCAGCAGCCCTAAGTTCAGTAACCGGACATAGGGCGCGCTGTGTCCCGTGCGCCCCTCACCCCTGTGAGAATCCAGAGGCGGCGGGGTAAGCCACGCGGGTTGGCCGGGCTCCGGGCAGAAGAGAAACACCGGGATGGTTTTTAGTAACCCAGCGACATGCGTCCCCTTGTCAACTATGGAGCGCGTACAGTCGCAATGTACGGGATTCCCACACAACCCTGCCGCCAGCCCCCAGGCAGCGGGATGTGCATTAGGCGTTTTCCACTTCGTAACAAAAAAGCCTCAAGAGTTACCTACCAAAGATACCTCGGGAGTGATAATGTGATTGTCACGGAACGTGGCTTTTTATATCTTGGTCTGGCAACACAGGCAACACTGTCTTGAAAGTGTCAGACTTGTCAAAAATATGTGAAACGAATCGGTTGTAGCTTTATGGTATAAATTGTAATGTGCTAAATACACGGTCCTAAAGGGAGAAAACGTCGTATTAATTATTAGCAAGTATTTTCCCCTAAAATCCGTCACAGTGATATTCATAATTAATATTTCTATTTATCGGAATTTTCTGCATCATTGTCGATTCCTCTCATTTGAAATTATCTATATAAATAATATGATAGAGGTCTGCAGTTGCGCGGGCATCACGTCAAAACTACTAAATAGATATCAATAAAAAAATTTAAGTTTTATTTTTCAGGCACTTGGCTCTTATCTAAAAAATATTGCGATATCTTCATTTAATTTAAAATTAACTAATAACAACGATTTATAGAAGCACTACGTGTTCAGTGATGTGGGTTATTTTAGTGGGTCGATTTACTTTTTCTGTCATTCGACCGGCAAAGGCGGCGGGAACAGCTAGTTTAGTATATTATAGCTTATGTATTTTTTTCTTCAATAGACAAAAAAAGTAAATTGAACGTGAGAATATACAGAAATTCTCTGTCTCTATTCTTTATTATATTTATATTCAATAAACCCGTTGAGGGACTAAGTAAACAAAAAGAGGTTGATTAAACAAAATTAAAGGCATTAATATAATTTTTGCGGATATAAAACTCAAAAATTTTAGGTTGGTGGATTTTTGCAAGTTGGTAGGTGTGCGTTATGCGTTAGACACTAAATGTTTGTAAATCTACCGAGAAATTGGTACAATTGTTAACAATGAAATCGCATGAAAACAAGTGACAAGACCTTTTTCTATAAGAAACGTTTTGCACATGCGATCTCGTATATCGCACTCTTCATCACTATCCCGTCAGAAAGTACCGCGCACCGCGACTTGGTACGCGAGCGGCAAGGCGGGGGCGAACCGGGCGAAGCAGTTGCTCCATTTTGCCATTCTGTTTCTGGTCATTCTGCCGTCATCACTAGCGATGAGACATACTTGCAAAATTGAATACCAGGGCTTCTAAGTACGTGTACGGAAAAATACCAGGGTCAAAAACCAGGTTTTAAAAATACTTGAAACTCAACGCGCCGAGCCGTATGTATTGCTTGAGACGCCGCGGTGTTCAAATTTGAAAATAGTTGCATAGGAATTCAACCCGTATTCCATGACGAATAAGGAGCAAAATCGTATAAATAAAAAAATACTTTGAAGTTCAAAAGTATTTTTTTATTCACAAAATGATTGTGTTTTTTATTGTGTTTTTTATCGGAGTTCACGGCAGAAAAATGGCAGAGATGTGATGACCTGACCATATCCAAAAAAATTAAAACGATTGCTGGGATCACACACAATAGGTTCGATATTATTATTGAGGCTATAAAAATAAATCTGCAAGATGACTTATTCAAACTCTGATAGCGAAATGGAGTGAAGTTGAAACAGAGTCATGTCAGAATAGTCCGTGCAATTTATTTACCTTCTTGGTTTTTAATTTTTTGGTTTGAATTGTCAGTCACTTTCTTTTTCATGTAACAAATGGCTACAAACAAATATAAATAAAAATTAAATGAATGTATATTTCCAAGAATTATACATTCATTTAGATATTTATATTGGTTCTTTATTTGTACTTATCTAAAAATCATATTGGACAAAAAGGCCGTTCTGCAGTACTGGCCATTTCAAATCAAAATATTCAAAACGCTACTGGGACGGGTATCCCGTGACCCCCCCCCCCCCCCCCCGCAAGTGTTCGGATATGAGGTCGTCCAATGTTTCTTTACTAAGTAATTTTACTTACATATTTAAAAGCGAAGGTGAGAGATACTGTGCAGACCAGCATTCCACTGAAGCCCACCAGGAGTAGGGTCTTCCGACCGGCAACTTCTACCAGTAGCAAACTTATGCCTGTCATTATTACATTCATGGCTCCCATTCCTGAAATATCACATATCAAAACTTAGCTAAACCCAGATCTGATGCGCGCGCGCATTTTTTTAATGCTTATGAACATCAGACAGTCAGCCTGGCCCACTTAATATTAAGCAGTTACCGTCACATATGTTTGGAACACTAGAGCCTTCGCGAACACGCTACTGTTACATAACGGTACAGGAACCCGAGTCACAAATTCCGAAACACAACACACGATAAGGAAATTGCCGTTCTGCAGTACTGGCCATTTCAAATCAAAATAATTTTTGTTTGGCTAAGAATTATAATTTCAAATTAATTTTATTTTAAAAACATGGAATTCTTTTTCCAAAAGTAGTCATTTGTTTATTGATTAGTGTTACATTTTCATCGCATTTCAATCTTTTTCGTCATCATGGATACGTTAAAAATTCCAGTAATTATGGAATATGAGTACCGTCGTGGCAACGCGGCACAAGCGGCACGCAACATCAACGACGTTTACGGAGCTAACACTACAAACCAACGCACCACCTGTTATTGGTTTGCTCGCTTCCGTTCTGGGAATTTCGACCTGAAAAATGAACCTCGCGGTCGTCCGAAGACTTTGGTCAACAATGACGAATAAAAGGCGATTGTGGAAGCTGATGATACACAATCTACGGCTGAATTAGCAGCAGCTTTCGACGTTAGCGTCAAAACAATATTGGTCCATTTGCGTCAAATTGGCAAGGTAAAAAAGCTTAACAAATGGGTGCCCCACGAACTCAATGATCGCCAGTGCGAAGTCGAGGCGTGCCTTGCACTGCTCAACAGACACACAAATGAAGTAATTTTGAACCGCATTGTTACCTGCGATGAAAAATGGATTCTGTTTGATAACCGCAAGCGCTCAACAAGTTAGTTGGATCCTGGTTCAGCACCTAAACAATGCCTTTAGGGCCTTTATGCCTTAGGGTCTGTCTGGCTGGCACTACGAATCTCATGTGAGTTCATGCTCTTTCCTTCCCATTCCCAATGGGGAGGTTGGGAGTGGGAAGGAAAGCGCTGTACCGCGCCTTAACAATGCATAAAGCGCGGTACGGCGGTAGTACAAAATTTTAGACTAGTCTCATTACCTCTCCATTTGAATAAATACTCAAAAGGAAATAATAGGATAGTTTAGCGACGTACCAAGGAAACGCAATTCGGTTTCCAATAATAAAACTTTTATCTTGTCTATAGTTTACAGACTGACTTATCTTGTCTACAGACTGTTTCGGCTAAATTGTATTTTTCTTTTATTGATCAATTTATATTTACTGAATCTCACTGCTGGATGATTTAATTCACACCTGATTGCTAAAATCAGGACACACTTCATCGACACAAGACATTATTTACTATGTTAAAAATATATACATAATAAGTACCGTGTGTAACAGCCTTAATTTAGTCTATAACCCGGGAGTCCCCGAGTTGGCTTCTAATGGTGAAACAGGATGATGCAATGCCAATGCAGTTGTTGACTCATATTTAGTGTTACCCTTTTATAGAAAGGTCCCTAATTTGAGGGATATTTATCTTTAAACTCCAAAATATAAATGTAATTTGGAACAAAGGAATGTAGAATGCAATTTTATTTAAACTTGAACTTAGTTAGATTTCGTACAGCATGTGAGGTTTGTATATATATTTTGATCGTTAAAATATAAAAAAGTATTTGTGACAAAACTAATTTATAAATAATAAACTTATTAATTTATTATTGTTATTTTAATTTAGTCAATAAATTGAATTCGAAGAATAAGACATTTTAAAAATTATCCAAGAATAGCTTTCAAAAACACATATGAATTTCAATAGCACCTGCCACACAGGATGACGGCCCACTTAATAGTAAGCAGTTACCGTCGCCTATGGATGTTTGTGACGCTAGGGGCACCGCGAACAAGCTGCTGTCCCACACTGTCTGTGCGGTACTAAACGTATCATCTAGATTTTATCGAAATCTCTCAATACTGAAGAACGTTGATCTTCCGTTAAACCCAAAAGTGAAGTGACGACGAAAGAACACTACAAAATTCAAGTATAATATTATTATTAAAACATATTGCCTGGAAGAGATCGCTCTGTAGCGATAAGGCCGCCCATTGTAAGTCAAGTACATATTGATTGTGTAAATAAGTTTCATTGTGTTTATATAATTGGTTTACAATAAAGTGTTATCTATCTATCTATTGTGCAATATTCAAGATCGCTCCTGGCAACTCTATGAACCTTTGAAAATTTATACACTGAACGAAATGAACGAATCTCATTCTCAAACGAACACTGATAACACTGAACGTGAACAGTGAAACAGTGACTCAGAGTGAATTGTTGTTTATAGCGATATTGCGGTTTTTGTTACATTATAATTTTCGTATTCGACGTATAGGTATGTAACTAATCATTTCTTATCATTGATTACTTTAATCACAATAAATGCATCATTCGATAATATAGCATCGACAGGGCTTGTTGTAAGTAAATAATTTTAAATTTTGTTTTTTTCATGATTTTTCAAATTATTTAAGATATTATTATAACTATTGTTTTATACTTGTTTTTATTACGGTAAAATATAAAATATATTAACAGGTCTTAACGCTTATACTTATTATTGATACCGAGGGTGCTCGATATCAATAGTTATAATTTTTTTACTAGTTTCATTTCGAAATGCAATTAGTTTAAAAAAACTAAAAAACACGGTTTTATAAAAAATCAAACTAAAGGTAAAAAACAATTTTTTCAATGAATTTAAATTACGGATAGTGGGATTAACAAAAAAATTAATCTTATTGTAGAAAAGTGTGGGGTGCTTGTTGTCAATTTTTATTTTGAAAATATCTTAAAAAGCACCCCACGCTTTTCTACAATAAAATTAATTTTTTTTTTGTTAATCCCACTATCCTTAATTTAAATTTATTGAAAAAATTATTTTTAATCTTTTAGTTTGATTTTTTATAAAAGCGTGTTTTTAGTTTTTTATTAACTATATTTTATTTTTAACTTTTTAGTTTCATTAACTATGAAATAAAAGCGTGACAATATAATTTATTTGTTGTCAATATCCAATCGGTAAATATTTTTATTAATTTATCGCCATCTTCTGGCAATGTTATTAATTACGCTCCAGATGGCGTTTCGGCAGAATTTTGATTTAATTATTCAAAATAAGAAAAAATTCGAGTCAAATTCCGAAAAATTCCATTACTTAAAGGTCAAGTTAATATAAAAAAGAGCAAAAACCCACCGTTAAGCGATTTTTCTAGACGGTCACCCATCCAAGTACTGACCTCGCCTGACGCTCCTTCACTTTGGTGATCGGACGAGAACCGATAATTCATTAATCCTGAGGATCCTGGTAAGGATAATGATACAAACTACACAGATTATTGCATTATCATCGGCCCTCGATATATCTACAAAATTTGAACAAAATCTGGTCGTTTAAAGTGGGTCAAAATCGCCCCCAAAGGAGTCGGTTACAAACATACAAGTGAAGCTAATTTAAAGCGTGTAAAAATATCGTACAGAGAGCACCCCACGCTTTTAGAACAGTGACATTAATTTTCTCGTCAGTAATTTTATTCTTGCTATGAATTATTTTTTACTTTAATTATAAAAGCGTTTTTTTACATTTTTAAACTAAAATTGTTTGTTGTCAATTTTCAATCGGTAAATGTTTTTATTAATTTAACGCATCATCCGCCAGAACGAAAAGAAAGTGTTAATCCTGATGATCCTGATAAGGATTATGATGAACATATGTAGGCAACTGATAAGAAGTAATTAGATAGCTTTGAAACAGTCATAAGCGGCATTAATTTTTTTGTGATTATATTTAGATGTTCGTGTAATAGCGTTTCAATTGACTCCAACTTCTAAGGGTGGGGGGAGCTCCAGTGCAATCTGTGCAATGCGTCCATACGCCCGCGCAGTTTACAAGGACACTTATTTACTATACTCCGGACGCCGAGCAGGAAGAATTTCGTCCATTGACCTGTTATTATCTGTCTGTCACTCCCGCGTAAATATAATGCCGCTTTAATCGCATAGAGCAATGACCATCGTCGGTAATTTCAATTGTAATTTTTCAGGTAACCAAAATGGCGGATATAAATGATGACAACTTTACTGAAACCGATACAGAGAGCAGCACGTCTTTGGATGACGGTAAATAGCAATTTTTTATAATGACAAGGCTGTATAACTAAGGCCTACGGTCCACTGAAGCGTCATTTGACGAAAGCATGCAAGCTACAAAAGACGATTGACGTGGTTGCAGCATAAAACTTTATTAGTAGGCGACGACACAGACGTAGATTGTATTGCCTTCATCCATATACTGAGAAAAACACTAATTGTAGATTATAAAAAGGATATTCTTCGACAATCTGAACAAACTTGGCTGCTCAAGCCGCCATTTCGTAAATAAAGAAGAGTTTGCGTCTCGCAGTACGCTTTAGTGCATAATTAATAAATGCAGTTTCGTCACTGGACACAGTTGCTTTTGTTTCTACGCAAGATGGAAAAATACCAACCTCTGAAAGGCGCCAAAACAACCCTAGCCACGTGATAGGGCCCCAAACCCGTTTGGTTGTACACCACTTTGGTCTATAAGTATGCCGCCACAATAACTTTAGTGTTCCGGCATTAGTGACTCAGGTTTCTGTACTCCTACGGGACAGTAGTATATTCGCGCTGTGTCGAGCGTCGCAAACATCTATAAACGACGAAAACTGCTTACTTTTAAGTGGTCCGCTAGCCTGTCTTCTACTCCTCAGCAATGGCCGGTAAAATAAAACATCGACAACTGCAAACCAAGATCTCAATGTAACAACCTTTCGGACAAACGTGACGTGTACACTAACTAACGTGACGTGTCCTTTCTAAGCGGAGGTTCAAATAAATGTCCCGTTTCCATTCCAGGTATTAACGAGCCATGCGACATATGTAATATGGACATACCTAAGGCATACATACCTGAACATGTCGAAAGTATCATCCACAAAACGAATGTCAAGATAACAAAACTCGCTCTCAAACGTTCTAGGGACCATTTGGACAACTTCAAGAAGTGGAAACCATGCGTAATACATCCCTCAGAAACATATTGCGATGTTTGTAATGTAATTTATGATTATTCTCAATATATGCTTCACGAAGATACTTTGGAGCATAAGAAGAATGCCATTTACCAAAAAATCTTACCAAAAATGTACCAACTGTACAAAGATTGTGATAATAATCTACATGTAATTAATGAGATTGAATTGGTCTTTAAGAAATACGAACCAATTTCGACCAAAGAAGGTAAAACGTACTGTGACATTTGCAAAGTTTTTAAACACACAAGCGGCTTTGACGGACATTTGCGCGGTCAGAAACATAAAAAGAATTGCGTGAACCAAAACCAACCCATACCTGTTGTGAAGAAAAATAAAAAAGAGAAATATTGCGATGTATGTTGCGTATTTAAATCTGAAAATGGTTTCGATGCGCATCTTAAATCTAAAAAGCATATAAAGAAACTCAATAAGTTAAATAAAAATGATGCTAGTGATGATGAAATTGATAACGATTTCTTAAAAATAAAAAGCTTAACAGAAGGACATACTAAATATATAACAGACATGTATGGATTAAAGCGGTGCTTGGTTTGTGATTCAACCTTAAATGGTTCTGAAGAGTCGATTGCAAATCATTTAAAATCAAAAGAACATTTGCTAGAATATAAAAAAATACTTCTAAATTTTAACATAGCTAAACTTGGGAAGGATTATTTTTGTACCAGTTGTGATGAAATCTTCTCCAATGTCGTTGAACATGTGAGAGAAAAGCATAGGAAAGTTACATGTTATAAACAAACTTATTGCGAAGTATGCAAAGTTAAGGTTCCAGAAAACGGCTTTGGTATTCACGAGGCAGGAGCCAAGCATAGAGCAAATGAAAAACAACTATTACAAGGAAGTATTAAATTTATAAATATAAATATAGGTGAAAGTGTTGATAAGAAAATGTTGAAATATAGAAATGGAATGATCGATTGTATCATATGCGACGAATCGTTTGAAAATAGTGTATGGATCAATAATCATTTTGATGGTAATGACCATGTTTTAAAACTGAACAAGTTCATTCAAGAACATTATGTGGAACTTGAAGGTTCTAAATATCACTGTGAAATATGTCATGTTGATTTTGAAAAACATGACCTACTAGATCATGTTAAGGCACATAGTCATACATGGAGAGAGACGGTTAAAAGGAATTTAACAACTCAGCTCTCTTGAAGTTTAATTCGTTCTTTACTCCTTTTTCCTTCGTTACGTGACACGCACATTGGAAATCTGGGTATTTATGTAAATAAGGGAAATTGGTCACCCTTCGTACACTTTTATACATTGTTATTTTTCATTCTATAAAAAAATATCTAAGTTTTTACACCTAAGTGTAGCTAATATATCGTACTAGCTTATGTAATAAATCTGAATCTATCTTAAGAAAGGGTTAGAAGGAAGGGTGTGCGAGTAATTCGAAACTTACATATTATTCGTTCCGAACTTTTCCGAAATTTTCGAGTATTTTGAATACTGAGTTTGTTATGTACGACATTCAAATATGAAATTAATAATTAATATACATTTTATTTAAACCATGAAATATAATTACACAAACAGAACAATTAGTATGAAATAATGAGTGCGAGATCACGGTAGCTGTCGTTCTTTCTACTGCTTTGTTGCATGATAAAATTGATAAATTGCAAATTGTAGAGATAGAAGAAAGACTAAGTTGACTTTTTTCATGGATAAAAAATTAAGAATATGTATTAAAAAAC
The DNA here is from genome assembly GCA_963693495.1 of Malacosoma neustria. NCBI lineage: Eukaryota > Metazoa > Arthropoda > Insecta > Lepidoptera > Lasiocampidae > Malacosoma > Malacosoma neustria. The sequence continues at coordinate 4,643,627 of OY856400.1, read as the reverse complement.
TTGGAGAAACTAATTTCGAAAATTTTAAAACATTGCATCTGTAGTAACCTTTTTCATATAGATATTTTCAAACAAAAATTAATAATATAAAAACCAAAATTAATTGAAAAGATCTCTTGACAATATATCTAGATTTTTATGTTACTGACAAAGATGAACATATTGAAATTGAGCAATTGTTTTCTCTGAGTAATTGATTTTTAATCAAAAAGTATATAAAAGTATATTATTCGTAAGTAAAATATTATGATACACGATGTAATGGAATTCAAATTTGAAACGATAGAAAATCCAGTGATAGTTCGCGAATTGTTCGAATTAATCGCGAATTATTCGAAAATTTTCGAAGTATTCGATTGTTTTCGAATTAATGATTCTAAAAGTATTAAATGTGACACAAGAAACCATTAGCAGTCGTATACGGGCATTGGGGATAATCCATAAGCTTGATAGCGTCCCACACGATTTGAATGAACGACAAGTGGAAAATCGCAGTCACATGAGAAACGCTGCTGCAACGTTACGAAATAAAATAATTTATTTCGGGAACCCGAAGCAAAGAAAATCGTGTCTGACACTTGGCGAAGCCGGCCCTTCAACACCAAGGTCAAATCGCTTCGGCAAGAAGACCATGCTTTGTGTCTGGTGGGACTAGATCGATATTGTTTATTATGAACTCTTGATGCCCGGAGAAACCGTTAACGCACAACGCTATTACCAACAAATGATTAATTTGAATCACGCATTGATCGAAAAACGACAGGAATGGGCCAGGAGACATGACAGTGATTTTGTTAAACGACAACGTGAAAAAAAATTATTTCTAAAAGCGACACATACAGATAGTAGTTTAACAAAAGTATACACAAAAACGCTATGCCGTAATTTGGAAATGAGGTTGGCACTCAGCATTTTGCTGTGATTTTCAGTGCCCACCTCCTAAGATCACATATGTCGCGACCCAAACACTAAAAACATATGTATAAAAAACTTATACAAGGAATAAATATAACGTACCTAAAAAATTGAATAATGTTTAGGGTGTAATAATATTAAAAAAAATATATAAATAAAACAATGAATAGGAAATAAAAGAAAAAATACCTAGCCATATTTCAATTTATTAACCGACCGACCTATGAATATTTATAAATACGTGTAACATGTAATAATGTGCCATCTCACACAGGAAAACTAGTGAAAGACACTTTGAATTCGCGAGGATGGTCCAGCTGGCAGTGGTTAAGCCGCTTGCAGAATCCCGCGTGGGGCTGCGCCGCGATCGGGTGGCGCGGAGTGAGGGACGTGACTAACCTCCAGCCGTCATAGGTACCGGACACACAGCCTGATCAACAAATGGAAGAAAAGCACAGGTCTGCGGGCCAGAAGACCTGCGCATCGTGTTCCGCAAGCCCCTCTCACCTTTGTGAGAGTCCAGAGGCGGTCGGGGTGTGTGGTTTGCCCCGACCTCAGGAGAGACCAGCCCAGTTCACCTGGGCTGGTCTCAACAGGCTCCGCGAAAGCTTATCCCTCCCGCTTTGGCACCGGGCAGAAGAGGAACACTGGGCTAGTTTTTAATGGGTACTCCAGCGATGTGCGTCCCCATTGTCAACTGTGGGGGGCGTACGGACACATTTCACGAGAATTCTCACACTACCTGGTCGCCAGCCCCCAGGTGGCGGGTGTGCATAAAGCATTTTTCACCTCACAACAAAAGTCCCCTTAACTAGGTAAGGCTTATTATATAATTAAGACTAATTAGTGTTTAATCATTTTTATAAAACTATTTTATAAGAAAATAATAACTTCAGAACGACGAATTCATTCTTTAATCACAGTTTACTCTTAGGCGCCGTCCATTAATCACGTGGTGTTTTTTTTTTAATTTTTGATGGTTTATGACCCCCCCCCCTATATCACGTGTATTTTTTTAGTACCTACAAAGGATTTTAATTTTAAGTATCATCTAATTTTATTATAGAAAATTAAAGACTACAATAATAACGTTTAAAGGTAGACAGAAAGGTTGCAGGTTGTTTTTGACTGACATAAAAATGAAAGAAATGCGAAAAACTTTTTTATACTAATACATGAACATAATTTAATGTCAGTATCCTCGGACCACGGATTTGCAAGACTCTTCAACACCAATAACTGGATAAGCATCTTGAAACTAAGTTGTTGGCACAGTGCTACACGTTATATATTATTACACCAAGCCCCTTGTGATATTTCGTAATTCTTTTATGGACCCCCCCCCCCCCGCCTCACGTGATTAATGGGCAGCCCCTTATGGGACAGCAGCGTGTTTGCGATGCCACTGGCGTTGCAAACACGCATAGGCGACGGTAACTGCTAAATTCTAAGCGGACCTTCAGCCTGTCTGCTGTCCTACAGCAAATAAAAAAAAGTTTACTACAAAAATAATAAAATACTTTCACATCACTATTTAAAGTAGTTCGTTGCGAATCTGTATTGTCTCTGGCCAATAATAATATATACATCTGTGCACAAAAAAGTGGCCGTTTTGTAATTTTATTATATTATAAATAAATGTGTGTAACTAAGCTACTGTAGTTATTACTCCAGTTTCCTTCAATAACTTATTAGTTCTACCGAAGCACCCTATTCAATTTAACTTATTATCTACATATTTAAATTATTAAACTAATGTAAAAGTATTAAGGGAACTAAACCATACCACGTCACCTATTTTTTTGACAGCTTTTACCCCCCTTGGTGACCATTAATAGGTTATTTATTAATATTACCACTAAAGATTATTTTCACGTCCATAGATATAGAATACATAGTATTATAGTATTCTATATCTATGTTCACGTCAGACTGAATAATTGTTTCCATTATGTATACTAACTTTTTTTTTCCTACAACTTAATTTCGTAATTTAGGACTGAAAAAATATTCGAAGTGGAATTTGTTTCACCGTTTCTTATTTAGCCAGCGTTTTGTAATAGAAACTAGTAGATTCTTGACACTCAATAATATCGTTTTTAGAAACCCCTTCACCTCTATTTATTATAATAATTATTATCAAATATGATAACTGTATTATTGAAATAAAACCATTTTATTAATTCCAAGTTTTATTATAAATTTGAACTAATACAAATAATAACTTCTTCATTATGTCTATAACAAAAAACCTTTAAAACGATCAAATTTTGCGCAATGGGTACTAATTACATCCGAGGCTTCCGATAATCCTTCCAGGGGCGGAGTAAGCCAGTGACTTATGGTAAAAGGTAAAAAGACAACCCATACGTAGGACTTCAAGCTTGTCTGGAATGCTACCACTCCTGGCTTTTAAATATGCCGCCAAATGTCTTACAGCAATAAAAAGTGGCCCAGGTTTCAGTTCTCCAACGCGTGTTAGCAATGCCCATGACGTCGCAATCCATAGACGAACGGTAGCATCCCATAATTGGGCCGTCCGCTTGTCTTTTGTTCCAAAACATAAAATAGTCTATGATTCACTTCTATTCGTGACAATAATAACTTACATTCATGAATTCATGGCCGTCGTTCCTTAACACAGGCTATAAGCTGGCCTATTTAGAGACGACGACCATTGCAGTTGAAGTGTATTGTTATTGTAAAATTGAATAAAGATTATTATAATTAACCGAAATGTAATCATAAAATTATAACGCAAAACGGCATCGTTTTAAAGATCTTTAAGGTGTATCAAATTAATACCAGATATGTAATTACTAATAAATTTGTAATCGGACGCCATTTTGATTTTATCATCAGTGTCTACGACAGTTAACGCGTTAAAATATTATAGAGGATAAGGAAAACTATCTCATAGAGCCAGCCGTCTTTACGCAAGCCGAGCTCTAGAAATTTTAATATTTCATAAACTCATTCAATATCAGTCATTTCACCGTTTTGTACACTTTATTACGTCAAATGCACTAAATAAAAATATAGGCATCAATATTTAATTATTTTATAAAAAAATTACTGTTTTTTTTTTGGTTGACAAGAGCGGGGCGCAAGCTTACCAACCCGCCCCATACGGGGGAGGAATAGAAACCCTGTCCAGATGTAAATTGTAGTTCAAAAACCCACCAGAATGGCGTTGATGCAGCTACATTTTATGCCATGAATGTAGACGTCGAATTGAAGTATACCGAGTTCAAAATTCTCTATTCCACTATACTATTTAACTTTTGACGCTTTCCTCTAGAGCAGTCGGCAACCTTATCATCCAAAAGAGCGATTTTTTTAACATATAAATAATAATAAATATTTTGTGACAATTCACACAACGTCATCTAGTCCCAAACTAAGTAGCACTTGTGTTATGGGCCCTAGACAACTGATATACTACTTATATACTTTTTTTTTTTGTAAATATATACATATTATACATAAACACCCAGACACGAGACGGAAATCGAACCCGAGACCTTCCGCAAGCGTACCGAAGCGCGTTATCCGTTACGCTACCGAGGTCGTCGCTTTTAGTAGGAGACATTACGGAAATATATCGTTTAATTATTCGTATTATACGTTCGAATTATTTACTTTATCCGTGCAGGGGCGTGGAAAGAACACACCCCTATGGCCGGGGTCGGCCTGTCGTAAAAGGCGACAAAATAACACAAACTAGCTACGTGGTAGGGCTTCAAGCCCGTCTGGATGGCGACCACATTTGGTCTTAAGTATGCTGCCATAATAACTGTGTTGTAGCATTGGTGATCCAAGTTCTTGTACCCTTATGAGACAGCAGCGTGTCCGCGATGCCACTGGCGTTGCAAACACCAATAGGCGACGGTAACTGCTAAATTCTAAGTAGGCCGTCAGCCAGTCTGCTGTCGTACCTATAGCAATAAAATAAAAGTCATTACGAAAATAATTATACATAATCCTAATTAATATTATAAATGCGAAAGTGAGTTTGTTTGTTACGCTTTCACGCCTAAACCGCTGAACCAATTTTGATGAATTTCGGTATAGTCATAGATTGGACTTTGGAGAAGGACATGAGCTACATTTTATTAAAATTCATATGTCAGAACAGTGTTTGCCGGGCAAATAATAAGTAATATACCGTGCCTGGTGTAAACATTTCGCGAAGAGCCGCAGCCGACGAGTCAAAGAGCCGCGGGTTGCCGACCATTGCTCTAGTCTACATTGATGCGATGGCACCATCTTTATTTAACGCATTTGACGGACATTTTTCAGAGACAATTTTCATTACATCCCTCCTTTAGACAATATAAAAAAAAATCATACAAGTAGGTATATTTAATTAAACAAACAATAAACCTCCTATTCAGCTCTTAGACTTGTTTAGGGGTTATAACATTTGTATAAGAATAATTATATTTAAAAATGCACGCTTATATATAAGGCACTTGAGTTTATATTGCTTTGTACATATTGCTCTCACGCGGGTCGCGTTACAAATTCCATCTCCTTAACCATCTAGACCTGATCAGCTACATCGTCCTCCACTCTAAGATTCGTTTGCAATTGCATATTCGTTGGTCACTTGAATTCTCTTATAGTCATTTAAAAACTTATGTTGAATCTCGTCTTAGGGCTGTTGGAACGGGAAAAGCCGTGGAATCGACGTTGTCTGACTGATGGCCTTTTATCGTTACAAGATAAAAAGAGGAGATAAAAGAAGACGTCGCCCAGTGGGTATCCCAAAAGCGATATTTGACACTTAAATCTCTAAACCATTTCGAAAGCGGTTTTATGATTATTATTACAGCTTTATTTTCCACTTAACACTACAAAAATACATGCAAATGTAATTATTTAATTTATATTTCATTGTTATGTTATGGCCCCCCTATGGGTAAAAGCCACCTCCGTTCTTTTCCACCTTTTAGCCGTATGCATCCAGCTTTTTCCAGCTGTATCTTCCCATATTCCTTATGCCTTTGGGGCCCTGCCATTTAGTTGTTTGGTAAGTCCATCTCTTATCTTTGTATCTTGACAGGTGCCCAGCCTAGTTGCACTTCTTTTCGAAAGCGATACCAACTGTCAAATCGATACATTGTCTGCTAGCAGCATATTATTACACACAGACAAACAATTAGCCACCCCATTAGACTATGAACCGGCATCAAATACCATCATCAAAACTTCAAATCAAATATAAAATTACTATGTTGAGTCGCTCGGAGTGGACGACGACGTAACCACGCAATCGTCCCTGATTGCAACGGACGATATAAATAAAATAAAATAGCCTTTCACGAGTCAGAGTTTCGGTTAGGATACATACAAAGTTATATTAAAATTTACATAATATCTCTGATTTCTATGTACCTATCTGTTGACAAAGGCCTCAACTATCTCCATTCATCTCTATTTAATCTAATCGACGGACAAAATGTTCGTTACACTATTTTTTAATGTGAAACATCTATAGCGGCGGGTTAGGTCATAGGTTAAAATTACACTGTGACACACAATCAAGTGATTCGAGTCAACAGTGAGTTAATTATATTTTTATAATCAGAGTATGCATTTTAATTTTGTATTTAATAAAATATAAATGTTTAATAGATAAACAGTAATTTTTTTATCTCAATATTTTTTCCATTATGCATTATTTATTTCCTCCTTTTATGCAATAATAAACTTGTATAAATTAATTTCGATGTTTCACATCTGTCAGACGTCATGCGACGGCTCACATTTTTTTAAAATTACGATTATACGACTTAAATCTAAATTTGTATAAACGTGTATATAAAATAATAATAATAAAACGGTGTAACATATAATTAATTTCAATAATAAACATTATTGAAAGGTGCGTGGTCCCATGGCCCAGAGGAACGAGGTCACTCACCCCGTCCCACTGATGGGCTCAACCCTCTAGAGCAGCCGGCAACTATAAGTACTTAGTCAGGTCATAAGTATTGTCACACAGTAAAAACTTTTCTTTTAGAATGCTGGCCACAAAAAAGTTTATTGAATTCGAATTTCGAATTGTTCATGAAAATAAAAATGTATAATTTTAGAATTTTACTCATTTTTAAATATGGAGTGGACGCTTAAAGAAGACCGTGTTGCAGTTATTGCGTTGCATCGTTGCGGTTACGGGCCAATTCAAATTTTTAACATACTGAAAAATTTGAATATAACCAAAAGATATTCGTTTATCGTACCATCAAAAGATACAATGAAGACTCTAGTGTAGATGACAGGTCAAGAAGTGGTCGCCCTCGGTCTGTTAGGACTCCAGCAGTGATAAAAGCTGTGAAGGCACGAATTCAAAGAAATCCCAAACGTAAGCAGAAACTGTTGGCCCTTCAGATGGGGTTAAGCAGAACCACGGTGAAAAGGGTGTTATATGAAGACTTAGGGCTTCGGGCATATCGAAGAAAAACAGGACATCGTTTGAATGCTCGTCTAATGGACCTGAGACTGAAGAGATGCCGCGCTTTGTTGAAGCGGTACGCGGGAAAAAAATATCGGGAAATTCTTTTTTCGGATGAAAAAATGTTTACCGTAGAAGAGAGCTACAACAAACAAAATGATAAGGTGTACGCACACAGTAGTGAAGAAGCGAGCAACCTTATTCCGCGTGTCCAACGAGGTCATTTTCCATCCTTGCTCATGGTATGGTTGGGAGTTTCTTATTGGGGCTTAACAGAGGTACATTTTTGTGAGAAAGGTGTAAAAACGAATGCTGTTGTGTATCAAAATACAGTCCTGACGAACCTTGTGAAACCTGTTTCTCATACCATGTTCAATAACAGGCACTGGGTATTCCAACAAGATTCGGCGCCAGCTCATAGAGCGAAGAGCACACAAGACTGGCTGGCGGCGCGTGAAATCGACTTCATCCGGCACGAAGACTGGCCCTCCTCCAGTCCAGATTTGAATCCGTTAGATTACATGATATGGCAACACTTGGAGGAAAAGGCGTGCTCAAAGCCTCATCCCAATTTGGAGTCACTCAAGACATCCTTGATTAAGGCAGCCGCCGATATTGACATGGACCTCGTTCGTGCTGCGATAGACGACTGGCCGCGCAGATTGAAGGCCTGTATTCAAAATCACGGAGGTCATTTTGAATAAACTTTAATGTCATAAGAATCTATGTTTTGTTAAGTTCATTTTGGTATATGAATGGTTACATAATGAATAAAATTGTTACAATTATTTTACATTAAACATGTGACAGAATTTATGACCTGACTAGGTAAACGGCAACCTTGTTCACCTCATCCAAAAGAGCCAAAAATATACACATCAAAAAAGTGTAAGCAACATGCATGATATTACAAATTTACCATTTATACTAATTAATTTCGAAGTTTTTACTCACTCAAAGTGCGTAGGTATGTAAACTTTTTTTGTTATTGATGACATACTGGCTGGTTGTAAAAAAATATTCGATTATGTTTTGTTTTTTTCATAAAATTAAATAAAAGGGAATTTGTTTGAATTTAAGTGCGTTTTTATTGCTACGTTTAGTCTTGATTTTATAATTTTACCAACTATTTAAATAAAGTTAGCGACAAAATTGAATTCTTAGATATTCTTTACGTCATGGAGCGACGTCATTTGACGGCAAATGAGATGCAAAGAGCTGTAGGGATGTTGCAAGCGGGAAGTAATCAATCTCAGGTATCTCGGCATTTTGGCATTCATAGAAGTGTTATTTGTCGTCTTTGGCAGCGCTACAAGGAAACCCGCTGAACAGCATCCAGGCCGTAAAAGGAGTACAACCACTCGGCAAGACCGGTACATACAACTGACTACAAGACGCCAGCCGATGTTAACCGCTCGAGAGATAAGTTTGAGGCTACAAAATTCAAGTGGTGTTAATGTAAATCCCCAAACTGTGCGAAATCGACTGCATGAGTACGGCCTACGAGCTCGACGCCCAATTAGGTGCCCACCGATACGTCACGGGAATCGCGCTCGTCGAAATGAATGGTGTAGAGAACGCAGATTATGTTTTCCGATGAGTCGCGATTCGGGTTTAGGCCTGACACAAGAAGGGTGCGAGTGTACCGTCAGCCCGAAAATACCGAAAGGCTCAGGTGCATTCAGGAAGTTCATCCATACAGCGGCTCATCCACCATCCGAAATTTTTAATTAGTTACATGTTGCTTAGACTTTTTTGATATGTGTAGATAACACACAAATTAAATTTATTTTATGAGCCATTTTTAACATATCGTCGGCTTAATTATCGCAATGCGTAACAACTCCATTTGGATAAACTTTACAGGAGCTAATGAAAACTTTGTTTTTCTATGCATGGGAATTATTTTACTCATAACAAATTAGCCACATTTTTGTAGAACATATTAAGTAATCCAATAGATAGGCTTCAAAATAGCTCCACTAGCCATCTAGTTAAATTTAATAGTCTTATTTATATACTAGCTGTGCCCGCGACTCCGTCCGCGTGGAATACTGACTTTGGGCAGCGTTTTTTTGGATAAATCTTATGGTTTAAATAAACCCTATTTCATATGATTGATGATATAAATCTGAGGTCAACTTAAATTGGAATATAAAATTTTCGAAATTTATCATTTTTAACAAAAACTATTTTTTTTTCTAAAATAAAAATAGCCTAAGTTACTCCTTGTTATATCAGCTATCTGCCAGTGAAAGTCTCGTCAAAATCGGTGCAGCCGTTTCAGAGATTAGCCGGAACAAACAGATAGACAGACAGACAAACATTGTAAAAATAGTTGTTTTGGTGTATGTACCGTGTATACGTCCGAATGCACTTAGTAACAAGCGGTTATTTTAATATTACAAACAGACACTCCAATTTTATTTATTTGTATAGATTTTATGGTTTCGCATTCTGATAATTAAGCAGACAATATGCTTTGCTTTATAGAAGACATTATTACGGAGATAATTATATACAGGGTGACTTTGACAAAACCGTCCAAATTTTTTTTACGCACTAAACATCATATAAGGAACCCATTTTTGCAAAAAAAATTGTATGTCAAATTTCACTATAAAATATTTCATTCCAAGGAAAATATGGTCACTAATTCAATCGTACAAAATAGTCATATGGTGCAAATTTCGTACGTTAACCTGTTATTACCTGTCTCTGTCACTCCCGCGTAAATATCGTAAGTGAGTAGTGCGTATTCGCTCGCACAGATGCAATGACCGCCGTCCTCGGCCTCTTTCTAGGTCACTGGCCTAGTTTTTTGCGGTACCGGTGGAGAGGTCATTGACACTTGCGCGCCGTATTATATAAATTGGGAGTTCTTTGGATGACTTTGTGATGCTGATTACTCAACATTTTTGTACTATGTGATACTAAACTAAAATACATGTTTCTCATAACTTTTACTAAAGATTCTTGTGTGTGAATTTGGACGGTGTTGTCAAAGTCACCCTTAGAAGTAATATTTCGTGCTTGGAACATTTAGTGGAAGAGCCGTGGCCGAGGAGTCAGAGCCGCGGGTATCCGACCACTGCTGTAGAGGGTTTCCTCCGTTTGGACTACGCACCCGACAATTGTCCAAGACAGATTAGCGGGTTACACAGTGATATTGGCGTAGATGTATCCATAATGGTTTTTTTCACCACTTTATAAGAGGCAATTTTTATACCGTCGCTTACAAATATTTGCGATGCTACGGGCGGCACCGCGAACACGCTACTGTGCCATAGGAGTGCAGGAACCTGGGTCACTAATACCGGAACACAACACAGTGCTATTATGGCGACAAACTTAAGACCAAAGGTGGTCGCCATCCAGACGGGCTTGGGGTCCTACCACGTAGCTAGGGTGGGTTATTTTGTCGCTTTACGACAGACCGGGCCCGGCCGCAGGGGTTAATATGCACATTAGCTAGAAAACCAGCCTAAGTGATTCATATGCCATCGCGGGATTCAAACCCGTAACCTCTAGCTTTTGTTATCAAAATGTGATGCACCAATCCGCCAGAGACAATATTCTAAGGCCTATCAACTTAACGCTATTTATTAAACTACCTAGTGCAAAAAATTTAAGGATCAAAAAAATTCAAAACTTTTAGGGATTTTCCTTAAAGTTGTATTTTCGTTAAAAATTGTCGTTTTGGAGATTTAAAAAAAAGCAATTTAAAACTTGAAGTTTCTAGTTGAGAAAAATTTTTCAAAGAAACATTCAATGCTGAATCCTAATAAATACTGTGATAAAAAACTGTTCGAAAAATAAAAAAAAATTGTCCTTAAATTTTTTCCATTAGTGTTTTATTTTGCGTCACTCTTTATTTTTTTTTCTAAATTAAATTAATAATTATTATTTGAATTAAAAATATCACTTGCTTAAATTATAGCTGCTTTAAGCTCAGATGATTTCTTCGCTTACTCTAAATAGATGGAAGTCGAACCTGTGGGGATGACGGGTTCTATCTATACCCGTCCCCCGTCTGGGTATTGCAAAATATTTAAAGAAATCACATCAGTTGTCTAGTATTCATAACACAAGAGCTCTGTTGTTTGGTTAGGAACTAGATGGCGCTGTATCTATAGTCACAATAGTTATTATTACGCAGCGCGCAGATCTATGATGAGAATTTTTCATAGTTGTATTTATTGTCACCGAGTTGTCGCTTTACACGTCTTTATGCCACAATAATCCTAGGAAGAATGTTTCAGAACCTCGTTGCTTAGCAGTTCATCGCCGGCAGACGAGGTTCACCTTGGCTTGCAATCATAAAAACATCGCGAAAGAAGAAAGAGAAAGCGAAGACACAACCTTGAACCATATACATCACATACCATTCTTCTTCCTCTCCCTGCAAGACTCACAATTCTGCACCTGCAGCTCCAACTGATTGATCCTCTTCTGCAAATGTAGGATCGTCGCGTCCTTCTGCTTTAACTGCGTACGAAGGGTTGTTATACTGTCCTCCAGGGCTCCGTAGACGGCCTGCACTTCCGGCTGGTAACTGAACACCTGGGGGGGTTCATCCAGACAGAAGAACTCCCGAACGACCGGATGATTCGGCAACTTGTTCAATATCGCGTTGACGAAGATCTGCAAGCCGCGTACTCTTTCTTCTAGGAACGCCGGTTCGAAGTTGTCACGGAACCAGCGCTTGCCTGGAAGGGGGAGGATAAGGGAGGGGTTCTCGGCTTTGATACGCGAGTACAGGCGTACGAAGTCCGTGTACCGTCGGAAGACCAGCCACGATTGGTCGCTTTTGTCGTCTTCTACTTTCAACTTGTAGATTGTAAATCTGAAATATAATTAAGATTAAAAAATAAATATATAATAGAAAAAAAAAATACTAAAAAACACACTTTAATGATAAATCGAACTAATATATAAAAAATAATCTTTATAAATAAAATGATACAGGTCTGCAGTTGCGCGTGAATCACGCCGAAACTACTGGATAGATTTCAATTAAATTTTTTAAGTTTTATTTCTTACACACTTGGCCTTTATCTAAAAAAAAATATTGCGATATCTTCATTTAATATAAAGTTATCAAAGTTTTAAGAAACAACGAATTTTGTAAGCACCACGTGTTCAGTGATGTGTTGTTGTCTTGCCGCGGGGAAGTGGGGGCAAGCGGTGTTGAAGCGCGCATGCGTAGGAGACATGTAGTCTCTTCAATCTCGGCCTCATGACGGAATCTTTGTTAATATATCAAACAACGCGAACGAAGTCGCAGGTATCAGCAGGTATTATTGTGAAAAAAGCGTGGGCCGCTTTGTGCCACATCTATCCTACCATTTTCGGATATCCGTTCATATGCGGACCAGCAGACAAGCTGATGGCGCACTTAATAGCAAGCACTCACCGTCGCCTATGGACACTTGCGACGCTAGGGGCACCGCCCACACGCTGCTGTCCCATATGGATACAGGGACACAACACAACGTTGTTTTGTCGCCTTTCACGACAGACCGACACCGGCCGCAGGGGTTAGTATTCTCACTCCGCCCGCGCACGGAGAATGGACCATAAACAAAAAAAAAAACCACGTGACCCACCTCGCTCTCTCCTCCATGACCTCGTACCCGACTATGGGTATCTGAAGGTTCTCGAACTTCTTTATCTCCTCGCTGTGTAAATTTAAATCTAGGTTACTAATGCTAGTTTGAATCCTACTCGAGTTCTTGTTGTAATCATTCATGTACACTCTCTCGTGTATGTTGCCCATACTTTTGTAATGCGACCTGAAAAGAAAGCATTCGACTTAACACCTTTGAATTGAATTAAATTACTATTATTGCACCAAAGTTACGGGAAAAGACCCCGAGGTCGCAGCCCTGCAAGGCGGTCCGACCAAATGGCCAAAAAGCTGGGCACACGTATCATAGACGCCCTAAACCACGCCAAGGACAGAGAGCAGTGGAAGCGGTGCTGTCGTGATATCAGTCGGGAGTATCACGACGCTCAGCAGTGAGCAAACGATTGGAGGAGGAGGATTGCACCAAACATTACAAGGGTGAAATTTAAACACTACAAACTTATGTAAAATGACTAAAAGTAGACAAAATAATTGATTCCACTTGCTCCAGAACTAGATCAAAGTCTCTTCTCCCATTTTTAATTATCTAATTCTGCAATAATGAATAAATATATTTCATAATGTCAGTGATTATGCGTGAGTGCGCGTGTGTGTATGATAGAGCGTGCGTGCGTGAGTGTGTGTGTGTGTACGTATGTGTGGATTTTTCTAGCTAGGATAAATATTATGTATTATCTATAATTCTAAACAAATAAATAAAATTATCTGTTTGTAATATTAAAATAACCGATTTTTACTAAGTGCATTTGGATGTATACACGGTACATTAATATACTAAAACAACATTTAACAATTTTTGTCTGTCTGTCTATTTGTTTCGGCTAATCTCTGAAATGGCTGGACCGATTTTGACGGGACTTTCACTGGCAGATAGCGGATATAACACGGAATAAATTAGGCTACATTCATTTTAGAAAAAAAGGATCTCACGAAAAAATTTATTGGAGTTTACTCCTTAAGAATCGATTTTCATATAATAAGGCGCTCGGTATGAGAAAAATGTGAAAGTAAAATCTACTAATGAATGACCTCGTTACGTTTTTAGTGCGCGGGCACCGGAACACACAAAACAAAACGATGTATCTCTCAAGGGAAAAATTACTTTATTTGTTACAACTTAAGGTTGATTTCACATTAAATGTTGTTTAACATATGTCTTTTCATTTGTAAGTGACAAGAGTAATTTATTGCTTTGCTCATTTTATATGACGAATGATCGTAAGTATTAGATAATGTTTTGGAGATTTGTGACTTTATTACTAGGTGCCATAGTTGTAATTAGGTTGAACTTAAAACTGTTTTAAAACTTTTTTATTTCTATTATTCGACCAGCGAAGCGGGCGGAAACGGCTAGTTCTTCAATATGAATAAATGAATGTATGTATGTATGCAGCTCTTCAAAATATATCCACATCATCCATACTAATATTATAAATGTGAAAGTAACTCTGTCTGTTACGTTTTCACGCCTAAACCGCTGAATCAATTTTGATGGATTTCGGTATAGAGAAAGGGTGAAATAGGGGTGAGCGTAAGTTATTTTTTTTAACTTGTATGGCACAAAACAATCCTGTATCTATACATATATCGACAATATCTATCAAGATATAACTTATAACACAATGTATAAATAAATATGAATGATAAAATCAATTTAAAATTGTATTCGGCATACTTATAGACCCAGTGTGATTGCCATCCAGATGTTGTTTTGTCGCCTTTTACGAGAGGCCAACCCCGGCCGCAGGGGTTATTATTCTTAAAATATATACGTTTATATCTGGTATATGGCTTAATATTAACTTTCTTTAATTGTTTACATTTTATTATCTAATTTTGACCACAATAAAAATAACTAACTACCTTCATTTAAAATCATAAATTGATAATAAATCATTGCTAGGTCGACACTAATATAAAACTATATTGATACCATAGACTATAAAAATATTAACCCTTTTCGGACGTATTAAATTTGGTCATGTGTGTATAAATTAAAAATATAAAATACATTAAAAATAAAAATTGAGAGATTTAAACTTAATAATTTAGTTATTTGCATAATTCGATTATTTTTGATTTGTAATGTTAGAGCAAAAATGTCAACACTGGTGTAAAATTTATTATATTCAATACAAGATCCATGTAAACGAGTGTTTCTTGCAAGATTCGATTTTATTGAAAGTAATGGAAAGTGACTCTTGCCTTGAACTTAAAGGGGGACGCCTCAGGAATACTTGACTTATAGGGAAATGGGAATCATCATCATCATTTTTGCGTTAAATCTCGGTTGCAGCCCAAACTCTCGCTTCGGCGCCCGGGGTCCGCTTTCCGACTTTTTCTTCTCCACTTCGCACGGTCTTCAGCATCCCTGGTAGTGAGCCCATTGGCACGCATATCACCCTTTACGACGTCAAGGCAGCACTTTTTGGGTCTACCCCTCCTGCCGTGGCCCGGTGGAGACGGCATGGCCAGACATTTGTTACCCACGTAAGCATCCGGTTGCCGTAAAACGTGGCCGTAGCAACGGAGACGGACATGAAGACTGCCGCGAATGCGGGAGTTCCTAACGCGGTCCTTCCGCGTCACTCCACACATCCACCGCAGCATATTCATCTCCGTGACACGCAGATCTTGCTTGTGTCGCTCTAACACCGGCCACGCTTCACAGCCGTATAAAAGGACAGGCCTAATGATGGTCTTATAGACTTGTCCTTTCAACTTTACTGGCATCTTGGGGTCACAAATGACACCAGTTACCTCACGCCATTTGGCCCACGCGGCAGCAACGCGTGCCTTGAAGTCGCAATCGATGTCACCAGACGCATGAAACACAGATCCCAGGTATTTCACTTGGTCCGTGCACTCGACCGTGTTGCCGTCATAGGGAAAGGGGAATCCATATGATTATTGAGTAAATTTAATAAAAATACTTGGTCTCTCATAGCTCTTCGTACTGATAATGAATGAATTTAATTTTAGAAACCACGTCTCGTTTTTTTTCTTGCTGTAGGACAACAGGCAGGCTGACGGCCCGCTTAGAATTTAGCAGTTACCGTCGTCTATGAATGTTCGGAAAGCTAGTGGCATCGCGAACACGCTGTTGTCCCATAAGGGTACAGGAACTTGGGTCACTAATGCCGGAACACAACACAAGGTTATTATGGCGGCATACTTAAGACCAAAGGTGGTCGCCATCCAGACGGGCTTGAGGCCCTACCACGTAGCTAGGGTGGGTTGTTTTGTCGCCTTTTACGACAGGCCACAGAGGTTAGTATTCTTTCTCCGCCCCTGCACGGATAAAAATATTGTAAAATATATCTCAGCGATAACGGTATTATTTTTCTGTCAATATGATTGCTAACGAGAATCTATACATCGATTACGCATTGCCCGTCACTAAAGAATACACCGCTACAGGTAGAAGGAGCGACGGTTGACAGTTAAGGCGGTTGCCGCGCTTTCGTATTGCTGAGAGGTTAAACACGGATATACGACAACTCTTAGAGTATTCCTTACCTAACAGTGTATAATTAACAATTCGATAACGAAAATTATTCGACGTCGAGACGATTACCTGTTCTGTATTGGTTTTCTGACCTCCGCTTCATTATCCGAAGCTGCCTCAAGACGTCTGTAGAAACGATTGATTCTGGCTATTTGGTCTTCTTCACTGGATGTAGAAGATACTTCGTTGTTCATGTTGTCTGTTGTATTTTTATTTTGTACTATATCCATTTTTGTACTATTATCTGTAAGATAATAAATAATGTATATAATCGATAGATAAATAGATAATAAAGACGAAGTGCGGTGAACAAGGAGAGGTCGTGGAACAATTCTACCATACAGCCATCGCCGTTCGCCAGCTACACCATGGCTGATTCCGAAAACACGCCCCAGACGCAACCTCAGCAAGACCAACAAGCTGAAGCAGCTGAACCGGCCATACAAAGGCAGATCGTAGCTGAAAACGTTTCGGGAACTGTGAAATGGTTTAACGTAAAGAAAGGTTATGGCTTTATCACCAGGAATGACACCAAGGAAGATGTGTTTGTGCATCAGACAGCTATCGTCCGGAACAACCCAAATAAAGCTGTGCGCTCGGTCGACAACGGAGAGGAGGTGGAATTTGATGTGGTCGTCGGGGACAAAGGCTTGGTAGCAGACGGTGTGACTGGCCCCGGAGGTGAACCTGTCAAGGGCTCATCGTATGCACCTAACAAGCGCTGGATTAATCTTCAGCAATATTACCCCCGTGTTTATACCCACGTGTTTGGGGGTGAGGGCGCTCCACGCAGGGGTAGGGGTGGCGGACGTAGGGGTCAGGGCGGTCCACGCAGAGGTATGGGCCGTCGCGGAGCCTGTGCGCAAGCCGGCGCACACCCTGAATATGGTCAATATGCGTATGGCAGACCACCACCCTGGCGCAGTTATTTAAGTCGAATCTTCCGCAGTCGCACTCGCAACAACTACATGCGAGGGGGCCGCAAGCTGGGGGCTTGGGGGACGCGTCCTGCTTGGTCCAGGAGTGAGACACCTAGCCCCGCCTCTTCTCCGTAGCCGCAGTAGGCTAAGCTCAAGAATACGAAGCCTACAGGTACTACCAACGAAACAATGAGAGCCAGGCCTAAAACGCGGCCCGGTACCACGTGGCACGAATTAATAGTCCATGATATTCTATATATTTATGCCACAACCAATTATTGTCTTGTCTACTTGGCCACTAGGGTTTCCTTTACCATGAACTGTCATAAAAGTATGTTTGTGTCAATATTTACTTTTTTATTTTAGCAGACAGGCCGACGGCCCACCTAATAGTTAGCAGTTACTGTCGCCTATGGATGTTTGCGACGCTAGAAGCAACGCGAACACGCTTCTAACCGGAGTACAGGAATTATAATTTATCAAAATTGTTATAAGATGTTAATTAAAACTTTAGTAAAAATAAATTATATTATTTCTTGTTATTTTCAAATAATAATTTATCTTTATTAAAGAATAGATTCAAAATTATGGTGATCCCTAAACGGTTTTTAAGAATTATATGAATATTCAGGGGAGTTTGAAAATACAGCCAGCCGTTGACTAGCTTGCTATGGTTCATATAATACAAAGAGAATGAACGACATTTAAAAACTATTTTTTTTTATTGCCGTAGGGCAGCAGACAGGCTAACGGCCCGCTTACAATTTAGCAATTACCGTCGCCTATGGGTGTTTGCAACGCCAATGACTTCGCGAACACGCTGCTGTCCCATAAGGGTACAGGAACTTGAGTCACTAATGCCGGAACACAACACAAAGTTATAATGGCGGCATACTTAAGACCAAAGGTGGTCGCCGTCCAGACGGGCTTGGGGCCCTACCACGTAGCTAGGGTGGGTTGTTTTGTCGGCTTTTACGACAGGCCGACCCCAGCCGTAGAGGTTATTCCTTCTCCGCCCCTGCACGGATATAAATGCTTGAAATGAGAGTGGATGGATTCAAAAGGAGGGGTAGACCAAAGAAAAGATGGATGGATTGTGTAAAATATGATATGGCGAAAAAAGGTTGTTAACATGACGACTAATAGAGCAGAGTGGAAGGAGAGAACATGTTGTGCGACACCAGTGCGTCACCAGCTTAGGACAACAACAGGAAGAAAATAAGCGAATACACCAGTGGGTCATGGGTGTATCAAGAGATCTCTTAAACTATACACCCGATTAACTTGATATTTAGCACCCAAAAAGTGCTGGCACGACGTCGTAGGGCGAGATATCGTGCCAATGGGCTCACTACCAGGGATGCTGAAGACCGTGCGAAGTGGAGTAGAAAAAGTCAGAAAGCGGACCCCGAGCACCGAAACGGAAGTTTAGGTTGCAATCGGGATACAACTCTTAAATGATGATGACGATGACTTGATATTTAGCATAATCTCATTTTGCTATAGTAGACGGACTAACGGAAATCCTATACAGAATTTTTTTTTTTCATTTATACGGTAGAATGTGACATTTCACACAGCACTGCATCATCTCAAAGTAGGTAATGAAGCTTTATGGGTACTAAACAACTCGTCGTAGTCGTAGAATAGTGACGGATCTGACATATATTAAACTTTACAGGACAGCCATTTTAAAAATACACAAGCGTCATTTTACTATGAGAATCTATCATATGCGTCACTTTACCGACTGCTTAATTTGAAATCTAAAATACATGTAATTTTTTTTTTAATGTAGCAATAATATTTGGACAATGTAGTATCCAAATATGGTAAAAAGTGAATTTTGGATTTTTTTCAAATCCGACGTTATTCTACGATCACGACGAACTAATACACTCGACTAAACCAAAACGACTAACCATGGCCCCAAAATACAAGGTTACCCCATGCCCCTATAAGTCCTAAAATTCGTGTGACGTAATTTATGGATGGCCCCTTATAAATAGGTCTTCAAAATGTGGTATTTTGTTTTTTTGCTTGCTCACAGGGGGGTTTCACCACAGTCAGTATCCTCTAAAGGAAATCTATCTACTGCAAATATGGTGCAAATCGATTAGCCTCGAATTAATAAAGACAAAGATGAGCCAAACTATTATTGAAAACTATATTTTAAATTACTATGCGAAAATTAGTGGAAGGGTCTTCATATACGAGTACTAGGGATGGTCACAAATCATGGCATTAACACCACCACACCTACAGATTTTTAGCCACACAGATGTCAGAACACATGGTACACAAGCTGCTTGTAGGTTATGGTTTTTTTTATTACCACCCATATTTGACGACCTCGGTGGCGTAACGGATAACGCACGTCGGTACGCTCGCGGAGGTCACGGGTTCGATTCCCGTCTCGCGTCTGGGTGTTTATGTATAATATGTATTTATTTACAAAAAAAAAGTATATAAGTAGTATATCAGTTGTCTAGGGCCCATAACACAAGTGCTACTTAGTTTGGGACTAGATGACGCTGTGTGAATTGTTACAAAATATTTATTATTATTATTATTATTTATTTATTATTTATTTATTATTTATTTATTATTTATTTATTATTTATTTATTATTTATTTATTATTTATTTATATCTGTGTGGCTAAGAATCTGTAGCTGCGGTGGTGTTAATATTTAAGTACCCAAATCATATATAGGTACAAATCGTCAAAAATAGGTCATGTGATTAGATTCCCTTAAAAAGAGGTCTGATTATTTTGTGAAGCAAGCATTTGACTATTCACCATAAAAAATTACACTTTACTCTCACACAGATTGGAACAATGGCTTTCTCATGAAAGTGTTACAGACATAATAAAATTTAACAGACCATAAAATTTAGACAATTATTAATTTCAGCATAGATAATTAGGCTTTTATTTAAATTTGTTCGCACAATGATTTCCACTTTTCTCTGTGCAGGGGCGGAGAAAGAATACTAACTTCTGCGGCCGGAGCCTGTCGTAAAGACGACAAAATAATCCTAGCTACGTGGTACGGCCCGAAGCCCGTTTGGATGGTGACCACCTTGGTCTAAAGTGTGCCGCCATAATAATCTAGTGTTGTGATCCGGCATTAGTGATTCAGGTATATGTACCCATATGGGACAGCAGCATGTTCGCTGTGCCCTTAGCATCGCAAACATCCATAGGCGATGGTACCTTATTATTAAGTGGGCCATCAGCTTGTCTGTTCCTCAGCAATAAAAAAAGAATTGTAGACAGAAATTGTAGAATTTTTATAATTTCTCTTCACACAGGGGCTGAGTAACAATACTAACTACTGCAAATGTCAAAACAATGCCAGCTAGGTGGGGCTCCAAGCCCTATTATTACTCCATGTGGCATTCACCATCTCCAAATATGCCACCATAATAACCTTGTATTGTCATCATCATCATCTTAGTGTCTAATATATGATAACATCTTAAGCTCACGATTTTATTTCCAAGTTTTCTTTCTCTACTTCTCAATTCACACCACTTGGTACAGCGGTAGGGATGCATGCCTTGACACCATAGCAAATAATCTGATATTGTGTTCCTTCATAATTGACCCAGGTTTCAATCTCACTACACAGATAGCAATGTATTAGCAGTGTCCCTAGCGTCGCAAACATAGACGATGGTAACTATTTTCAATTAACACATCTTAAGAGGGAAATGAGTAAACTTGTCACACCCTTTTTAAATAGTAATTTCGGAAGATGAGTTGAGTGAGTTGAGTTTAACATTTAACATTCTGTTCAAGTGGTAATGCACAGGAAACTTGTAAACAAGGGGCTCTAAATGGGTGGGGGGTTATGCGTTATCTATTGTTGACAGTACCCAATCTATCTACCTCGGATACATTGAGTTAGAGACGGAGGAATATGCCAGACTACATCGTGTTAAGTGGGCCATCAGCCAGTCTGCTAACACATAACATACCTATTCTGATAATCTAATAATGAGGACCTCTGTAATATAATGGTTAATATTCTAATAAATGAGAACACATTACTTTTTATAAATAGTCTGCACATTTGTAACAAAAAAGGATTGTTAAATAAGGTCCAATAAAACTTTTTATATGTCCTAATATTATAAATGCGAAAGTGAGTTTGTTTGTTACGCTTTCACGCCTAAGCCACTGGACCCATTTTGATGAATTTCAGTATAGTCATAGATTGTACCTTGGAGGACTTAGGCTACTTTTTTTAAATTCATATGGCAGAACATCTGTCAGGTCAACTAGTATACTAAAATGATGAAAAATTCGTTATATAAAGGTTCTGATAAATGTATTAAGTTTACACTGTATATAGTATATTAGTTGTCTAGTACCTATGCTACTATAAGTGCTATGCTACTTTGGGAGTAGATGGCACTATGTGAATTGTCCCAGAATATATGTCTAATAAATTCGTAATGTAACGCCCCCGCTGTTGATATTCAAATCCGGTATCACGGCCACATAAGTCACAAGGAGTAACAGATTCGACCTTGGGAAACAATTAGAATTCAATTAACTTACGTAAATCCTCTATAAAGGGTCCGTAACTACGTCCACACTTTTAAACTAACTCAACATATTGAATACTAATAAATCAAAACAATATAGGCACAATAACATGGCTAGATTTGTATAATTAGTGAATTAAAATGTCATATTTAAATTGCTTTTATTCAAATATTGTATAATAAACAGGGCTGCATTCAATATGGTATGTACTTTTATATGATAAATAAACAATATCACGAAAATAAGTTTTCTGTATTCGTGTTTTTCTTTCATAAATGACAATTTAAATCATCAAGTGACAATTATGACATCAACTCAGTGTTGCAAAAGTAAACATTTATAAGTCGCTAAATTTTCCAGCTAAAATCGGAATTTTATTTTTATCAAAATAAAACAAAGGTATTTGACGCATTTATTCATTAAAGTCAGTTAATTAAAAAAAAATTAAATATATACATAAATTCAATAATTACTGTTTATTCATTTCCATACCACTTCTTGGAAGCTATTTGCGTAAAAAAAATCATCTAAATTAAAATTGTAGCAAGTTTGGTTGTTTTATACGATACATCATTTTGTGTGGAGGATACCTACCTAAAATTGATTCAATGGAAAGTTTGTTGCGTTGTTTAGTTTTTATTAGATGAAAATATTCTCTCAACGTTGGCAGATGAGTGTGGTAAACTCAAAATATTGAAAACAAAAGAACAAACATGCGTGAGCCATACTGCTATCACTAGCCCATAAATCCTCAGTTATTTCACTAAACGACGCAATTTCTGTCTTATTACGAAGCAAAGGACATTCTGGGTCAATAATTTGATAGTGCTGTCTAATGAACATGGAAATTATCTACATATTGAGACTATTGACGACAGTTTACCTTTTTTGCCATGTTCCGGAGAGAAAGCTACCAAATCCTCTATAGGAATATTTTAAATCGAAAATCTTTGTATGATTTGATTACATTTTTAACCGGAATTGTACATGCGAACGCAGTACTTCGAAGGTCGAAAACTACCAAGTAATTGACTGCGAGTAACTGACTGAAAATATCACGATGCACTTACACTGTCAATAATATTAAAGCCCCGCCCCCTTAGTATCGTGGATTTCAAAATATCCGGATAACCTGCGATATTATCATGATACTGCGATACCATCAATACTGCATCAGTATTATCGTGATAAAACGAGTATCGCGTGATATTATTGACTGTGTAATATACCCCAAAATTCCGCTTACCTTATGGATCTATGTCTTTTTTTTGTACGAGGCTTCATTTTGAAGATAACTGAAAATAAATAATGCCTCAATGGAGAATTGAGTGCATCTCTAATTAATGAATTATTTTAGAATGAGTGAAGACTTGTTTGAGAAGCTTTAGAGTTCCTTAAAGATGAGCATGTTTCGTATAAAAGAAGAAACTCTTTTAAATCACTATTAAATTCATTTTGTTGAGACTCGGCGTCGTCGGGGTTCAATTCATTATGCTGCTCGCTTCCTTCCGCCATGACTGCGAGTGCATACTGACTGAAAATATCACGATGCACTTACACTGTCAATAATATTAAAGCCACGCCCCCTTAGTATCGTGGATTTCAAAATATCCGGATAACCTGCGATATTATCATGATACTGCGATACCATCAATACTGCATCGGTATTATCGTGATAAAACGAGTATCGCGTGATATTATTGACTGTGTAATATACCTCATTTGAATATGCTACTGTATTATAAGGCCGTGTGAGAAATTTTACGGAATCCCCGAGCAGTAGTTTAGTGTTACCAGATTATGTTTGGTGTTGGTTTTTCATTATTAGTTTAAAAATGTACAAATTCGGGGAAAGGGTCGCTAAATCAAGACATCAGGCGGGAAGAACGAAATTGATAGATTCCCGATAAATCGGGATCTTTTGCATCACTGCAACAATTCGTTGCTGTCGTACTTGTATACATTTTGCCAAATTAGACAAAGGGCTCAATCATTACATACTTGTAAGTTTCGAGATAGATTTAAAGAAATCGACCAATTATTAAGGCTTTTTATAGAAGCAAGATCAGTTAGTTGTCTTTGTGTTGAAAATAGTGTCAGTGGAAATGCGATAAAGTAAATTTTAGATCAAAGCGCTAAGTTATTACAGTGGAATCGAGAAATAAACATGTATACTTTATACATATCGATTCGTTGTATTTTTTTATTGACGTCTTATAGTTTATGAAGTTGCATTTAATCTAGCTTATTCAAATGAATTACCCGTGTAACGAGTCTTCAAGATGACTTCGAGGGTCTTAGGTAGACCTCTCGAACGACTTTCATAAGTCTTGTCTTTTAAAAAAATAATTCATAGACGACCTCCTACATTATTTGTGGTGGTATCCTTAGAACACAGCGGAGTAAACGGCCTCGATTTTATTCTAGTCTGTGTTCTTATATGCATATTTGAAATATAAAACTACCATTATCATGACTCATGTTGCTACATGATATTGTAGCCACCGTATAATATTAATAAAGAACAGGGAAGCTCTGAAGTCATCATACATCATCGTCGGCCACGTCGCTTATGTCTATACACGAAGCATCGCCCTCAACTGGATCACATTTCTCGGAAGAGACTTCGGGCGATAATAATAACAACGTACATAATAAATCGACAACGCGACCACATACTCACTGCGCAACGTCTCAGCCAGGCCAGGAATGACCGCGAAGGCGCGAACGCGCTTACATCGCCTGCGGAGGCGGCAGTGCGGGACGAGGACTCAACCAAATTTCGAAGAAATGATAATCTTGTTGTCAAGCCATGGTTGAAATATTTAATTTCCAAAATTTGTCTCGTGTAAAAATATCTGCATTTGTTTACTTTTTAAACGCTTCTGATTGGTCGACGATCCCCAGCCAATTCATTTAAAAAGATCACGAATTTTGAAATAAATTTATTCAGTACGGGATTCAGTACTCAATACGGCTTTCGTATTGATTCAGTTAACCATCACTGGAGTTGTTTCATTTATAACCCAAATGGTGACCCACTGAAACACTGAACTCGGTCACCAAAATATCAAGTTGCTTAATACCCATTATCGAAGCGCTCTGTCGCTTATTTTTGAACTTTTTTTTATTGCTGTAGTATAACAGTCAGGCTGACGGCCCGCTTAGAATTTAGCAGTTACCGTCGCCTATGGATGTTTGCAACGCCAGTAGCATCGTGAACACGCTGCGGTCCCATAAGGGTACAGGAACTTGTTATGGCGGCATACTGACCAAAGGTGGTCGCCATCCAGATGGGCTTGGGGCCCTACCACGTAGCTAGGGTGGGTTGTTTTGTCGCCTTTTACGACAAGCCGACTCCGGCTGCAGAGGTCAGTATTCTTTCTCCGCTCCTGCAGGGATCTGGGATTTTATTAGAATTTTATGGCACTTAGTGAATTGTTGCGATATATTCGATATTAAGTAATTTATGAAATGTCTACATTCATCACTCTGACTCCGGCTAACGCACATAAGTTATGCGGAGGTCACGGGTTGGATTCCCGTCTCGCGTCTAGTACCCATAGTATCCTATCCGCCTTCGCCGGAATGTTCATTTACTCTCACTTCTTCACAATATCCTTTTTAACCCCCGTACACCCCTTTACCTTAACGACCAGTTTAGCTTTCTTCATTCCCGTGAATTGCGCTCTGGTGAGTCTTATGTTAATGACACCTGTACATTCTTCTTCCTTTGTTGCCAATTCATTTCGTGTTCAGGCTGTCCACTTGTGGAACTCGCTGCCTTTGACCATCAGACAAGTTAAATCGTTGCCTACTTTCAAAAAGAGGATCACTGACCATTACTGGTCAGATAAAATGTGATTTGATTTTTGATTAATTCATCGATGTATGTATATGTGTACATGTATGTATACATACATGTATATGCATATATCGCTATATGTCGTCGATATATGTATTTATGTTATATTTGTATGTGTATAAAATGTTTTTATGTATATATATTTCTTTTTTTTGTTTACCTTATGTTTGCCACCACCTCCATAGTTACTTATTTTCAATCATTCCTCACATAGGGTTGCCTGGAAGAAATTGCTCTAAGCGATAATAATTTTCTTGTATACATATATATTTAAGGTGAACAATAAAGAGTTCTCATTCATTTATACCCATAACACAGTGCTATGCTACTTATTTTGAAACTAGATGGCGCTGTGAATTGTCCCAGTATATTTATTTATCACTCTTGTAAAAGCACATTTGCTTTTGTAAGAACAAACATATCCGGGCTCATCGCTGTGTTCATAATACTCAATACTTAAAACGGCAGGCTTTGAATTCAATATCATTTCAAAGCTGCATCTACGTCCGCCAATCACAAACTAGACTGAATAAATATTAAAATAAAAAAAAAGTATGTATATATAAAATTATTTATTTCATTATATTACAGCTAATATTACAAATAAAACATAATTTATTTAAATTTA
The DNA here is from genome assembly GCA_963693495.1 of Malacosoma neustria. Lineage (NCBI taxonomy): Eukaryota > Metazoa > Arthropoda > Insecta > Lepidoptera > Lasiocampidae > Malacosoma > Malacosoma neustria. Next base: position 4,617,121 of record OY856400.1, on the reverse strand, counting down.
TGATATCAGCATGGTTTTCGAGCAGATTGGCTAGATGGCAGGAGAGAGGGTGTTGGGTTAAAGATAAGTAAAACCAAAATTGAACATCTATTTTACAATTTTGGTGGAATATCCGACTTTACCCCGATTACCTTAGGAGACGAGGCGCTGCTAACTTGCTCCAACTTCCAGTACCTCGGATCATTAATCCAGAAAAACCGTGAGATAGGCCGAGATGTACAAAATAGAGTGAATGCAGGATAGATGAAATGTTGATGGAGATCTCGGGAACGATTTGTGACCCAAGAATACCGTTTAAATTCAAAGCTAAAATTTATAAATGCATAATAAAGCCTATCATACTATAGAAAAACTTAAACTTAAAAGTAACAGACTACCCGGGAAAAACTATATATAATTATATAAGGCCATTTTCCATATATAATTATATATATATTAGTTAGATCATGAGCCAATCCCGGCGGGACTGCAATACCGGGCCAACCCGTGACGAGAGTGGAGCGAGCCCCGAACATCCTGTCGGTTTTCAAAAATTGGTTTAATATACTGGTCCCACGATGCGGGATCTATTACATATTAAGCTGAAAAGCAAATACTACTACACTTTGATCTCAGCCAAAAGGCCGAGAAGGGATACTAAAATAAACTTAATTGAGAACCTAATTAAAATGAATACGGACTTTAACTTCATCTAGTTTCATATGACAAATGTAATAAATAAATTATAAATAATCATATCTAATTATATATAGTCTCTCGATTTTACATAACTAACTATATACAGTTATAACTATATATAATCTAGTTATATATTTTATATATAAAAATCTTGTGTCACGATGTATGTTGCCAATAAACTCCAAAACTACTGAACCGATTTCAATCAAATTTCACATGTACCCGTATTTTGGTCTAACTTACTGGATAGGATAGTTATCATCTCAATTATTCGCTTATGTTGTGAATGTAAACGAATAAAATGTATCAATTAATTGTTTCATATGCAAGTGTTTATTTACTGTTTAGTTTTATGAAGTTCTCATAGATGGCGGTGTACGTTGATTCATCGATAAAATTCTTCAACATTGTTTGACATCTAGGTTGCAAATACACCTAATAGATGGCGCTGTTCGATTTTACCGGAAGGGTTTTATTTCCTCAGTTGCGATTAGAGAAATAAAATATGGCGGTACGAAGTTCGCCGGGTCAGCTAGTAACTATATATAATTATATAAAATTTTATATAATTTTCCCCCGGGTAGCGTGGTTTAGCCATGTAATGCGAAGGGAAGAATGAAATATAACTAGGAAATTGATAAAAATGACAGTGAATGTATACAGGAGTAGAGATAGACTAAAAGATGGATGGATAGCGTAAAAGATGATATGGCAAAAAAGGGTGTGAATGTTGAGATGACGGCTAATAGAGGAGAGTGGAAGGAGAGAACATGTTGTGCCGACCCCATATAATGTGGGATAAGGGCAGGATGAAAAAGTTTTAATATAGCTTAATAAATTCAACTTTTGTTCAGTTCTCAATTTTTAAACATTATTGGATGGTCAAATGTTACGTAACGATTTTTAACCCTCTCCCTTCCAAAAGTTACATAACACCCAAATAACTATTTTTATCATAGTCACATTTTTGTGTTGTAGATAATAAAAGGATAAAAGGCTAAAGGCCAGGTCAGAGTACCCTAAACCGAATGGCATGTAAGAAGGGAATAATGAAAGTGGACGAAGCGAAACAAGTATGTAAGGATCGTAGTAAGTGGAAAGAAGTAGTCTCTGCCTACTCCTACGGGAAAGAGGCGTGATTAGTATGTATGTATAATAAAATAATATGAAGATGGACGCATTGTGCGCAAGCTGCCTGTGTCTGCATTCAAGCGCAATGGAATGCAGGACCAAGAGCATTCGAAGACGCTCGGCACTGCGAATTTCCTATTTAGAAGCCCTCGTGACGTAGTTGTCGAATGTGAATTGTGCACGGACCCCGTAAAAGTCAGCGACCTGCCAAAAGTGCCAACCTAAGCTGCACATCCAAACCGACACTCAGATGTTGATTACTCAAGAAGAAACCAATAAAAGTGTCACTTGAGGATATATTAGATGATTGACAACGAAATTTGTGTTCTACTTTCAATGAGAAACTAATTTAAATAAAAAAGATGACATATTTTTCCCCAAAAAGGGGTTAGGTGGCCTCAGGCAGGTGGCCGGTTGTAAAAACTAAGCTAGAACTATTATTATTTATTACAACATATAATATGTTGTGCCGACCCCATATAATGTGGGATAAAGGCAGGAGGAAGAAGACCTGAAAGTTGCTATAATACCTTTGCTATTGTTTTAATTGCATCTTTATTCCCTGGTTAATTAAAAATAGAACTGTGTGTGTCAGCTCCGACGCCCAGCTGGAGTTTACTACTTATGTACGATTGTCTAAACATACGCAAAAAGAGTTTATTTAACTGAAAAAAGATTAATACCATATGAAAGGGTAAATTAACAAATTAATGAAAATAATATACATATATAAAAGAGTTTTAAGTTCAATCTAATTACAACTATGGCACCTAGTAATAAAGTCACAAATCTCCAAAACATTATCTAATACTTACGATCATTCGTCATGTATAATGAGCAAAGCAATAAATTACTCTTGTCACTTACAAATGAAGAGACATATGTTAAACAACATGTAATGTGAAATCAACCTTAAGTTGTAACAAATAAAGTAATTTTTGTCTTGAGAGATGCATAGTTTTGTTTTGTGTGTTCCGGTGCACGCGCACCAAAAACGTAACGAGGTCATTCATTAGTAGATTTTACTCATACCGGGCGCCTTATATATGAAAATCGATTCTTAAGGAGTAAACTCCAAAAAACATTACGTAACACGTTGTTCGAACCCACCCCCTGACATTGTAACGCATCGTAGTTTTAAAAAACAGTTTTACAAAACATCGTAGTTTTAGTGGAGATGACCTTCAAGATCACTGCTAACTTATGCTCTTACACATACCCTACTCATCATCATCATCTCAGCGATAAATCCCGGTTGCAGCCCAAACTCTCGCTTCGGCGCCCGGGGTCCGCTTTCCGACTCTTACACATACCCTACTCTTAACAAATAATTGTAATTCTATGCCGCATACAAAGCTCTCTCTCTAAGCTTTGTGAACAACAACAAACAAACAAGTGTTCTATATAATTATATAAACAATCTTCTTCTTTCTGCCCTTATCCCAAACTATGTGGGGGGCACAACATGTTCTCTCCTTCCACTCTCCTCTATTAGCCGTCATCTGAACATACACACCTTTTTTAATCACATCTTCTTTTACACAATGCATCCATCTTTTCTTTGGTCTACCTCTCCTCTTGTATCCATCCACTCACATTTCCGGCATCTTCCTTGTTACATGACGCTCCTCTCTTCGCATTATATAGCCATATCAGGCTAACCTATTACTTTTCAGCTACTCAATCACTGGCAACTACTTTCAACAATACACATAATCATTATGCGAAGAAACCTTCTGAAACCTGTTACATCTCCGTGCAGGGGTGGAGAAAGAATACTAACTTCTGCAGCCGGGGTCGGCCTCTCGTAAAAGCCGACAAAACAACCCACCCTAGCTACGTGGTAGGGCCTCAAGCCCGTCTGGATGGCGACCACCTGCGATCTTAAGTATGCCGCCATAATAACCTTGTGTTGTGTTCTGGCATTAGTGACCCAAGTTCCTGTACCCTTATGGGACAGCAGCGTGTTCGCGATGCCACTGGCGTTGCAAACACCCATAGGCGACGGTAACTGCTAAATTCTAAGCGGGCTGTCAGCCTGTCTGCTGTTCTACAGCAATAAAAAAAAGGGGGGGGGGGGGGCTGAGTAAGAATACCGACCCCCCGCGGCCCAGGGTAAGCGTGTCCATAAACGGTTAGTCAGGCCACACACCGGCGCCACACGCTACACGCAACATACATTTACGTCGCCACAATTACTACGCTACAATTCAGCTTACAGCAAATGTATTGTGTATGCTCACATCGGAAGCACAGTTGTGGCGTGGCACCAGCAACTGAATGTCGACATCATCGTTCGACGACGACGATTTTTTGATGTGGTGTAAAAAAGACGTTATCGGGTTCATCCGTTTAATAAAAATTGTACAGTTTACGGAAATTTCAAAATTTCGCAACAATTACGATCCGATGAAGAAAAGTTTCATTTATATTATATAATGTCTGAAAAGACATCAATTATTATTAAATTTAGTTCAATCAAGTGATTGTATAAAATAGGGATTTTTTCAACCTCTGCAATAAAGTTAACGTAAAATTCAATGTTGTCTTTCATTTTCCTAGAGCGCAGCGCTACATAAAACGAACGTGTTCGATCTTCAATTCGTGTGGCGCGACAAGGGTTTCGACACAAACTGCAACTACTACAAATGCGTCCTCGGTATGCGTGTTTACACACAAATATACGGGGGCGATAAATGTGTCGCGTTTCAAATGCGGCGCCACAATTACTTTAATACAAATGTATCTCTGGTGTGCGGCCTCCCTTACTAAACAACCCTAGGTAGGTGGCAGGGTTGCTAGCCCCTCTGATGATGTTGGACACACCCCTATGACAGCATGTTAGCGATGCAACCATTCACAGGAGACAGTAACAGCTTAATATTAAGTGGTCCGTCAGCCTGTGTCCCACAGTAATAAAAAAAAAAAAAAATTAAAATAACCCACACTAGCACAAACACTGGCAAGTAAAAAACAAACATAATATGTAGATAAATTCACTCATGCATACATAGTACATTAAACAATACACTTGTAAAAAACACAATTCCTGTATAGTCACTTAAAATTTATCTGTTAACACTTTGTAAATATTATTTACGAACATTTTTCTTTTCCGCACATAATATAACCAACACTTGTCTTAAACTCTTCTTAAATTCATTTTAACACCATATTATTATGGAGAAAAAAACATATGGGAAAGTATCTATACCACATGAATGTTTTTGACAATTCTTTTATCCGTGGCCTAGGGGGTGTTTAAGTATTACGTAATATGCCTAAAGGCGATGGTTGGATTGAATCGAAATACTTTGAGGTGGTGGTGGTGGTGGGGGGAGGGGATCGAATCAAAATACTTAGAGGTGGGGGGGGATCTTACGTGAAATTGTTATCTTATATCTTTAAACGAGCAATTCTTGTGTATATATTTGGAATCTCGGAATCGGCTCCAACAATTTTCATGAAATTTAGTATACGGGGGGTTTCGGGGGCGATTAATCGATCTAGCTAGGAATCATTTCTAGAAAATGTCAAAAGGTGGCGTTTGAGTAGTTCCAATTTAAACTGAAAAATGACTCTTCCTGACATCTATCGGCGAATAATACTATTTTTTTTAAATTGCTTTAACAACACAACAACACTAAAGCTATTCCATCAGATGGCGTTGTTAAGTAACACGACGTCAATGAGTGTTTGCTTTGAGGTTAGACTAAGAAAATCAATTGTTAATTTCCAAAAAACACAATTTATAAAAAAAAAATTGAAATTGGTTATGTTGAGCCAAATCTCACAACTAAATCTCAGGGGATCACCTCACATCATTAATGGACGCCCCCTAACACAATTTTTGATCCTCCCTCCCCCCATGTAACAAGCCATAACATTATACTTGCATATTGGCAGAAGGAAAAGAAAGCGTTAATCCTGATAAGGACTATGGGACCAAATTATTTAATTTGTATTGTCATCAGGTCTTGACAATTGAATTTTTGAAAACTTCTTTAGCGGCGTTGTGCACTTTTTGTGATGGGTTAAAAATGTTAAACTCACGTCAGGTCACGTGTCCTGATCGAAAATTCGTAAGACGGAGTTTTGCTCCAGTAATACCAACCTTATTAATAATGACTTAAGGTTTATTTTATAACGTTGACCTGATCGAAAATTCGTAAGACGAAGTTTTGCTCGAGTAATACCAAGCTTATTAATAATTACTTTATTTTATAATGTAACTTTTAAATCATTGCATTACTTATACATATCTATTCGAATTGCGACTTTATTACAATGAAACACAGTTGAGTTTTTAAAGTGAAACCTTCTTTAGGTGCGTTGAGCACTTTTGGGTGAACAATTTTTAGTTTGTAAAGAAGTGTTAATGACCAATTTAAACTTTAATGCATGATCATAAACAATATTTTATAAAATGAAAATAATAATCTAATAGCTCGACGATACAATTCACAAGTTATTTAGTTTAAAGTCGTGTCTGAACATTAATAGTTAATATAAAGTGTGTAATAAAAGAAACAATGTTCCGTAACGCATAGTTTGAACTCAGAGCCCTTGTAACGCATCATATTGTTATACAACACAGGGGTCTTGTATAATAATATGTTGTTACATTACCCCTTCCCCTCGTTATGTAATACTTGAACACCCTCTAGGTGACCATCTGTAGTATATGAGAAGAAGAAGATGAGCATTTAACTCATATTTGTCTTAATGCATTGATACTGATGACACTGACACTGCACACCAATTTGAATATAGCTCGAAAAAGCGCGATATCCTTCAGAGGAAACGAATGCGACGAAAACTGAAGCCCCACACACTTCCCTGTGCCCAAGCATGGTATATTGAGGATCTCCTCCCTGAAGGGGTCATGTGGTATCTGCATGTTCCCTATTCATTATGAATTTTTACACATTATGAAACCTTCTTACTTATATTTTTAATATTAATATGTTACAATCATTTTCTTGTTCCATTACTTCATATTTTACACTTTTTACCTTTGATAGATCAAATTCAAGTTTTTTAACTTTCGAATATGTTTTAACTTCTTTAGTTTCTGGTGTATTAACTTTGAGTTCGTTCTTGAAGTCTGGACTCTTAACTTTCTTTTTCATTGGACTGGGTTTGAATTGTCCAATTTTAGTTTTGACAATTTCCTTTTTCTTTTCTTTTGGTGAGTCTGTTTTGCTATTCATATTACCCACAAATTTTTTAAATGAGTCATTAAAATCAACTGGAGATCGAACTCTTACATCTTTTCTCTTCTTATTCACATCATTGTCATTATCAGGAGTCTCTTCTGAATCTTGTTTCCTTTTTGAACTTGCTGGAACATTATTAACTGCTAAGCTTATTTCTTCATCAGTCAAATTTTTGCTGGCTAATATTTTTCCACTCGTATCATCAACTAAATTTTCATCTGCTTTTTTCCCACTCTTTTTATTGCCTTTATCACTAGAATAGACAGAATGCTCATTCGATTCATTTAATATATCAGACATCTCTATTGCTTTTCCATATATTTTTTTAAAACAATCTGTATCAACATGTTGTGCGTCTAGTATAATACTTAACATCATTTTTTTGAAGTCATAATATTTCTCTGGTACTTTTTCAGGATATGATTTTGATGTTAGCAGATCTTTTGACAGCATTTGATAGGAGATTGAGTATTTTTTATACAAGTCCGCAAGTTTGTATGGTTTCGGCATATGTCCATAATGTTTCTTGTAGAAATGCACCTGATAACCCTTGGGGAAAGTTTGCACAACAATACTAGATGGGCAGAAGCCTGTGGTATTCATCTCCAAATTTGGTATGTAAAACGGACAACGGTATATTGTTTTAGGTGATTTATCCGATGCTGGCAAATCATATATTTTTAGATATGAACACTGCATTTGTGATTTTGTGTGTTTTTTCCAAGCATTGAATTCTGAAAATAATGATACAAATTGTTATAGCATCGATTCATTAATCTTTTAAACAGTGTGACCTCTGTCATCTACGGACATTTACAACATCAAAAGTATTGCCAAGACACTGCTGACCTTGACAAAATTTTTACAACATGTTTTTTTAAACCTTCATTTTGTATTACAATGGTAAATCTTCAGCTGACAGCTCATTTGAAATCTAAAGTAACATTAATGTTCTATGATGAATGCCCAGCTGATGATGGGCTGGGTAGTCTTAGAAAGATCTAGTGGCAAGGTTACTCAGTTTTCCTTTTGATTGAATTAAAAAACTGATAGCAGTTGGCTGTGTAAAGTCCGAAATATATCAAATAAAATCATTTATTTCAGTATACAAAAAGCGCGATATCCTTCAGAGGAAACGAATGCGACGAAAACTGAAGCCCCACACACTTCCCTGTGCCCAAGCATGGTATATTGAGGATCTCCTCCCTGAAGAGGTCACGTGGTATCGGCATGATCCCTATTCGTTATGTGTCTTTTTACAGATCACTGACAGTTTTTATACTTTTTTTTTATTATCTAATTTATTTAGGGGCTTTTTATAGAATATAATGTCAGCCCCATTTTATCCTAATTACATATTACCAAAAAATTCTAATTTCTAAATCTTAAAATTATTATAAATGAAAACAGCGGCAGCAGAGAGCGGCCTCGAAAGGATGCTCTGGAAAACACCCACTTCCCACAAGTTGACTCGCAGAGATCGTACTAGTCGCTCCCTAGTGTCTTTCGTTCGGACACATTCCATCAAGAAATGGTGTACATCATCAACTTTTCCACAGTTTGTGCAATAAGGACTATTGCTCCTGCCCACTAAGTGATAAAATTTATTTAGTGGAATGTGTCTGGAGCACAATCTATGAGCTATTGTTTTTATACTTATTAAAGGTATTAAGGACAAAACAAAATTATCGAAAAATGATTTTAATGAAAAATAAATGCACATTTTTCTTATTTTCTCACATAACACAAAAACTGGCGTGTTGACCTGCCTATTTATTGTTTTGTGCTTATAGCCCGTTATGTTATCTACGAAATGACACTAAATTTGTTTCTCTACTTGACTCAGTTTAAGAGCTAATCTCGTTTAAATATGACCCTTGCATGAACCTTCCCTGTCTCATATAGTACAAAAGGCATGCCGCGCTTCATCAGAGTTTGACAACATCTAAAAGCTAGTGTGTACTCACAAGATGCAATAAAATAGTTTTATGTATTTCTGTCGAAAAATTATGAATGAAACATTGAAATAAAGAATAAATTTTTTTGATACCCCTATTTTTGTCCTTTTAGAAGTCTTGTTAAAATGGCGGTTACTCTAAATCAAGGTCAAGTTGGGTAGCAAATTTGATGTCACTTTGTAGATAACATAACGTCTATAAGCACAATACAAAAATTAGGCAGGTCAAAACGCCAGTTTTTGTATGGTGTGAGAAAATAAGAAATAAATCCTTTTTTTTTCATCAAAATCATTTTTCGATAATTTTTTTGTTGTTGATACCTTTAATTATGATTGCTAGATAATTGTTTTATCATCAAATTAAGAACTAATTAATTTTTTTAGGTTCGATAATTGTGTAGTTATCGTCATTTTCATAGATGACGTGAAATAGTTGGACGACAAAATTAAAATGGCTACTATTCCGAAAGGAGTGAGGTGGGAAAAGAGGGAACGGAATATTTATCGATAAAAAAACCCCCAAAAACAACCCCCTAAAATATTTACTATACGAGACGAAACATATTGTATAGTGTCCCAGTACAGTACTTGACAATACTTATTTGCCACTCACACACAGCAACACTCCTTGCCCGGATTGTCATGCCTTGACCGCATCGCATACATTACAGACATCAACTGCAGGACATTACAGACTGCTATTATAGATACAAATGCCGATTTTACCCAATCTGCAAGTACCGAGCTAGGTCCAATTTAGGCACTTTTAAAGCTTAAATATTTGCCTTTCTTTTAGATACAAAGTAGCAAAGCCTTTGGTTTGGATATTATTGTTTTATTGCTAAGGAACATCAAACATTCAGCTGTCTGCATGTGGGTATTGAAACAGGGGTCACTATTGCAGGAACACAAGGATATTATGGCACCATATTTAGAGACTAATCCAGATGAGCTCTAAACTCTACCTAGGTTTTGTCGCCTTTGAAGACTGGCCAACCTCAGCCGCAACCAGTATTCGTACTCCATCCCTGTATTTTTTAATGCTGTAGGACAACAGGCTGATGGCCCGCTTAGAATTTAGCAGTTACCGTCGCCTATGGGTGTTTGCAGTCAGTGGCATCGCGAACACAATGCTGTCCAATAAGGGTACAGGTACTTGCATCACTAATGTCGGAACATAACACAAGGTTATTATGGCGGCATACTTAAGACCAATGGTGGTCGCCATCCAGACGGGCTGGAGGCCCTACCACGAGAGTGGGTTGTTGTGTCGCCTTTTACGACAGGCCGACCCCAGCCGCAGACGTTAGTATTCTTTCTCCGCCCCTGTACGGATAAGATATGTATAGAGAAAAATAGATTTCTTACCTGCATACGTTGGAAAGAATAAAGTAAGCAATTCATTACTATGTATTCCTGATATATGAAGATCAAAAAGCATTGTTCGATAGAAGTTTTTCTGGCATCCAAGGCATTTGAGACCGTCATTCGACTGTTCAATATAATTATCTTTTGCTGTGCATATGTGATCGCCAATGGTTTGTGTGTTGCATGCTAAACAAATCTCTTTACGGATAGGCTGGACAAGGTCTGACGAATTTGGTGACCTGGAAAAAAAAATATCTGTTAGAGTATTAGTTAGCGCAAGGGCGGAGAAAGAATAATAACCTCCGCGGCCGGGGTCGGCCTGTCGTAAAAGGCGACACAACAACCCACCCTAGCTATGTGGTAGGGGCTCAAGCCCGTCTGGATGGCGACCACCTTTGGTCTTAAGTATGCCGTCATAATAACCTTGCATTGTGTTCCAGCATTAGTGACCCAAGTTCTTGTACCCTTATGAGACAGCAGCGTGTTCGCGATGCCACTAGCGTTGCGTAAACACCCATAGGCGACTAAGTAACTGTTAAATTGTAAGAGGGCCGTCAGCCTGTCTGCTGTTCTACAGCCATAAAAAAAAACTTTCAAATTTATAATATTGGTATGAATTACAGAGAATCCACGATATAAATATTTATATAAGAAAAGCCTCTATATTTATATAAAAATAGACTGTGTTATAAATTCACACTGACATTAGTTAAGTCTATATCTAATTTGAAAAAATACGTACCCTTCTTCTTTGCTGTTCTCCTTGTGGCTCTTTTGTATGTGTTTGTGTGCATGGAATAGCGCGTTGAAAACTTTGTTACATATTGGGCATTCAAACTCGAGTCTGGTCGGCTCCCCGTCATCATCATCATCATCTTTGATTAACTCAGCCACTTTCTGTTCACCCGGCATTGTGGACTCTTTAGTACTTTTAGTCAAAAGTCCTCTCGCAGCCAACACTTCGGTGTTTGGCTTGTAAGCCACCCGCTGTCGCGATTTTGGATGCGCGAACGAATGATGAGTGCGTAAAGCCTGAACATTTAGGAAACCACGCCCGCAAATATCACATTTACATGTTGCACGACGCTTTTTTACGTTTGATTGAAGTTTAGCGCCCATTTCACACCAACCATTTGGGTTTTCTGTTGAAACCCTGCTCGAAATCGCAATTTTCGACGTGAAGGAAAAATGAAATTGAGGTCACGTTTCTGTTTCAGTTACCTCAGTATAGTATGTGATTTGCAACACAGAGATAGCATTATACAAAACATGAAATGTGAAACAAAGACAGAAGTAACATTTATGCATAAAATTTAAAATTTCAATACCGTAAACGCAGTAGGTAGGGACGCCGTTTGACTTTTTTTTTTCTTTTAGTGACGCGTTGCGGTCTGAAATTTTTACACGTATGACGAAACTATATGATCTAAAACCTTTGCCTATTCTTCATTATGTCGAACTATTATCAACATTGCACTTTATTTAAATAATTATGATTTGTATATTGCATTAAGTATACCTAGATTAAATGTTCTGAAAAATACTTGTATTATATTGCAGGCTTCATTTGGCCTGCCTTCTCTTTGATATAATTAAAAATAAAGCACCCTCTTATTTATACAACAAACTTGTATGGGCTACTAGTAAATCCGTGGGTTCCCGACAATGTGCGGTGCAGCTAGCTACAAACAAACATAAGACGGCAAAATTTAGAGGTAGTTTCCGCTATGCTGCATCCAGATGTTGGAATAACATTCCTCCGCCCATTCGAAACATGCAGAGTTCTTACAGTTTCAAGCGCGAACTAAAGAAATTTATTTTCCAACATCAGAAGGGACATGAGAAATTGGCATGTGATACAAGTATTATATAAACCCAATCCAGATAAGGTTTGTGTTTGTAAACAAAAGAAATGTATGTGTAGTGTATCGGTGGTCTGGTGCCCGCGGTAAGGGTGCCGTGCTGCTGCTGACGTTGGGACTAGATGAGGTTATGTGAGGTGTTCAGGTATACGGTATATTTACTGTGAATGGGCATATGTTGTCTATGAATAACAAATTGTATGTTTTTGTAGTTATTTAATATGTATTGTTCATTTGTTGTGAACTGCAGCAATAAAATATTCCATTTCTTAATGAGTCATGTCATTCTTGAAGGCCTCTGCGGAAGACCAGCGTTGGTTTCTTACAACCAACTATGCTGAGCAGAAGACCTTTTAGGGCACTTATATCTGTAATGAGATTTTATTTAACATGTTATTATTTTGTGCTCTAAATAAACATTTTTTCTTTCTTTCATTGTATTAATTTTCATTACTAGAAAAGTGAACTTAGGCCATTATTTCTTGTTTTTTCTATTAAGTATATCCTAAGTATAAGACCAGCGTATAACGTATATGTTAGGCACGAGCACTATTGAGAGTTGCTCAAAAAATATTTGTGATATTACGAAGGTGTATCACACAAACATTGTACATACGACGGATGTCATAGTTAAATATGTTTGTTGTGTAATATGTTTTTTTTGCACGGCATGGCACGGAAGTATAGTGGTGCTGTTCTTCAAAAAGGGCGACAAAACCCTTTTGAAGAACTTTAGACTGATATCACTTCTGAGCCATGTTTACAAGCTGTTTTCAAGGGTCATCACGAATCGTCTCGCGCGCAGATTGGACGACTTTCATCCTCCCGAACAAGCAGGATTCCGAAAAGGTTTTAGCACCATAGACCACATACATACGCTGCGGCAGGTTATACAGAAGACAGAGGAGTATAACCAGCCACTATGCTTGGCGTTCGTGGACTATGAGAAAGCCTTTGATTCGATCGAGACGCTGTTCTGGGCGGTGCTTCAGTCTCTCCAGAGGTGCCACATTGATTATCGATATATCAAAGCGTTGAAGTGTTTGTATGAAAACGCCACCATGTCAGTCCGTCTCCAGGATCAGAACTCGAAGCCTATCCGACTGCAGCGGGGAGTCAGACAAGGCGACGTCATATCGCCGATGCTGTTCACCGCTGCGTTGGAAGATGTCTTCAAGCTTCTGGACTGGAACGGACTGGGCATCAACATCAACGGCGAGTACATCACTCACCTTAGATTCGCGGATGATATCGTAATAATGGCTGAGACCATGGAAGACTTAAGCCATACGCTTGATGGCCTCAATACGGCTTCCCAAGGAGTAGGTCTCAAAATGAACATGGACAAGATGAAGATCATGTCTAATGTCTATGTCGCACCTACCCCCGTAACAGTTGGGAACTGTACTCTCGAAATTGTTGACGAATACGTCTACTTGGGTCAAACGATCCAGTTAGGCAGGTCCAATTTCGTGAAAGAGGTCACTCGTCGAATCCAACTCGGATGAGCAGCGTTCGGGAAGCTCCGTAAAATCTTTTCGTCCCAAATACCGCAGTGTCTCAAGACGAAGGTTTTTAACCAATGTATGTTGCCAGTGATGACATACGGAACGCAGACGTGGTCGCTAACTATGGGCCTTATGAGAAAGCTCATGGTCGCTCAGAGGGCAATGGAGAGGGCTATGCTCGGAGTTTCCCTGCGAGATCGAATCAGAAATGAGGAGATTCGCAGGAGAACCAAAGTCACCGACATAGCCCGGATGATTGCAAAACTGAAGTGGCAGTGGGCTGGGCACATAGCTCGAAGGACTGATGGCCGTTGGGGCAGAAAAGTCCTCGAATGGCGACCGCGTACCGGAAGACGCAATGTTGGTAGGCCCCCCACAAGATGGACCGATGATCTGGTCAAGATCGCCGGAATAGGTTGGATGAGGGCAGCGCTGGACCGATCATCGTGGAGATCTTTGGGCCTGGACAAAGGCCTCCCGCAAAGGCCTTTGTCCAGCAGTGGGCGTCTTCCGGACACAAAGTCATATACTCATTTGAATATAGATAACATAATGCGCAGTATACCATCAGTTTCAGTCCCGATAGGTATTAATAAATAGGATAATAATACTTGCTTCATTATGATTTACAATTATTTATTCTTCCATTTTATCTATTCCCCACAATTTTATTTCGTCTTCACAAGCACTTAATAAAAAGCTATCGGTTGGATGATGGCTAATCGACACAGTCGCTTTATTTCTAGTATGTACTAGTTTTTGTGTCACACTACTACTTATCAAGTCCCAATAAAATATCTCGCCAGTTTTAGATCCCGATATTATGTGACTATCCTTTTCATTAACAGCATTTTCTAACAACAAATCACCACTCTCGTGACCTAGGAAAGTGTTCAGTAATTCTCCACTATCTTTATCAAACAATTTTATAGAATTATCAGCACAACTTAAAATATAACATTGGCCATCATGAGTAAAATTTCCGAACGTAATTATATGACCTATATAATCTGTGACCATTTTCCCCATTCTAATGTCATATAACCTCGTATGACAGTCGACTGACGTTGTCAATATTTCATGATTTGTCACTTGAATTGAGGTTATGCTATCTTTTGCATCTTTTAGTATTTGTACAGGTTCTTGTCTGCGACTTGCTACGTCGAATAATACTACAGTATTATCTATTGATCCAGAAATAGCCATTGTAGATTCTTCGTTAAATTTTACACACGTAACAGCGCTTGCTTGACTTCGATATCTTCTAACCGGCTGTCCTGTTGTAACATCCCATAGTATAACCGATTTGTCTGCACTACAAGACACGATATGACTACTATCGCATGAACCTGCAGCATCTAAAACTTCATGAGCATGCCCTCCATAGGTCTTTAATAACAAATTTCTTTGAGGATTCCATAACTTAATTTTCTTATCAGCACCACATGTTAAGCAATATACCCCATCTACATTAAATCTTACTGCACGCACTGCTTGCTGTTTACATCGAATGGTTACCAATAACTGTAATTCGGACATTTTCACTAATTCTTCCAATGTTTACATTTTTTTATCACTGACATATGTCATTGTCAACAATACTAGGCGTGGGAGAAATGTCACATTTTTGTGATTGGAACATTTGTATCTGGAACAGTAAAGTGTTCCGGACACTGATATGTTTCAAAAAAATAGGGTCCATTGTCCCGTGACCAGGACGAAACCCATATATATTAACATTCCGAGACAGTGCACTCCTGTCGAATCCGAGAGTCGATAACCCTTTCGAAGAGCTTCATGGTGTGGGACATGACCTTAATCCCTCGGTAACTACCGCACTCCTGCCACAATCCCTTGCCTTTGAATACTGGAGTAATGATACTCAGTCTCCATTGGCTCGGGATCCTACCGGTGAGGAGTGTCCGGTTGAAAAGGTCGGTTAAGACGCCCACACCACGAGAGCCCATCGCCTTCCGGGCTTCGATGGGGACTCCATCGGATCCAACAGCTTTCCGATTCTTCATGCGGCGGAGACAATTCTGGACTTCTGCAGGCGTTATGAGTGGGACTAGTCCTTGATTCGGAGGAAGATCTGGCGGCTGCACCTCTTTGTGCTGCGTGTTCAGCAGCTCGTGGAAATACGAGTGCCATCTCTCCTTCACCGCGAAGTCCTCGCCTAACAGGTTGCCTACAGGGTCTTTTACACAGCGGCACTTGGAAATGTCCTGTGCCGCTTTAATCCTGGAGCGCGCCAACTTATAGATGAGCTTCTGCCCCTCAGACGATTCCAGCTTATCGTTAAGTGCAAAAATGCAACATTATCTGAAGAAAAAAAATTCTTTTTAAATTTCTTCAGCCCATAAGCTTCTCTTTTTCCTCCGTTTTCGTTACAACGATACTTGATATTGCAACTCCTATTGCAATCTTCTGTAGTTTAGAGGAGGACACACACGTTTCACATGGCTCCTACAACGTAGGATCCATGTGAAACACGTCTGCACTGAGTCACCATTTACAAACGATCTGATTTTAGGAAGCACAGATCGGAAAGTGTATAGAGAATGAATCCGATTTAGGATTTGCGACAAATCGGATAGGATCGGAAGGTGTGTATCGCGTTTAAATAGCTGGTTTTTTGAAATAAAAATTATCAAATATCTGACAAAGCTGTTTATATTATGCTTTGCCTACCATCATAGTAGCCAATTTAAAATACAAATACAATTTTCAAAAGTAACGGATTGTTCTAACGTCTCACCGAGTCACCGACTGTTAATTATTTACTTTAAAAACATATAAAGTTATACACACAATTAATATTGAGCATTGTTGAAAAATATTGTTATATATATTTCAAATAGATTACACGTACATACAATATGGATATCATGAGCACAAGTACGATTTTTCTATTTTATTCAGTGATAGCATGGTTGTCCAATTTCAAAACAGTAAGGGACAAATTTACTCAATTTTAATTTTTAGTATTTTTTATTGAACTGGAGTATTATGAACATGATTCTATCCATATTTTTTTTATTTTATTTTTGTCAGTTACTGTGTTTTGAAATTCGGAAGCCGACAAGCTCTAATAACATTTAGGTACGTAGTGGTGAATCATCTGACTATTTACCAATCATTCAATTCGAGTTTACTATAATTTTTTAATATATATTTATATATTCTAACTTCCTAATATTATAAATGCGAAAGTGAGTTTGTTTGTTACGCTTTCACGCCTAGACTGCTGAACCAATTTTGATGAATTTCGGTATACTCATAGACACAACAACGTTTACCGGGTCAACATTTTGTTTATTAAATATACCTTTTCAGAAATCATGGAATTATATAAACTTATGTCAAAAATGTCACAAGATGTGATTCTTGTGGCGGTGCTGCCCGAGTTTGGTCTACGCTGGCGAGATATGACAAAGATAATGTATATGAACCACTTGGAAATGACTTCGAAGAATATTGCGCAGGTGCTATGTGAACATATCAGTGCCAGTATGACTCCTGAAGAATTGGATGAGATATTTTTAAAACTACAATTAAAATGTATGTATTATTTTCTAAAAGTAGATTTGATGACATCCATGGTGCTGCTAACACACATTTTGTCGTAAAAGGCGACAAAACAACCTACCCTAGCTATGTGGTAGGGCCCCAAGCCTGTCTGGTTGGCGACCACCTTTGGTCTTAAGTATGCCGCCCTGATAACTTTGTGTTGTGTTCTGGCATTAATGACCCAAGTTCCTGTACCCTTATGAGACAGCAGCATATTTGCGATGCCACTTGCATTGCAAACACCCATAGGCGATGGTAACTGATAAATTTTGAGTGGACCTGTCTGTTGTCCTACAGCAATAAAAAAATACTAAAAGACCTAAGAAGTTATTTCACATTTTGAGTATCACATTGACATATTTATTAGGTATTTATTTACATAGAAAATACCCGCCCTTAATGTTCTTTAGTAAAGGCTGCCTCTTAAGGGTTTTTATGTGAATATATAGAATTTGAAATGCTTAGATATGAAACTGCATTGATCATAAAATCCTAAATTATTGACTAGCGGGAATGTTATAATAACTTGCTATTTTTTCAGTGATAGCAACACAGGATAAGACGTGGTATGCATTCAAGTTACTTCAACAGAAATCGAATGAACCTGTATCGGAAATTATAGATAATTTGACAGACAGAATTGAATATGCCATAAGGAGTAAGCTGAAGAATAAGAGAGCAGCGGTAAGTATATATTGTGTACATGCAGATTCGGAATGAGCTTCAGGCTGAGGTTTTCCCATCGTAGTATAATATGGATTCAATTGGCAATGCTCTTAGTCGCAAATGTTAATAGTCAGCAGTACCCAGTTGCTATCAAGTGGCCCGTTTTCCTGTGAAACAGTGAAATTTTTTTACTTATTGTCCACACTTGCCTTATCTTCAATACCTAGTGATCTAAAGTGTATTAAAGAAATCACTTTGTTATTTTTGACTCTTTCAACATTCTAGGATTTCTTTTTGTTCTTGCAATTGGTCAGTTACTACAAGGAGACACTGTTTTTATTCATGCATAGGTGGAGAAAGAATCCTGGCCTCTGTGGCCTGTCGTAAAAGGCGACAAAACAATCCACCCTAGCTGCGTGGTAGGGCCCCAAGCCCGTCTGGGTCACCACTCTTGGTCTTTACTATGTCGTATAATAACCTTGTGTTGCGTTGATAGCAGCGTGTTAGCAGGTGCGCCTGGCGTTGCAAACACCCAGGTGACAGCAAACAGGTGTTGGCAGTTTCTACCAGTACTTGCTGAGCTTGGGGTCTTTTAATGCAGTTTTTTGTATTTTCCAAGTGATAAATTCTTATGGGAAGGTAAACCGCTTCGTTACGTAACGCGTTAGGGCGCCAGTCTGTCCGGCTTCCTTTTCTCTCACGCATAAGGCAGTGGTAGGCAAGATCCTCAAGCTCAGCTTTTCTCAAGTTAAACAATTTGAATATTGAATAGTTAAACTTAGATTAGTTTAAGTTATTGTATTTGTATTGTTCTAAATGTTCTTGTATTCTTTCTAAATCAATGTATTTTCTTTCCTTTTTTTCATAGTAATAAAAAAACACTTCCATCTGTTGATTGTGGAATATATTTTCTAGGTTGAAAGTACGATGATGGGAGATTTGGTGTACATTAGTGTTCAGATATATGCGGGTAGTGGCAAATCAACGACCCACTACTTTGCCACTGTGCCCGGTGAGCCTGTACTCCTCAGTTGTTCATCCAGCACTAATACTGCTCTGAAGGCGTGTGCTGAAGGTAATATGGCTAATATAATTTTTTTTGCTTAATAACAGCTGACAGCGATTTGCAATGCGAACACGCTGCTGTCCCATAGGGGTACAGGAATCTGGGTGACTAATGCCAGAACACAGACATAGGGATGGGGTTGCCATACAGACAGATAATTATCCGTGCAGGGGCAGAGAAAGAATACTAACCTCTGCGGCCGGGGTCAGTCTGTCGTTTAAGCCGACAAAATAACCCACCCTAGCTACGTGGCAGGGCTCAAGCCCATCTGGATGGCGACCACCTTTGGTCTTAAGTATGCCACCATAATAACCTTATGTTGTGTTCCGGCATTAGTGACCCAAGTTCCTGTACCCTTATAGGACCACAGCGTGTTAGCGATGCCACTGGCATTGCAAATACCCATGGGCGACGGTAACTGCTAAATTCTAAGCGGGCCGTGATGGGCTAGCCAAGCTGGATGGAACGCCGTCGTCTCCTTCTGCGAGACGGTCATGTCTGAGAGCGTGCTAGACTCCCTTTCCGCTCACGCAGACCTCCGGCCGCCGTAGTGATCGGTCGCGGGCGCAGCCTCCTGGGAAAGGGTCGCCTGCACACACATGGCCGAGAGAGGCGAGCGTGATTGCTCCGCACCCAGCTTACCCCTGCGTGAGAAAGAAGATGCCGGGGCTCGTCAACCCCCCTAGCTTTGAAGAGACCCGCCAAAGCGGACCGGCGTCAGTTCGGGGTCGCGGACTAACTAATACGTCGCGTTCCGCAGCTTCGGCACTAAACCACCGGGGGTAGTTTTAATGGGTATACAATGTGTCATTCATTTGTACCTCCCAAAAAAAAGCAGTTTGATATATTTACACATTTTTATATGGACCCCTTTCGGGTAAAAGCCTCCTGTAACTCCTTCCATCATTTCCTGTTTCTAGAATATAGGGAGAACAGTATATTCATGCAGCCTCTTCCTACTGTTTTGCTGGTATCATCAGTCCACCGACTGTATGGTTTTCCTGGATCTCTCCGTGATGTAATTCTTACAGTTCACCTGTCATCTGTGAAACGTGATATATGTCCTGCCACTTAGTTTTTAGTTATTTTTTTTAATTTTCAGGCCTTGGTTACGGAAATTGTGAATATGCTGTATTGTACGGTTATGATATACATTCCTTGCTTCGTATCATGAACGGGGCGTGGACCGCCGAGGTCCAGAACCTGACCACGCCCGCCGAATACAACCCAACGCCTGTCATCACCAAAAACGGCATAGACTATACCAACAAGCAATACAACGTACAATACATCGACTCCCTTATAGGTCCAAACCCTCCCTTGTTGACAGAATTGACGATAAATTCCTCCAAAATGTTCTACGACCCCAATATCTTGAAAAAAACGTTTAATATCAAACTTCATGTGAAAACTGATAATCTGGCGGGGACTTTGAAGTCCTGGGCGGTTAAAGGAGCCCTAGAGCCTACTTCGGAGCTGTTCAAAATATTCCATATGTGTAAATCTAATTGTATCGAATATTCTAGAGATTCTGATTGATTAGGTTATTTTTTTTTATTGCTGAGGTACAATAAATAAACAACAAGCAGACGGCCCACTTGAGTACATATGTAGTTATTAAAATAATTAAATATGTAGATAATAAACTAATTTAAAATATTTAATAGAGGACAATACTTTGTCCTATATTTTCATGGTGTCAAAACTACACATACCTAATATTAACCTTGATGCATTGTATGAAGAGTTCTGTCTAATGAAGCCTCTTCTGAAAAAAATTATAAAGAAAAAGGAGTGTGAAAGTGTTCCTGAAAATTCGATTAAGATTCTAAAATCGACAGATGAAAAACAGAATCTGCTGAAAATAATACAATATGTATTTTCCATCCCAGTTTCTAACGCTCAAGCTTAAACGGTTTTTTCTTTGTGTAAGAATACGTGGACCAAAAACCGCAATAAGTTAGATATCAACTCTGTAAAAGCAGAACTACAAATAAAATCAAACTTCAACATGTCATGTAAAGAATTTTATCATTTCATTATAGAAAACGAAGAAGCTCTTAAAACTGCAACAAGTAATACCAAGTATAATTACAAAAAGACTAATAATTGCTACTACTTTGTTAATACAAGTTATTACTTCGTGTATTTTTATTAATAAATATAGCTACTGATGGTATAACAGAATTTTATAAAAAAAAAAAAATTATGTCCTTTATCTACAGCTCATATCCTTTATTTAATCCTACCAAATCCTCTAAAACATAAAACTGGAGCTGGGAACCCTAGTTATTATCTAGAAATTTTCAAACAAATATTTTTTTGTTTTATGAATATATGATTTATTATGACATACTTAAAGACCAGGGGTTGTTGCCATCCAGACGGGCTTGGGCTACTGCTATCACATAGCTAGGGTAGTTCTGTCGCCTTTCACGACAACCCGGCCCCGGCCGGCAGGGGTTAATATTATCGCATTACATGGGCGAAAACGGATTAAGGTACCATAAAGAAAAGTTTGCAGATAGTAAGTTTCCTTACAGATTGGACTGAAAGGCATAGACTAAAATATGATCATAGACAAAAATGTTTTATATGGAATTGTGTACGTATTTTTAAATAAATGAAGTTTTAATAAATGATCGTTTTTTTATTTGATACTAAGTTTTAATTTAGTAACAAGCGTTGGGCGGGTTTTGCAGTTTTCTACTCATCCTATTATGCAGTCTATTGTTGGGGAGGTTATATCTATTTAGATAAAAATTATAGTTTAAAAACTAAAAAACACGCTTTTATAAAAAATCAAACTAAAAGATAAGAAATAATTTTTAATAAATTTAAATTAAGGATAGTGGGATTAACAAAAAAATGAATTTTATTGTAAAAAAGTGTGCGGTGCTTTTTATGATATTTTCAAAATAACAATTGACAACAAGCACCAGACACAATAAAATTCATTTTTTGTTAATCCCACTATCCTTAATTTAAATTTATTGAAAATTATTTTTTACCTTTTAGTTTGATTTCTTTTATGTATTTTTTTTGCATGTATTTTAGTTTTTTTAAACTATAATTTATTTTTAACTTTTTAGTTTCATTATCTATAAAACAAAAGCGTGTTAATATAATTTAATTGTTGTCAATATCCAATCAGTAAATATTTTTATTAATATAACGCCATCTTCCGGCTATATTATTAATTTAACGCCATCTTCTGGCAATGTTATTAATTACGCTCGAGATGGCGTTTTGGCAGAATTTTGATTTTATTGTTCAAAGTAAGTAAAAATCGAGTCGAATTCCGAAAAGTTCCATTACATACAGGTTAAGTTAATAAACATATAAAAAAACACAAAAATCCATTGTCACGCGATTTTCCTAGGCGGTCACCCATCCAAGTACTGACCGCGCCCGACGCTCCTTCACTTCGATGATCGGACGAGAGCCGAAAATTCCTTATTCCTGAGGATCCTGGTAAGGATAATGATACAAACTATAGAGATTATTGCATTGTCATCGGCCCTCGATATATCTACAAAGTTTGAACGAAATCTGGCCGTTTAAAGTGGGTCAAAATCGCCCCAAAGGAGTCGGTTACAAACAAATAATTAAAAACATACAAGTGAAGCTAATTTATAGCGTGTACAAATAATAGAGGTCTGCAGTTGTACGCGTATCACGGCAAAACTACTGAATAGATTTCAATTAAATTTTCGAAGTTTTATTTCCTAGACACTAGGCCCTTATCTAAAAAATAACTATTGCGATATCTGCATTTATTTAAAGTTTTATTAAACAACTAGCGGCCCGCACCGGCTTCGCACGAGTATTTAACAAAAATTTCAAAATTAAAAATTATAATACACACACACATAAACCTATCTATTTACATCAGGTTACTAAAAAAATAAAATTATAAAGAAAGTTTGAATATGATTATTTTTATGAACTTATATTTTAATGTTTTTTTGTTATTATTTTTTATTTAGTTTTTGTTATTTTTTTAATAAGTTATTTTTTCTAATTTTTGTAAAAACCCCAGAGGCGCCTACATTACATTAGGTGCTGCCTAGCTCTAGGCTCTAGCCGAACAGGGTGAACAGCCGTTCACCACGTAGTAGCCACCACGCAACATTTTTCTACTCGTTCATACTTACATTTTTAAACTCGTGATATCTTTCGAATGGAATGAATGTCCGAATTGAATAATTCAAAAAGTTATTTAAAGGTATTGAAGCAGTCTTGAATATGAAGTAATTTATTTTGATAAGGATTAATACCAAGATACAAATAAAGAGCCTTTTCTAGCAGCAAAATTTCAATTAAATTTTTAAAATAAAAGAACACTTGTGGCAAAACTATTATAACTATAGACATATGGTGTCGCGACCCTTTTTGTAAATAATGATGTGTTCTGCAAAGTCGTAGTACGTTATTTTATTCTATCATCAATAGTTTTCGCAGCGCACGCGATTTAAATAATATTTTAGGTAATTTTTTTACACCTTGTGTTACTTTATTTCTTATGTCATCAGAAAAAAGACGAAGGTCATAGACATAACATCCAAAATCAGAAGACTCAAATGGCAATGGGCAGGGCACATGATAAGAGGCCAAGAGAAATGGAGCAAAATTGTCATGATGGTACCCTAGAGAAGGGAAAATGAAAAGGGGCAAACCACAGAAAAGGTGGGATGATAACATTAGGTAAGAAGCAGGAGTAACGTGGAATAGAGTGGCTCAAGAAAGACAGGAATGGAAAAGGTTGGAGGAGGCCTTTGCCTATTGGCAAACAGACCTACAAAAATAATTAAGTATTAGAATAGATTAATTTAGCTACAAAAATATATATATATATATATATATATATATATATATATATATATATATATATATATATATTTTGTATATCCATATACTCACAGTTTTTAGTTATTAGTACTTTGTAAATAGATACTAAGTGGGTCTGAATAAAGGGCTTTATTATTATTATTAAGGATCCCTAATTATTTTAAAAATGTAATATAGCATATGTCACCCGGGGATAGCGTAGTTTCCCAACAGTGAAAGAATTTTTTAAATCGGGTCAGTAGTTTCGGAGCCTATTCAATGCAAACAAACAATCAAATCTTTCCTCTTTAGTATATAAAATATAGTAAGTAGTCTATGATGATTTTTATAAACACTACGTGTTCAGTCTAAAGATGGCGTTAACAGTTGAATTTATTTATCTGTTAATTGGTAATTGATATTTTTTACCGATATTTTTATTGGTTGAAAATATCGGGAAATCTTTTCATTGATTTAATTTTGCTACTGTTAAACTCGAATGGTTGAGTTTCTTAACATTGTGCTTTATTTTGAGGGCCATAGAGCATACAATCGAATCATCAAAATTCAATATTTACATGATAAGTTGAAAACACCTGCAAGGCGGAAATAAATCTTATGCGTTAAGGAATAAAGTTGAAACTTGCATGTATATATAATTTCCAATAATTACCTACGCGACTACACGCAGTGTTTTTGTTAAACGGTATTTTTAACAGTTGGAACGAAGTTCCTTATCGCGAAAGGGGGCTAGACGGAAAAAATTCTCACGAAAAGTTGTAACGACACTTTTTGCTATAGTAAACTATTGTAAGCTGTGCGGCGTGCTCATGTTTCTCTGTCTCTCTCTCTCTTATAGAAAGCAAGCCAGATATTTTCATTTCTATTTCGCATTGAACAGTATGGTGTCGCGACGATTATTTTTGTTGAGTATATACAGGTTTTTTGTACATAATAAATAATAATAATAATGAATCCTGACAGTGTTTCTGCACAAGTTCCGTCAGTGATGTTTCTTGATACGGAGAAGTGGGGCAAGCGGTGTAACGCGCATGCGTACGAACTCATTTTTTCGGCGGGAACGGCTAGTAATAAATATAGTAGGGCAATACACACAACGCCGTCTACTACCAAAGTAGCATGGTAAGTTTTATGGGTACTAAAGAACTAATAAACTACATATATACTTTTCTTTTGTAAATAAATACATATTATACATAAACACCCAGACGCGAGACGGGAATCGAATCCGTGACCTCCGCAAGCTGCTATGCCACGGAGATTGGTCTCCTATTATAGTCCACATTCATATGTTGGTCGTGGGTTCACTATACGTCGATTCATTTTAGGTTGGTGGGCCAATCTTGGCGATGGTTGGTCATCAGCAGCATCCGTTAGCCTGTCTGGCGAAGAGTGTATAGGGGCGATGACTTGGATGTGTGTGGGCCCTTGTCAATGCGGTCGAACTTCGCCATAGTACGGGGAACGCTGACATGGGTGTGCCTGTTCATATACCCCCGGCAGCTTCACCATCTGATGCGTTTAGCTTGTACTAGAGATAAAACGTTTTATATCATGTTTGCAGGGATGCAGTAAGAATACTAACCTCTGCCGCCGGGATCGGCCTATCGTATAAGGCGATAAAACAATCCTAGCTACCTGGTAGTGCCCCAAGCCCGTCTGTCTGGAGGCAACCACCCTTGATCCAAAGTATGCCACCATTACCTTGAGTGGTGTTTAGGCATTAGTGACCCAGGTCCCTGTAACCCTATGGGACAAGTGTTCGCGGCGCCCCTAACATCGCAAACATCCATAGGCGACGGTAACTGTTTACTGTTAACTGGTCAGTCAGCCTATCTGCTGTTGCTCAATAAAAAATTATCTTTCGAAAAACTAAAACAAGCATTACCGGAATTACGAATGAATTGAGGCAAGGCATTATAAAATGTTCCTCTTTCTACATACGTGGAACATCAATTTTATTCGGTTAGAACATCGCAAATGTCTTCTCAGATTCGCCGACTACCCGCACTTAAAAAAAAATTCAAAAAGAAGGTAGTAAATAAAACTATATTTTCTATTTGATAAAAAAATTAATATTGAGAATCACAATCTCTTTAGAACCAACTCTCTCGGCTTTGCCGGGACTTATTCTAACACCAAGTTACGATAAGCGGGACCTTAGTGTATATTATAAAACATTATCAGTACCAAGAGCAATTTAATGAGAGACAAAGCATTTTTATTGAAATTACTCAATAATCACATGGATTCCTTTTTCCTTAGTCAAGTATTCCTGAGGTGTCCCCGTTTAACCTTTTTGGTGCTAAGCTAATTTTCACATATTTTGCATAAACTGCGAAAGGATGTTTGAAAAAAGTATCTTTCCTCAAATGTAAGATGGATTCTCCTAATTCTTTCTGTTAAATGTGTAAGGGACATATTTATAAATTGTTATTTGCGCGTACTACAACACGTCCGATAGTCGATTTATCGACGGTTAGCGCTCTAAGGGTTAAATTCAAGACAAGTCACTTTTTTCATTACCTTTAATAAAACCAAATCTTACAAAAAAAAAAACACTCTTTTACCATGTATCTTTTCTTGAATATAGTAAATTATACATCAGTGTTGACATTTTTTGCTCTAACATTGTAAATCAAAAATAATCGATTTATGCAAATAACTAAATTATTAAGTTTAACTCAATTTTTTAATTTTTTTTTTTAATAAGTGACATTACTATTATTCTGTTGGATGATGCAATAATGTGTATTAAGTTGAAGTGTTAACATTTCTCAATGAAGAGTAATTGTAATTTTTTTTTATTTGACATATCAAGATTTTCGGTGCCATACCAAATATACTTTTCCTGGTTAAGGATGTATTCATTGACTTGTTATTAACTTATCTTTATGTCTTTCATTATATTTTTGTTGATATCCGAATGACCTTCTTCATTCTTGAGCTACGAGTTGATTATGAATTTTAAAAGTTTACATTCGGACGCCATTTTTAGTTGTTGCATGTTCATAAAACTTTAATTTTTGCCAACAATCGGTTACTTACATATTTTCTACGGCAGCTTGTATTTCGACCATGTTTAAAATTTCTTTACTTTTTCTTTATTTATTTTTTTATCTTCTAAAGCTAAAGAAAAGTCAATTAAAGTCCCTATGTAAAACACAGCAATGTACAAAATGGCAAGATTTCTTATATATAAAAAATTTACTATCTACATATTTAATTATTAGCAACTTTGAATGCCAATGTGAATTTCAGTAAATGAGCAAAACATTTGAGCGTTATATCTTTTTAAAAAGGGTGTATAGGGGTCTCACCAAGGACAACCTGCGTGCTGCACCAAAACTGGTTTGTATTTTCTTTTTGAAAATAGGTTAAGATAGATTTTTATAAAATTTTAGGATAGCGTACTTATCAGAACTTTTAAAATATGATTATAAAACTTTTTGAAGGTAGTTTATTGTTTTTAATAATGCGAGAATTCTGTATATCCGATATATAATATCACAATTGATTTCGAATTCAAAATGGCGACCCATTGTCAAAGCCGTAAAATTCTCAATTGGCCGCCAGTTTGAATTAAGAATCAACTGTCAAAATTTTCTTAAACCGTTCTTGTCAAAGTAAAATATACGCTGTTAACATATAGTTGAAGGTCATTTTTAATTTTAAACTGATTGCCACATTTTCTAACACCTTTACACCCTCAAATTTGGAACTAAACACGTCAAATTATGTTCATTCATAAATTTCTCTCATATGAAATAAATTTAGACTAGAATTAACGAAACAAATATAACAAGCAATATTCTTAGAATATAATACAGTCAATTCATAAAACAAAAGGTCGCTGCGACCGCAAGATTTAAGAAAAAAAACACAATTCACAAATAATAAAGAAGGTAGTTTAAATTTCTTAATTTGTGTCTTCATGAACCAGGAGCATCACTAAGGGTGTATTCGTGGCGAACTATTGCCGCGAGGGTGAGGGCCACGTGCCCCCCTCCACTCCTTAGTTAATAGAGAAGAGCGCCGGGTGGACGAAACCCTGACCCCCTGGCGCCAACCATATGGAAGAAGCCCTGAGCAACAAAGGTTGGGCCGGCGTCGATCTGCGCCACTAGATCGGCTGGCCACATATCCGTGGGCCCGGGCAGTAGGTGATGGAAGAACAGCGGGGTTTTCGTAGTGGGATATTGGCCATTTTTCGCCATTTTTCACGGAGTCCCACACCCTCCCTCTCCCTATGAGGAAGGGAGGAAAAGCGAGTCGAATAAGGCTATAAATGGATTAACCTACCAAAATGTGTAATTTATTGTTCGCCTTTCCCGACTCACCCATGGTAGCTTTAGAACCACCTGGCCATATTTGGCATTTAAGTCAGGCTCTCAACAATCTGTTATCGGAAGATTCTTGGGTACTTTGGTCACATTGCCCGACGACAGCCGGATAACTTGGATAAGCTGATCGTGACGGGCAAGGTGGAAGGAATGCGACCCCGGGGCCGATTACCTAGCCGCTGGTGTGACCAGGTAACCGCCCTCACTGGACTCCCAATAGCAGCCGCTATTCGAGAAGCTGAGGACCGGAAGAAGTGGAAACAGCGTACGAGACAGGCCAGGGATTGATTTTCAAGGACACGACCTTCAGTAATGAAGAATTCGACTCAATAGAAGGCCATATTTGTCTTAAATCTCAGACACAGCGACCAAGCAACGATACATTATAACTCTTAATAACAAATTAAACAATATATACAGGATGATTGGTAAGACATTGGCAATCTGATAAGGCTGTATTAGATAGACCTCCGTTTGCGGGTGTCATGGTCCATGTATATTTATAAACAAAAGTATATCAGTTGTCTAATACCCATAACACAAGAGCGTACTTTGGAACTAGATGTCGCTGTATCAATTATTGTCACATTAAATTTATTATTATATGAACAAACAAATCTGAAACAGATTTTTCAAAGCACAAACGACTGTAAACATTTTACCAACATCCTGTATAGTACAATAACTGCTTGCAAAACAATACAAAGCACCCTTAATTACAAAAGAGAAAATGTCACAGGACTGATATAATTACTTTTCAATAAAAATATGTACCAAACGCGATATTAAAATTCTTAACACTAAAATATAGAGTAAGAGGGGCCTAACTTAAAAATAAGAGGCCGGTCAAAAAGGCCATTTCAAATGTCATTAAAATTAAACATATTTTTTTACTTTTTTGTTTGATTAATTTAAAATCGTGTTTTTTAGTTTTCTTAAACTATAACTTATTTTTTATTAATTCTCAACCGGTAAACGATTTTTATTAATTTAACGCCATCTTCCGACTGGTTTTTTAAATTTAGTAATTTTAAATAGCAAGGGTGGTTACCATCCAGATGGACTTCAACCCCTACCACCTAGCGGATCTTTTTCCTCATGCGTTTGATCCCGTGTCCAAGCTTTAAATTCTAGAAACTTCTACAAGCACATTAGCGTTCGAAAAAATCCGTTATAGTTCTGTAAATAAATTTATAAAAAAAGAACACAGCCTCTATTCATTGTATGAATTTTCTTAGTATATTTATTTAATCTTAACCTGTCTGATTTTGCTTTTTTATATTTGCTCATCACTATTAGCTATTTTCTTGCAATTTCACTAAAACTCAGTACGTGTCTATGACATCTGTACATAAGCGACTCCTAGTTGTATCAGTATATTTATTTTGTGCATATAAATAAATAAATAAAGTGAAATAGAAAAAATATTGATATATTTTTATCCGCAAATCAGGCTCAAAAATACATAAAATCAAATAAGACCTCGGTGGCGTAACGGATAACGCACTTCGGTACGTTTGCGGAGGTCACGGGTTCGATTCCCGTCTCGCGTCTGGGTGTTTATGTATAATATGTATTTATTTACAAAAAAAAAAAAAAGTATATAAGTAGTATATCAGTTGTCTAGTTCCCATAACACAAGTGCTATGCTACTTAGTTTGGGACTAGATGGCGCTGTGTGAATTGTCACAAAATATTATTATTATTATTAATTAGGCCCCTCTTGCATTGAACGCATTAATTAAATTAACAATAAATATGGCACAACACATCGATCGCACCAATTTGTAATAATAGAGATCAAATAAAATAAAAAATACATAGTCCCAATAATTTGTATGCAACAAAAAGATTTTCATCT
The DNA here is from genome assembly GCA_963693495.1 of Malacosoma neustria. Classification (NCBI taxonomy): domain Eukaryota; kingdom Metazoa; phylum Arthropoda; class Insecta; order Lepidoptera; family Lasiocampidae; genus Malacosoma; species Malacosoma neustria. The sequence goes on along the minus strand of OY856400.1, from coordinate 4,587,041 downwards.
TATAATTTTTTTGTTTTTTTTTTACCGCTCAAGTAGATTTATTGCTATAGAAAAGTAGATAGATAAGGTTAATTAAGATTAAAACGTTTGGTACGCCATTGGCGCCACTGCACACGCTGCCAACCACCAGCCACAAAACACCACGCTTGATCACAGGTAGGAGGTAGATGGTCTTAGATATTCGTCACCAAGTCAATATCCTCTAAAAGGAAATCTCCCGCCTTTTCGAACTACATACATTCAAATATGGCGCGTTTGACATTCAGTTTTCACTTGTAACTATAGGTATAAGCCACACAAATTGGCAATGAGCCTTGCGGCCATGTTGGTGACGTCAGACGTTAGCAACGTTGCCCAACGCGTACGCGTATCGAGTTGTATTATATATTTATACAGGGTGACTTTGACAAAACCTTCCAAATTCACACAGAAGAATCTTTAGTAAAAGTTATGAGAAACATGTATTTTAGTTTAGTATCACATAGTACAAAAATGTTGAGCAATCAGCATCACAAAGTTATCAAAAGAACTCGCAATTTACATACTACGGCGCGCAAGTGTCAATGACCTCTCCATCGGTCCCGAAAAAAACTGGTACAATGACCTAGTACGAGGCCTAGGACGGCGGTCATTGCATCTGTGCGAGCGAATACTACGCAATACTAATATAATTTACGCGGGAGTGACAGAGACAGGTAATAACAGGTTAACGTACGAAGTTTGCACCATATGACTATTTTGTACGATTGAAATAGTGACCATATTTTCCTTGGAATGAAATATTTTATGGTGAAAATTTGACATACAATTTTATTTGCAAAAATGGGTTCCTTAAATGATGTTTAGTGCGTAAAAAAAGTATGGACGGTTCTGTCAGTCACCCTGTATATAGTATATATATTTGGAACCTCGTAAAACAAAGAGTTTCAGACAAGTATGTTGAACAATTGGAGAGTAAGATCGAATCTTTAACTTTAGAGGCTTTGTAATCAATTACTCCTCAAGATTGAAAAAAGCAGGTAGATCATGTGAAGAGACTGGAAGAAGAATACTGGCGAATTATTTATTATTAATACGGTAAATGATACTGATTATGTCCACACATCAGACTCGGATACCAGTTCTGACTCTGATGTAGATTATATGAGTGGAGTTGAAGAGCTAAGATTTTCAAAAATGTGATGAATGATGATGATGATGATTAAAAGTTAAACATTATTCAAACATTTAGTTTTAATTAAAAAAACACATCAAATTTCCTTTATAAACTTTTATTAATAAATGAGAATATTACGTTTTGTTAACAGGCACTTTATCTTTGCTGATGACGTCACAAGGGCGTTAATTTGACAAAGTGTGAGCGCATTACCAATTTGCGTGGCTTATATGCATGCACCTATGGCGACACCCGACGAGCGCTGTATTAATAAAGTCTGAACTCTAGAGGCGGAGGGGGTCTATTCACCAAGGGAGGTAGGGGAGTAAAAAATAGCTTATGTGGGTACCCTAAAACAACTACGTACGGTTCCAGAGTGGGGGATCATTTTATCCACGATTTGGCAGCACTGAAGCCTGCCTTTTTGAAATACTTTACAAATAAAAACTTTTTGCTGCTTACAAACGATATACATACACTGCAATATAGTTATATTGCATTATCTATCTAATAACACACCTGTTATTGATTTTTAGTTAAAACTTGTCGAAAATCTTCCTAAAACATTTATCGGTAGAGTAGATTTGGGTAAATTGGGTCCAAGGTTTCCAACGTGACTTGGGGCTTGAATTGCAGCCAAGGCTACCATCATCACTTTCCACAAGCGTTCTGCTTGAAGACTATTTTTTTATTGCTGTAGGTTAGCAGATAGGGCGACGGTCCACTTAGAATTTAGCAGTTACCGTCGCCTATGGGTGTTTGTGACGCCAGTGGCATCGCTAACACGCTACTGTCCGATAACGGTACAGGAACATGGATCACTAATGCCGGAACACTACACAGTTATTATGGCAGCATACTTAAGACCAAAGGTAGTCACCATCCAGACGGGTATGGGGTCCTACCACGTAGCTAGTGTGGGTTGTTTTGTCGCCTTTTACGACAGGCCGACCCCGGCCGCAGAGGTCAGTATTCCTTCTCCTCCCCTGCACGGATAAAATAGAGAAGACTATATTTTATGACGATATGTGAATTGTCACACTGTATGTGTCGTAAGACTTCTAACCTAATTCTCAACTAATTGAGAAGGTAAACCAAATTCTATTGACAGGACCTCAAAGCTAGGCTCAAACAATTTTTTTTTCAAACAAGCAACAAGGATTTTTAATCTCGCACCAATTTACCTAAACTCACTCTACATTTAAATTTAAAATTTAATAATATAATTTTGTACTATATTACGGCCGAAATATTGATTTTAGCGAATTTCATAACTACCCTCATTTGAAGTAGATTTGTTATTTTATGAATTCTAGGACAGATATAGGCCAGTGGTAAATGTGCAAGCATATCCCTCCATCTGGAAGTTTATAGTATCTGGAAGGTATTACTGTTTTTCCCATATATTTATTGCAATTTATTAATTTAAATCCTTACTTATAAGTATGATGAGTAGCGCGTTATTCGGGAAATTACCGAGAGCTATGCTCGCTCGTGGCGGTGGCTAGACGGTGAATCAGTCGGCTGTGCACCCCTTTATATTAGGCTGGCTTCACAGCTATCCGGGAGACCCGTACGGGCTGTCCGTGTGCAGAAGACCCGTACGGGTTACGCGCGCAGTGCTCTGAAACGTGTGTTCAGTACGATACGGTGTCGTTATACGGGCTCTACGCGGAGCGGGTCGCGTGCGCACTAATCCGCGTCGTCCGTACAGCAGTGAAACCAGTCTTAGTCATCTAATACATGCATAGTTGGAATTGGCAGAGTCAGTCCAGACTGCGAAAAGTTCTAATAGTGTTGCGATTTTTAGAAAATCAGTTCTTTACAAATTGTTAACAGCCCCATTACAAGTATGCAAATTAGAGAAAGAGAGAGAGAATTGAATAAAGGAGGACTGCACTTTTTGGTTGTGACCAATAAAATCAACAAAAATCTACATTTTAAAACATTTTGAGTTGAAAAAATAAAACATCCCGAAGAACTTCGTTTCTGACGGGGGACGCCGACCGCACGATTTTTGTTTCTAATTAATACAATACAATCTACACATCCCCTTACTCCCCCGTAGTCAAAGGTATTTCAAATTATACTTTACTCAAAAAACAACAACACACGCCGGAAGCCGGGCTAAGTAGAAATTTATGGTTCAATAAAGTTATTTTTTTTTATTGTGTATTATTTAAAATAAACCTGTGCCCTCCAAAGCTTTTCATTCATTTATGTTTCGAACTGTTTTAGTAAAAATATCAAACGATTGCACCGTCTTCTCACACTAGGGTATAAAATAACAAATCTTCCGCAAAAGCCTTCATATCACAAACTTATATATATATCACATTTTCCATACCAAATCACAGATATCGAAAACCCTGCCTACATTACATTGCTAATCGCATTATTTGCCTATCCTTAAACTTACTATTTAAAATTACTATTTTATAAAATCATAATTTTCACTAGATGTTCCTGTCCGCTTCGCTTGGCGAATAATAGAAAAAAGTTAAAACTAAAAATTCCGCGTCAAACAGTCGCAGTCCCATCACAATATGTTCTGTAGTTCTGATGTAATGGTGTGTCAAAAGAACCCTATTTTACATAAATTCGGACTGGAAATAGAGTTTGTATTTGACCGAAATTTGGCGCTAAAATGATAATGTTGTGTATATTTTAAAACACTTTCTTTTCCTACCGAAAAAACTACCAAACCCAAATGACGCTTAATTATCTGGTTAAAAATGCGATAGTCACCGATGACCCCCATTGGATTGATTGAAATAGTGATATGCACCATAGGTGCCCAGAATTATGGTGTCATTACCCCAGGTAACAGTCACCGATGACTCCCATTGGTTGAAAACTTGATAGGCACCAATAACCCCCAATTGCTTAATTGATAAAGTACATGGTAGTCACCGGTGACCCCCAAGACGGCTATACGTAAGCAATATAATGCCATTAGCAACATTCCCTCAACATATCTTCATCCATACACGATTTTCATATTATCAACAATATAACTATCCAAATAAACTAACAATTTTAATTTAACAAAAACAAATTTTAAAATAAGTTACTATTTCCCTTTAAAATTTTGGCGACAGATTCTTTTCGCATTTTAACTTTTCTGCTTGTCGATCACTGACGCCACTTCAAACTCTACCTGATATATTACGGCTTGCCAGAAGCACTTGTGTAGGTGTTTGCAATAAATATTTTTTTTTTTTTTTTTAATTTTAAACAAAAATAGTAACTTTAGAATAACAAGTAATTTAAAATTTTGATCTTATATCTAAATCGTTGTTTTTTGATATATTTTATAGATATATTAACTTTTACTTTTTATAAATTACTTCTTCCCTTGGTCTACAGTTAATATATGAGACATGGTCATGTGACGCCTGAAATAGGTAAAAATTACCGTCATTTATGGAGTTCGTAAAATAATAGTATTTTTTTTTAAATTGCTGAACATCATCAGACAGAATGGTTTCCTCCTCCTTAATAATAAGCAGTTACTATCGCCTATGCATTTATGCGATGCTAGGGGCACCGCCAACACGCTGCTGTTGTTTTGTATAGTATGCTTACTGTAAGAGTAAGAGCCCCCCCCACGGAGCACGGACTGCTTGACTCAGGCCACTCCTAGATGGAACGTATAGTACACATCTAAGACAGATGTTGATGTACCAGTTTCCTCAAGACGTACTGCTTCACCGTTAGAACATGTCAATTATAAGATGAATAGAAAGAAAAAAATGCCCGAGAGATGCAATCGTGTTATCTTGTGACGATCATGGTTTCTATTCCCGTCAAACTTAGATTTTTGTATAATATGAATTTACAAAAGAAAAGTAAATGAGTAGTATATCAGTTGTCTAGTACCCATAGCACAAGTGCTGTGCTACTTACTTTGGGACTAGATGGCGCTCTGTCAATTGTCGCAATATATCATTCAACTAAAATCACTTTTTCTTTTATGAATCGTTAATTTGACAACTTTAAAGACTGATTAAAAAAAATGATATCCGTTTTTCAATATGTGTATAGTATGGGGGTAGAAGTAAGGAGAAAATGTCTCTGTGTTTGAAAAAGTTTCTATCGAAATGCGATGTTCGGTTCTTGCCTAGATTTAGGTAAAAAAATATTGCTCAGCCAATTTTCGGCGACTGCCTTCATGTCTGTTTGAAGCGAGGGTAGTTCAATAAATTTCTCGCCTCTTAACGTTTGACAAGAAAAAGATACTTTATTGCACCGTGTGCGAAGAACAAGCTAATATTTATGGACTCCTTATATTATCATAGAGTGCAAGTGTGCTTGAACAGCAATTTGCAAGAGTGACGCCGCGCGTAGTTCATGGAGTTTCAGTACCTAATCTAGTGTGGGGCCCAATACAAGAGAAAATTATATAGTCCACCTTTTATTGAGCCAGCGCTCAGTGACACTAACGCTAAACGTTAAGTGGAATGAAGAATTTTTAATTCGACATACATATTTCAATTCATCTACAACAGCTACATTCATTTTATACACTGTAGCCGCACTAACGCCATTCTGTTAGGGCTTTAAACTATAATTTACAGCGATACTTTTTCAACTTCTCCCCCACATGAGATTGTTCTTCTTACTTTTCACCCTCCAATGTATACAGGGTGACTTTGACATCATCATCATCATCCTAGCGTTAGTCCCGGTTGCCACCCAAACTTTCGTTTCGGTGCCCGGGGTCCGCTTTCCGACTTTTTCTACTCCACTTCGCGGGATCTTCAGCATCCCTGGTAGTGAGCCCATTCGCACGCATATCGCACTTTGACAAACCCGTCCAAATTCACACAGAAGAATGTTTAGTAAAAGTTATGAGAAACGTGTATTTTAGTTTTGTATTGCATAGTACAAATATGTTGAGTAATCAGCATCATAAAGTCATTCAAAGAACTCGCAATTTATATAATACGGCGCTAGAGTGTCAATGACCTCTCCGTCTGACCTAGTAAAAGGCCGAGGACGGCGGCATTGCACCGGGCGAGCGAATACGCACTACTCATTTATGCGGGAGTGACAGAGACAGGTAATAACAGGTTAACATACGGAGTTTGCACCATATAACTATTCTGTACGATTGAATTAATGATCATATTTTCCTTGGAATGGAATATTTTTATGACAAGTACAATTTTTTTTGCAAAAATGGGTTCCATAAATGATGTTTAGTGCGTAAAAAAAATTTTGACGGGTTTGTCAGTCACCCTGTATAAAAACTTACCTCAATCCTCTTTCACCTTTAAAACTCAGCGTACACATAGTACACTTCCAATCAGTGTTGCCACCCTTAATATCCAATTCCCCATTTTTATTTTTCTTATATATGGTTGCTACACTACATTTTTGTGTATCTATGTTTTTTATTTTATCTGTTTCACATTCATTGGCGTTCTTCTTCTCTATGGGTGAACAGATTTTCGGTTTCAATTCTAAAAAATACATTCATCATTCAACATATAGCCTGATTTCTTAAGGGTGCTATGGGGTCATCCATAAATTACGTCACACGTTAAAGGAGGGAAGAGTATAATCGGGAAGAGTATATAATGTGACATTGTATGACAAGGAGCAGGGGGATCAAAAGCTTTGTGACGTCACATGTTAATATTTAAAATACTAAAACGCGAAATTTATATTTAAAAAAAAAATAAACTTTAAAAGTTTACAAACTTGATCTATATTTATTAATACTTTAGAACTCTCGCTATGAAATTATTTCTCACGCAGCAACATTCAAAAAATGAAAATAACTTTTTTGGTTTGATTATTTTTAAATAAGTACATGTATAAAATTTAAAAATGTGTGACTTCACATCAGGGGGAGCGGGTTCTAAACTACGGACGCCGAGCAGGAAGAATTTCGTACGCTGACCTGTTATTATCTGTCTCTGTAACTCCCGCGTAAATATAGTCCTCGCTCGCACAGAGCAATGACGGACGGCGGTCAGGTCAGGTCAGATAACAGGTCAACGTACGAAATTCTTCCTGCTCGGCGTCCGAGCTATAATAATGTGACAAACTGTGACAAGGGCGAGAGGAAGGGTTAAAAATTCCTAAAGTATGTGTGACGTAATTTATGGATGGCCTCTATTTGTTTTAAGCTTTTCTTCTATGCAGGGGTGGACTAGGATACTTACACCTGCGGCCAGGTTGGCCTGTCGTAAAAGGCGACAAAACAATCCTAGCTAGGTGGTAAGGCCACCAAGCGCGGATCTAGATACTACCACAATAACTCTGTGCTGTTTCGGTCTAAGCGACTCAGGTTCCAGTTTCCGTACGTGGACAGCAGAGTGTTAGCGGTTTCTTTGGCGTTACAAACATCCATAGGTCACTGTTGACTATTAAGTAGACCGTTAGCCTGTTGTTCCATAGTAATAAAAAAAGTAAACATTTCATAGATAATAAGAAGAAGATAATAATGGAGAAAGAATACTGACTTCTGCAGCCGGGGTCTCAACCCACCCCAGCTATGTGGTAGAGCCCCAAGCCCGTCTGGACGGTGTTCACCTTTGGTCTTAAGTATGCCGTACAACTTTGTGTTGTGTTCTGACATTAGTGACCCAAGTTCCTGTACTTTTATGGGACAGCAGCGTGTTTGCGATCCCAGTGGCATTCATAGGTGACAGTAGCTGCTAAGTTCTAAGTGGGCCGTCAGCCTGTATGCTCTCCTACAGCAATAAAAAAAGGAAGTAAAACCAGAGAACTTACCTCTGGTTATAATAACAATCTTGGGCACACCCATGACATTGTCAGATGACTCCGCATTATCGGACTTGACTGTGTCCAGTTCCACCATACGGCTTAAGGGGAGGGCCTCATCACTGGAGCCATCTGAATCACTGCGTTTCGAATGCGATTGGCGCTTTTTGACGCGCTTCCTGAACCTATAAAAAACGAATAAATAAATTCTTCTTCTTCTTGGTCAAATTCTTCATTGCTGAAGGTCGTGTCCTTGAAAATCAACCATGGCCTGTCTCGTAAGCTGTTTCCACTTCGCCCGGTCCTCAGCTTCTCGAATAGCGGTTGCTATTGAGAGTTCAGTGAGGGTGGTTACTTGGTCTCACCAGCGGCTAGGTAATTGGTCACGGGGTCGCTTTCCTTACCCGTCACAATCAGCTTATCCAAGTTATCCGGCTATCGTCAGGCAATGTGACCAAAGTACCCAAGAATCTTCTGATAACAGATTGTTGAGAGCCTGACTTTAATGTGAAGCTGGTCCAGAATATAATTATTTGTTCTTTTGGCTGTCCAGAGTATGCGGAGCAATCATATCCAACAGCACATAAATAAATGTACTTTGACAATTCACACAGTGCGACCTAGTTCCCTATTTCTTGGAGCCTTTTCTTTACAAGCTACCGGCTGAGGTTTTCTCAGCACGGTATGATATGGGGTTCTTAAAAAAAGGCGTTATAAAATTTATTCCAGGCCGGCAGCGCATTTGTAATGCCTCTGGAACTGCGAACGTCCATAGGTGTTACGTTAAGGTTACTACTAGACAACTGATATATTACTTATATACTTTCTTTTTGTAAATAAATACATATAAATAAACACTGAAGTGAGAATTGAGTTCGTGACTCCTGAAGGTATTACAACAAATGAAAGCCAGCACTACAAACATTTTTAAAAAGTGGGGAATACACCAGAGTACACTAGAGTCATAATATGTGTTAAGCCTGCGAAGACTGTACATAGTCAAATAGCTTGAAAGGTCTAGTATCCTGTTAGTTAAAGATATTAAAGGGTAACATGATGTCAGAGCTTCTTGGTACACCCATAACATCACAAGTTAGATAGACCCTAATCTCCAAATATGCAGCCATAATAACCTCGTGTTTTGGCCTAAGTGACCCAGGTTCCTGTAGTATCGCACACATCCATAGGCAACGGTAACTGCTTACAATTGAGTGAGCTGTTTACTGTCACACAGCAAAATATATATATATATATATATTTACCTCTTCCTAGGTCTCTTGTATACGACAATAGTCTTTGCACTGCTCTTCTTGGGTTCCTCATTATTATTTATATTGATGTACTTCTGTATATTATGCTTGGGTTTTTCCACATCTGTACTTGTAAGAGAATCAGTTTTATCGCAGGCAAACAGATCTGTTTCGTTGCTCAACTCATTGCTGTCTATGACATCACTGGAAAAATATAAACAGCACATTATGAAACATATCATAAAAATGTTGTATGTACATATTTATTAGAGAGGTCTTCAAAATACCATGCTTAGTCACAGGAAGGTGGCGTAGGCTTTGGTTTTCATCATATAGTCAATATCCCCTTCAGGAAATCTCAAGCTTTTATCAAGCTATATTCAAATATATTTAGTTTTTTTTATTGATATGGCACATTTAATTGTAACTATAATAGGGTTGCCAACCGTCCTGTTTTCCCAGGACATGTCCTAGTTTTTGTGGTGTCCTGGATAGTTTTTAAGTAGCATCCTGTTTTTTAATATTCAAATACTTATTATTAAATAATATTTGTCACTAACTTGTTATACTCTCCGTGCAGAGGCGGAGTAAGAATAACCTCTGTGGCTGGGGTCGACCTATCGTAAAAGGCTACATAACCACTCTGGCTAGGGTAGGGTTACAAGCCCCTCTGAATGGCTACTATCCTTGGTTTATAAGTATGCCGCCATAATAATCTTGTGTATGTCTATGGGACAGCAGCGTGTTTGTGGTGCCCCTAACATCGCAAACATACATAGACGATAGTAACTGCTTACTATTAAGTGGGCCGTCTGCTGGTCTGCAGCAGAAAAAAAAACTAATTCTAACTAAACCTACTTAAGTATTGCAACTCTATTACTGCGTCCTATTTTTAAACTAAATTGTCCTGGTTTTTCCCATCATATCCCAGTTATTTAAATTTGGGGTTGGCAACCCTAAACTATAGGAGTACATGCACTTTAGTCATCACTCATCACACTGCAAGAGCTTTATTATTAAAGACAAATATGAACCATTGTTATTCTTTCAAAGTTTTTTTATTATTAAGCGGGCCGTCAGCCTGTCTGCTGTCCTACAGCAATAAATAAAAAAAGGAAGAAGAACAAGAAGAAGAGTATGTAATAATATTATTATTATTACAATATTCTTCTTCAATATAAGACTCTAAGTATTTTTTTCAGAGTAAGAACACTGACCCCTGTAACTGAAGGCAGCTAGTCATAAAAGGCAACAAAAAAAGGTCAGCTAGATGGCAGTTCAAGCACTTCTGAAAATATGCTACCATAATAACCTTGTATTGTATTATGGTATCCAGGTTCCAGTTCCTATATGGCAACATTTTAAGTGTCACTGGCAAACATACAAAGGCGATGGTAAGTGCTTGCTTACTATTAAGTTGGCCATCAGTCCGACTGCTGTTCTAATAAAAATAAAAAGTTAAAATAAGTTACCTTTGTTCTGAGACTTCAGTCTGATTGGCCATTTCCAATTTCTTAATTTGAAAAGTTATATTTATCCTCTTATAGATCTCTTCCGTTATATTTCTACATTTTTCATATTTCGAATTCAAAGGCTCATTTAAAATTGACCAATTAGACTTATTTTGTTCAACAGTTGACATATTGCAGGAGATTAAACCAATAGGAATCCTATAGGACTATTATCGGTATTTTCTCAACGAAAACTATCTTCAAGCTAGCTTTTAGACTAGATTTTACCACACCATCCATAATTTTAAAGCCGAAATAACATTTAATTCGAATTTAAACAATATGAATTGATTAACAAAATTACACACTGGTTACACCACTTTTTCAAGGTTTCGTGCATTAATATGCTAAATAATACGTTGAAGATTTGTTTTTATGTAAATTTTCCCAGGATTAGCGAGTTTTTAAATATTAAATGTTGAACTTCGGCAAGCAATTTCAGACAAAGGATAATAAATACTTATTTTATGGCACTCAGTAAACGTCACTGGTTTGGGATTGCAAGTTTAAATAACACAAAGACTAGTTAAAATTAAATTTCATAACGCGTTTCGCGTTGTTTTATGTAACAATTTTAACAAATAACAAACGATAAAAATAAAATCATGACTGATTGAAGCCTGTCGCGGCAATTTTTTTGATTTTTTTGACATTTATTAAAAGTGTTGCCTTCTTTTCTATTAATTGCTCATAAAATTAACATAATTTTACCATAGACTCTAGGGTGTATAGAACATTTTGCATTTTTGTGGAAATTTTTAATTTTATTAAATTTTTGAGTATAATTCAAAAGATACTACGAAACAAATTAAACATCAAGAATAACTTTATACGGAAACGATAGGAGCCCAAGCAATTCATCTTTTCCTTTACCTCTCGTCAAAGAAAAGATGGCTGGATGGCTTGTATAAACAATTATATAGCTTTAATGTGGGAAAAATTTAAGCAATTAAACTAAGACATGTTAATTTTTGAGTAATGTAGATGTCAACTGGATTAGAGTGGTAGATAAAATGAAAGGAATGGATGATATGATTAGAAAATCTGTCAATGAATGTTGGAATGCATTAGAAGTGTGGCAAAAGAAATTTTTGGAGAATCAAAAGCGAAATGTAAAATTGAGAAAGAATACTGGTGGTGGAACGAAGAAGTGTAAGTGATTCTGAAAGAAAAGAATAACGATTTTAAAAATGGAAAAGTGCGGAAGAAGAGGATCTTCTGATAAAGGGAAACAAGAGGAAAGAATATATGTAATGTAAAAAGGGAGCAAAAAGAGCTGTTGCTGTCTCCAAGACCAGCGAACAAGCCAAGTTGGTACATTAGTAAAAATCTATCGCTATTACACGCTAGAACAAACAACATTAACAAATTCGCTACTTATACTATATTATATGTACGATTCTCTCTACTAAGTAAAATACCTTATGGATTTCTAAAAACTTCGAAATTTCAGGATATTTTACTAATCTAGCAAGAAAACATATATTAGTAGACAATGTAGATTTAATGAAATAATTCGACAGTGATGTATAGATTCCAAAATATTTTGACATTGACAGCGGTATAACAACAAACACTCAAACAGTATTCCCGCCTATTTCATTGAATTTATTGTTTGTTGTAGGCTATGTGAAGTGTGAAGAAAATTCAAATAATATCCTTATACCGAATTAAATAGCCTAATTTTGTGTATTTAAAGCGTTCTTTCCAACGTGAGTAAAATTATTAACTAATATAGCGGGTAGCTATACTCGCGATGAATCTTGTATGACCCTATTTCCTTCTCCGCAATTATATTAATTTAAATCTGCTGGGCTTAAACATCTCCGTAGAAGACATACTTCTAACCATACTACGCTAATTGATATTTAAATTATAAAAGTTAAAAGACAAATCAAAAACTGTATAGTGTATCAGGTTCTCTTTTTCTACTGTTCTCTTTTAGTCATATGTGTGGAGAGATGCAGAAGTACCGCGTTAGAAACTCGCATTTGCGGTAGCCTTCACTTCCGTGACATTACAGGTAAATTGCAAGAGTCACTTTCGCTGGAATGGCCACTTTGGCCACTTTCGGCAACTGGATACTTATGTGGGGAACACATATCTAGCCATGCCGTCGTGTCCCAGCGGGAGGGGTAAACCCAAAAAGTAATAGTGATATGCGAATGTACTCACTACCAGGTATGGGGCAGACTGTAGGAAGTGGACAAGAAAAAGTCTGAAAGTGGACCTCAGGTACCAAAACAAAAGTTTAGGTTGCAACCAGGATTTAACACTAGTATGTATAGATGATCTTGTTCATCCATCCTTTTTTTTGGTTTCTTTAATTTAGTCTGTCTTTATCCATGCAGGGGTGGAGAAAGAATACTTACCTCTGCGGCCGGGATTGGCCTGTTGTAAAAAGCGACATAATAACCCTAGTTATGTGGTAGGGCCCCAAGCCCGTCTGAATGGTGATCACCTTTGGTCTTAAGTATGCTGTACAACTTTGTGTTGTGTTCCGGCATTAGTGACCCAAGTTCCTGCACCCTTATGGGATAGCAGCGTGTTCGTGATGCCTCTGTCGTTGCAAACACCCATAGGCGATGGTAACTGCTAAATTCTAAGCGGGCTGTCAGCCTGTCTGCTGACTCACAGCAATAAAAAAATTACTTCAATTAAATGTTCCACTTAGGTCACCAGTGCTTTTAAATGTTTAACCATAATATTACAGTTTCATAATGGCGCTCCGCAAACTTAGAAAAGAAGAACCCATTGCACAGGTTGCAAAAGACACTCAACTCCCTTGTGCGTTTTGTGGTAGATCAGTGGAGGATGAGCTTAATTATGGAAAGCTGTACACTATCGGTGATATACAGTGTCACTATTTTTGCGCAGTAAGTTAATTGCTAAATCTAGACTTCATTTTTCTCTGTTCAGGGCCAGAGTAAAAATACTAACTTCTTCAGCCGGACTGTTGTTAAAGATTATGAAACACTACAGCCATGTGGTAGGGCCCAGGCCTGTCTGGATGGCAACCACTCTGGTCTATAAGTATGCTATCATAACCTTGTGGTCTGGTATTAGTGACCCAGGTTCCTGTACCCCTATGGGACAGCAGTGTGTTTGCGGTGTCTTAGTGTGCAAGCGTCTATATGCAACGGTAACAGCTTAATATTACTAGTATAATAAAAAAATATGCATAAGCAAGAACAACGACTTCACCACCACATCAATGTCGAGGCCATCCAGCTCCTCAATAACACTGACATACTTAGAAGACTCAAAAGGATCAAACCTTTTGAGTTAGTGTTATAGAACTGTAGTGACAAAGTGTAGTGCAGTGTTTAATTTACATTAAAAATGAAGAACACATGACCAACGTGTCTTCCCCTTAAATAGAGACAATAAGAAAAGTGTTACTAGACACATTTTAGTTTAAAATATTATTAGTAATTTTAAATTACTCATTAGACTTTTCTAGATTAGATTGTAATAATTTATGAATGAAGAAAAAAAAAGCTTATTATTAAGTGGGGCATCAGCCTGTCTGCTGTTCTTCAGTAATAATAAAATGAGAAACAAACCATACCATAATATGTGCGCTTCGGACATCTACACATTTGATTTATGTAAACTTAGTTCTCAAAATTAAGACTACAGAAGGAACTGGTTTGCCCTTATGTTGGCTTCTTCAAAGGGTTTCAGTCTATGATATTTATTTTTTAATTTAATTTGTGAAATGTTATTTTTTCAGCTCCTATCGTGTTGCTTAGTGCAAAAAGGGAAAGACAGTATTGGTTTGTTTGGATTTTTGTATCAGGACATATTAGCTGAAGTTGCAAGGGCTAAAAAACATGTATGTATTATTTATTTTTACAGTCATCTATTTTACCATCTGTCATATGCTATGTCATAAGACTAGCGTCAAATCATGGAATGCATCTATACAGAAGACTAACATGGCAGAGCCATGTGAAATCCAAAAGAACAGATAAAAATACACTTCAAAGAACTGCACTGGTTATTAGGTTGTACCAACAAGCTGTCAATTGATAACAAACTGCTTATTATACAACACCACACTGAAATCAGTAATCTGGATGTATGGCCTGCATCTGTTAATTTAAAATAAGACTAAATAAACATTCGGGGAGTTTGTTTCGCCATTTCTTTTTAGCCAGCGTTTTGTATTGGAGATGGTAGTAGATTTTTGACATCTAATATTATAAATACAAAAGTGTGTTTGTTTGTTACACTTTCACACCTAAACCGCTTAACCAATTTTGATGAATTTCGGTATAGTCATAAATTGGATCTTGGAGAAGGACATAGGCTACTTTTTTTTTTAACTCGTATGAAAGAACGTTTGCCAGTTATTAAAATAAATAATTTTTTTATTGCTGTAGGACTGCAGACAGGCTCACTGCCTGCTTAGAATTCAGCAGTTACTGTCCCCTATGGATGTTTGCAAGGCCAGTGGCACCGCAAACACTGCTGTCCCTTACGGGACTACAGAAGCTTGGGTCACTAATACCGGAACACAACACAAGGTTATTATGGCGGCAAACTTAAGACCAAAGGTGGTCGCCATCGAAATTTTACTACCACATAGCTAGGGTGGGTTTTTATAGTTGCCTTTTATGACAGACTACCCTGGCCGCAGAGGTTAATATTCTTTCTCCGCCCCTGCATGGATAAAAAGAGTGCCAGTAACTCAAACATCCTGATACTGCAACATGTGCAAAATCAGATTTTTAGAGATTCAGAACAATATCCAATGCACCTTGGCTAGTCACAAATGAGGAAATACACAAATACCTGCAATGCAAAACAGTAAGCAAAGAAATCCATGGTAATACTGAGAAATATAAAGCAAGGCTAAAATACCATCTAAACGTATTTGCAACTGGACTTACAACTCGGAGTTATACAAAGCGCCTCAGAAGAAAATATATCATCATATAACCAACATCTCACAATGTGGAATATCACTGGGAGATACACTGCATGTTTCAACACGCTGCTTTCCCATACGGATATAGGAAGATGGTCACTAATGCCAGAACACAATTCAAGGCTATTATGGCCCTACCACGGAGCTAAATTGGGTTGTTTTGTTGTCTTTTACGACAGGCCGACCGACCCTGGCCGCAGAGATTAGTATTCTTTCTCCGCCCCTGCACACGGATAAAAAACGGTCTGAAAACCAGACTGAACAAAAGTGGATTTGTTTAGACAAATTATGCTATTTCATATATATGTAGTGAAGATATTTCTTTGCGCAGGGGCGGAGTAAGTATACTGATCCAGCAGACGAAGGTGAGCTATTCTATGTGACAACTCTAGCTAGGTAGTAGCGTTCTAAGCTGGTCTGGAATGCACATATTCCTGGTCGCTAATTATGCCTACGTAACAACCTTCCAGTCTCGTAAGCAGACACAGCATGTTAGCGGTGTCTCTAGCATTGCAAACATCCATAGGCAACGGTAACCACTATTGGATGAACCTGGCTGTTGTTGCAAAGCAATACTATTAAATTTTGATCTCCGTGGCATAACGGCATAATAGTATGTATTTATTTTAAATTTTTTCATCAGAAATGCTCATACTGCCTGAAAAGTGGCGCGAATATGGGTTGCTGCTTTACTCAATGCCGGAAACAGTTCCATCTCCCGTGTGGTCGTGAAAGGAATGCAGTATCATTGTTTTATGGATCATACAAATCATATTGCCAGTTGCATGCACCGAGACAGAAAATTCCGGATAATATTATGGCTAAAGCGAGATTGAGGAAGAAATATGCTAAAGATCCGAAGGTTGAAGGTGAGTTATTATATTATTCCAAAAATCCAACAGCATAACACAAATTACATTATGCATTATTACATGGAAAAATAATAAGCCCAATGATAGGTTGTGCGCGTTTGTGTACGCTGTGTGTTTCTTTGTGTCTGTGTGTGCGTGTGCGCGTCCGTGTGTGTGTGCGCGCGCTTGTATATTTGTATAATATATTTATATATATTTGTATGCAATAAAAAAGAATTCAAACTTTTCACCTTTACAGAAGGATTCCCTTGGGGTTAATAATAACTGATGATTATTTGAACAATCTCGACAAATAAGCCTGAGTCTTTAGCTCAGTTTTAACAGTTTAAGTTTTTTTTTTAATTTTGTATGACAGCAGACAGGCTGATGGCCCACTTTTACAATTTAGCAGTTACCGTCGCCTATGGGTTTTTGCAACGCCAGTGGTATCACGAACACGCTGCTGTCCCATAAGGGTAAGGAACTTGGGTCATTAATGCCGGAAAACAACACAAGGTTATTATGGCGGCATACTTAAGATCAAAGGTGGTCGCCATCCAGACGGGCTTGGGCGTCCATGTAGCCAGGGTAGGTTGTTTTGTCGCCTATTACGACAGACCGCGATTGACCACGAGTCAATTTGTTTATTCGTAACAAATTTACAGTGAACCCTGATTTGGAAGCAGTCTGTGTTATATGCTATGAGGAGGTTCAAGGATTTCCCACAACTGAAACGTTTTGGCCACCGTGTTGTGCGAAGGATGCGTGGTTTCATAGAAGCTGTTTGCAGGTACATTCCATATTAAATTAGCCCTTCATTCTTCCAGTTATAATTTTTTGAAGTGATAACTTATGGGAGGGTAAATCGCTTTATTACGTAACGCGTTACGGCGCCAGTCTGTCTGGCTTTCCCTTCTCTCATGCATACGGCAGCGGTAGGCAGGCTCCTCCTCTCACTCTAACCCATAGCGCTTGATCTATTCGAATTGCGACTTTATTACATATAGACATTAGGGAATAATTTAATTTAATATAAGTTTGAAACAGTTTTTGGAAAAATTGGAAATTCGTAAACTTTAGTTATTTCTGAATTATTTTTGGTTTTATTAATAAATTACCTTTCCTTACAATAATGTAACATATTAATATACATTAAATTTAAATAATAACCTAAGTGTGTCTCAAGTTAAACAATTTCAATATTAAATCTTATCTTATCTTATTGTGGGGCCGAGAAATATCTCGGACACTTCGACCCAATGGGATCTTTTGTGTTCCCCTAGATAGCAATCACTCCTCTCCAATCTCCTTGAAGATCTGCTTCATGAGCCTAACAATGAGGTATGGAGATAGGAGCCTGTAGTCTTCCGGTGTTGGATATCCTACCCCCAAAAGATTCATTCGCCTCCTGGCCAATGCATCACATGTACACAGTAGGTGTTCCATGCGTTCTGTATGTTCCCCACACAACCTGCACATGGGTGTCGCGGTTAGACCCATCTTCATGAGCATGTTTTTGGTTCCAAAGTGCCCAGTAAAGGCTCCAAGCAAGTAGCGCATTTGCCCCCTGCTCATGTTCCAGATGGATCCTCGTGCTTTGTACGTGGATCCCAAAAATTTTCTGGAGTGTTCCAGACCGATTCTAGTCAGCCAGTGTTGTTGTTGACTGCGGTCTGCAAAATCCCTGAATGTGGCTTTCACGAGGCTAGTCGGAATGCCTACACATGGTTCCGGACCCATAAAATCATTAGTTGAGCCCTCTCTTGCCAGTTCATCTGCCATTTCATTGCCATGTACTCCCTCGTGTCCCGGGACCCACATTAATCTTACCCTGTTATGCCTTCCAAGCCCATTCAAGGTTTGAATGGCATCCAGGACAAGTCTGGAGTCAACTTTGAAGGAGGCGATGGCCTTGATTGCAGCTTGACTGTCACTGAGAATATATATAGATTTGCCTCTGGTGCCTCTATCTATGTTCTCCTGAGCACAGGTTATTATGGCATATGTTTCAGCCTGGAATACACTTGCCATTTTTCCCAAGCTTTTACTACATTTGTAGTCTTTCGCGTATACTCCCGCCCCTGTACCTGATTCCATTTTGGATCCATCAGTGTACCATACCAGACTATTATGTTCCGGTGGATCTGGTCCCTTTGTCCATTCCAATCTTGTTGGAATTTGGACCCTGAAAAGCCTTTCAAATATAAACCTGGTTTGCATTTTATCGGATATCATATGTGTTATCCGATCCAGGTCCTCATTTCCATCGAATTTTGTATGGTTGGTTTTTGGCTTGGTGGAGTCCCATAGGCCAGCTACTGCAAGGCGATATAGTGCCCTCCTTGCCTCAAGTTCAACCATAATATGCAGAGGAGGAATGTTAAGATATCTCTCCATAGCTGCCGTAGGTGTTGTTCTAAAAGCACCCGTGATTCCAAGACACACCGTTCTTTGTAGCCTATTGAGTGTCTCTTTGCACGTAGTAAGTTTTATTCTGGGCCACCATACTACGCTGCCATACGTAATGATGGGTATTATCATTATCTGATAAAGCCATCGTATCACTTTGGGTTTTAGTCCCCAGGTTTTGCCATAAGTGGAACGACACATGCCAAATACTCTCAGAGCCTTCGCCATTGTCTTTTCCACATGAGTCTTCCACCTGAGTTCCTTATCAAGGGTTATGCCTAGATATTTGACCTCGGTGGACCACGACAGTTTGGTTCCATTAAGGGAGGGATTCCCTAGACTTGCTAGTGTCCTTCTCCTTGTAAATGGTACTATAACTATTCAATATTAAATAGTTCAACTTAGATTAGGTAGTTTAAGTTAACGTCGCCGCTCTAAGGCGACCACAGAGAGCGTTGGCCGTCAGGGCCGTGAGAGGATACCGCACGCTATCCTTTGAGGGGGCCACCCTTCTCGCCGGCACTCTGACGTGGGATCTGGAGGCCCGCACGCTGGCCTCTTTGTATCGGTGGAAGAAGGGGAGGGAGGCCAGCAGCGGATGACCTACGCCCCGAGAGATCGAGGAGCGTCGGGAGGAGATACATCAGGTCCAGCTGGCAGAGTAGTCCTGCCTGTAGCCTGCAGAATCCCGCGTGGGGCCGTGCCGCCGTAGAAGTAGTACGGCCTGTATTGTCAGAATGGCTGCAGCGGAAGCATGGCACTCTGACGTTCCGCCTGACGCAGGTGATTACTGGCTATGGGTGTTTCGGTCGTTACCTGTGTCAGGTGGCGCGGCGCGAGCCGACGTCAGGGTGCCACCATTGCGACGGAAGCGTCAAGGACACGGCGCTACACACACTCCAAGCGTGCCCGGCGTGGGACGAGGAGCGCCGTGCCCTCGTCGCCGCAGTGGGTCCGGACTTATCCCTGCGAGCGGGCCTGGGACCACGCCGTCTCCTTCTGCGAGGCGGTCATGTCCGCGAAGTTGGCGGCGGAGCGGGAAAGGGAACGTAGCAGTGACGTTCCTTCACGCCAGGGCCGACGGCGACGGAGGATCGTCACCAATCTCCAGCCGCCGTAGGCCCCGGCCAAGCAGCCTGATCGGCGAGGGGAGCCACAGGACTGCGGGTCGAAAGAGGGGTGCGTCGTGTTCCGCGCGCCCCTCACCTCTGTGGGAGAATCCAGAGGCAGCCGGGGTAAGCCACACACACCTCGGCTGATACAAGAGAGGCCGGCCGTCGTCACCATGGCCGGCCCAGCCCGCTCGGGCGGGTGGCGCAAGCGAAAGCATATCCCTCCCGTTCGGGCACCGGGCAGAAGAGGAACGCTGGGTTGTTTTTAGTGGGTATACCAGCGACGTGCGTCCTTCTTGTCAACTGTGGGGGGCGCATGGGCGCATTGCACGGAAGTCCCACACTACCTCGTCACCAGTCCCCAGGGGGCGGGGTGTGCGTCAAGCATTTTCCACCTCATACAATAAAAAAAAGGTAGTTTAAGTTATCACTTCTGACGGGTCTCCCGAGACGCGCATTTTTTTTTTTTATATAAGAGCAGTAGACACGTTAATGGCTCGAAGAAGAATTAAGTGGTTACAGTCGCCTATGGATGATTAGGATGCCAGGTGCACCGCGAACTAGTTGGTATCCGCATACATGCACAAGAACCTGGGTCAGTAATGCCGGAATAAAAGGTTCTTGCATAAGAAACCATAGTTCCAGTACCGCTACACAGACGGCAGCATTTTAGCAATGCGCCTGACGTCGCAAACATTAATTATACGAGAGTAATTGCTTTATTGGGACATCTTCTTTTTGGTCTCAGGGAAAAATCTATTCTTAACAGGTTTCCCCGGCCCGGGGAGACCGAGGGATATGTTGAACTCCGGGAAAGATGTTCAGCCATCCGACTATCCACTAAAAAAATCCGCTGTCCTATCGCCCGCCCCTTTGCCTCAGGGCGGGCCTCTTCCACATGTTTGGCACCAGAGGTCAGGGTTTCGTCCCCTCAACGATTTAAGGATGATGAAGATCTAAGTGGTCGAGGGGGCCGCGAAACAGCACGCGGATCCTCACCCGAGGGGCCGACGACGCGACCGGCGTTGGAGGGAGACGAGATGTGGTGGTCGGCTCCCGCTTCGCCGCTTTCTTTCCGGAACTATTGGGTCATCTGCAAGCTTACACATAGAACCGATCCAGACTGGGGATTTCGTGGGTTTATTTAATATAAAAAAAATATTGGATTCTATTTTTGATATGATTAAAATTTATTACAGCGAATGTCGCTAAGTGCAGGGATGCATTACTTAAAATGTCCCCTTTGCAACGATAAAAATATCTTCTACGAAGCAGTCACGAGCCAAGGGTACTACGTCCCGGATAGAGATGCTGCTTGGGAGCTGGAGCAGAACGCCTTTGCCGAGATATACGAGAGAACGGTCACTTGCAGCGCTGTGGACTGCGAGTGTCCCATGGGGAGGAGTCATGATGCTGATAACGGGTAAGAGAGACAGTTATAGATACCTACGAGGGTGAATCAAATATGAATGGGATTTTGTTTTTAAATAAAGAAGTTATAGTGACAAAAATTTAGAAATGTTTGCTGAGATGGTTTGACAATGTCGAGAGAATGAATGAAGAACGATTGACGAAAAAAGTGTATAAGGCGAGTGTGAATGGAAGTGTTGGAAGGGGTACACCTAGGCGGACGTTTTGAGACCAGATCAGGGACGTCTCGAAAAAAGGCCAGGTCATATGTATCATGTATGAAGGGAATAATGAAAGTGGACGAAGCGAAACAAGTATGTTAGGATCGTAGCAAGTGGAAAGAAGTGGTCTCTGCTTACCTCTGCGGGAAAGAGGCGTGATTATATGTATGTATGTATGTAGGTGTAAAAAAATTACCTAAAATATTCTTTACATCGCGTGCGCTGCGAAAACTATTAATGATAGAATAAAATAATGCAGAACACATCATTATTTACAAAAAAAAATGTCGCGATAGCATATGTCTAACTATTATAGTTATGGCACAATAAGTGTTCTTTTATGTTACAAATTGAATTGAAATGCCGCCGTTAGAAAAGGCTCTATTTGTATCTTGGTATTAATCCTTATCAAAATAAATTACTTTATATTCAAGACTGCTTCAATACCTATAAATAACTTTTTGAATTATTCAATTCGGACATTCCATTCGAAATATATCACTAATTTAAAAATGTAAGTATTAGAAAAACACGTTTCATATCTTCGTGACGCTAATTTGCGTTTCATCCGTAAAAAAATTTCCCTCGTGCGCCCAAAGAAATTTCACTTCAAAAAGATGTTATAAAAATTTCGTCCACTACAAAATGATTTTTGTCGGAGTAAGCAACTAACCCCTGCGGCCGGGGTCGGCCTGTCGTAAAAGGCGACTAAACACGGTCTGGGTTTTAAGTATGCCGCCATAATAACCTTGTGCTGTGTTTCGGCATTAGAGACCCAGGTTTCTGTGCATCCATGGGACAGCAGCGTGTACGCTGTACCCCTGGCGTCACGAACATCCATAGGAGACGGTAACAGCTTGCTATTACGAGGACAGTCAGCCTGTCTGCTGTTCTTCAGCAATAAAAATAAAAAATATATTATCATGATATACAAAGTGAATTTAAACCAACCGAATACACTTGAACACACAAAAAGTTTCATCGGAATCGGCTCAGCCATTTAGGAGTTCACTAACATATACACGAACAGAAGAATTATATATGTTTATTTATAAATATATGTATATGTTTATTTTAAGACCATGGGACATAAAACTGTGCATCCTATGCGGCAGTACGGGAATACATACCCAATGCCAGGGAAACACGAGCAACGCTGGCAGATATGTGTGTGCAACCTGCCAACCGGCCGCGCCTGCCGATTTGGATTCACTCGCGGAGAGCATCGAAGCTGGTAATGCGATTTTATTAATACCACCCGCATTTACTAACGATTATTGGTTCGTATGACGTCACATAAAAGCTAAACGCGTTGAAGTTAAACTAAATTACCGTCGCCTATGGGTGTTTGCAACGCCAGTGGCATCGCTAACACGCTGCTGTCCCATAAGGGTACAGGAACGCGGGTCACTAATGCCGGAACATAACACAAGGTTATTATGTCGGCATACTTAAGACCAAAGGTGGTCGCCATCCAGACGGGCTTGAGGCCCTACCATGTAGCTAGGGTGGCTTGTTTTATCGCCTTTTATGACAGGCCGACCCCGGCCCTGTACGGTTCAGATTAATAAAAAAAAAAATTAAGTGCGTTTATAGAATTAACCGTCGGCATGTACGAGTATGTGTTATTATTATTTTTTTAATTCACAAAATAAATTATTTCAGTGATCTTATCAGAACAAAGACAGAACACGCCCGTAAGGCGTCACGGCCCGGTAATGCCCTGTCGCATGTCGTTACGTCGTACGAAAGCACAGGCTATGCTAAATGCGTGAGTATAATTAATTTATATATATTATATTTATTAAGTTGATTTAAAAAATCGTCAATTTTTTTCTGAAATTTTGCACTGATATATTTTCAGGATACCGAAAAAAGACACCAGTGAAAACTAGAGCTCTTAATTTTAATATTTAAAGGTCGCGCATCCACAATTACTATTTTCCATTTAAATAACATGAACTCATGTGTTAGTGTGTTATTAACTCATGTGTATGTGTTATTTTTTTTATTGATGTAGGACAGCAGACAGGCTGACGGCCTACTTAGGATTTAGCAGTTACCGTCGCCTATAGGTGTTTGCAACGCCAGTCGCATCGCGAACACGCTGCTGTCCCATAAGGGTACAGGAACTTGGGTCACTAATGCCGGAACACAACACAAGGTTATTATGGCGGCATACTTAAGATCAAAGGTAGTCGCCATCCAGACGGGCTTGAGGCCTTACCGCGTAGCTAGGGTGGGTTGTTTTGTTGGCTTTTACGACAAGCCGACCCCGGCCGCGGAGGTTAGTATTCTTTCTCCTCCCCTGCACGGATAAAAAGAAGTTAGTTGTTAGTTAAGAAAGGATTTTAAGGAAATCTTACCCATGTTTTTTTTATTTATACGGATGAACAATGTTTGCCAGATTAGCTAGTTCTATAATCCCGGTCTTGTCATGTTTTATTGCTGAGGGACAGCAGACAGGCTGACGGCCCACTTAGCAGTAAGCACTTACCGTCGCTTATGTATGTTTGCGACGTTAGAGGCACCGTGAATACGCTGCTGTCCCATACGTGTATACCTGAGTCACTATGGAATACAACACAAGGTTATTTTGGTGGCGTACTTACAGACCGAGGGTGACTGTCATCTAGACGGGCTTGTCTCCCTCATCGTAGGATTGGTGCCCGGGGTCCTCTTGCAAATTTCACCAGTACGCTTACTTCCAACCGGGGCTCAGCGGAGGCATAGCTAGATATTTATTCCCCACGTGAAATTACCTTAAAATGTGGTCACACCAGCGGAGACGACACTCCTGCAATTTATCCGCTATGTCACGGACTTGAAGGCGTCCGAGAATATGGGAGTTTTTAATCCTTTTGCGACACTCCACATATCCATCGCAGAATATTCATGACAAAATCCAGTTCTATCGCTCCAGCAGAAGAACTGCTAGGTTCTTCTTCGGTCGGCATAAAATGTCCTCTCCTTCCACTCTCCATTCAAATCTTTCTAACCATAAAATAAATAAATAAATAGTTATTTGGCTCCAGCTATAGCCGTTTATTCGTATAAAAGGACAGGTCAGGTCTTATAGACCTGTCCTTTCAAATTGAGTTCTCAATATCATTTTCCTTTTCAGATCATCGTTATCATCGGCTCATTCCAATGACATTGGACAACATGAAGGTAATAAATCATAGTTTTTTAACTATTTTTTTTATTGCGTAGAACAGCAGACAGGCTGACAGCCCGTTTAAAATTTAGCAGTTACCGTCGCCTATAGGTGTTTGCAACGCCAGTGGCATGTGAAAAGATGGATGTGGTTGTTGTAGTGACAGCTAACAGAGGAGAGTGATATGAGAGAACATGTTGTGCCGACCCCATATAATGTTTGATGAGGGCAGGAAGAAGAAGAAGTAAAAACTAGAGGAAGAGTCTTCTCATATATGGATAGCCACATAAGGAGATAAAAAAATTCTAAAATCGGTCACATGGTACTGGGATGTTCCCATAGTTTATCCGTACAGGGGCGGAGAAGGAATACTAACCTCTGCGGCCGGGGTCGGCCTGTCGTAAAAGGCGACAAAACAACCCACCCTAACTACGCAGTAAGGCCTCAAGCCCGTCTGGATGGCAACCACCTTTGGTCTTAAGTATGCCGCCATAATAACCTTGTGTTGTGTTCCGGCATTAATGACCCAAGTTCCTGTACTCTTATGGGACAGCAGCGTGTTCGCGATGCCACTGGCGTTGCAAACACCCATAGGCGACGGTAACTGCTAAATTCTAAGCGGGCCGTCAGCCTGTCTGCTGTCCTACAGCAATAAAAAAAGGCACTCCTTTAGCTTTCATAGCCCACCACAAAAGCTTTCTATGAACCCGATCATAAGCCTTTTCGAGGTCAAAGAATACCATGCGCAGGTTCTTATGTGCACTTCTATATTCTCGGACAGTTGGCGAAATGCGAATATGGCATCCGTAGTCCCTCGCCCGGGCATGAAACCAAATTGGTTCTCTCTTATTTCGCTCTCTTCTCCAGTGTTCACATCGTAATTAATTCCTCTAATAAATTGTCCTCCTAGTAAATTCAAGTTTTTCTGATCCTGTGGAACAGCATGCAGGTTGATGGCTCACTTAATAGGAAGCAGATTGTACGATGCCGGTCACGGACCGTGATTGCACCGTACAGGAATGAGAAGGATAGCTCGCGAGCAGTGGATTGTATGAGATAGGATGGGATAGGAGCGGTGGCTAGAGAGACGCAATGCCTTGCAACGGACAAAGAAACTTGCACTGACCTTGATTCCACCCCTTCCCGGTTTGGTTCAGGTCAGCTCGCGGAGCAATTGTTGCACGGCACCATCTAAATGTCACAAACTATACACCAAACACACAATGTTATTGCACGGCTAATGAGAGTTAGTAAGGAGTAACTGCAGCCAATTGCGCACGGCGCAGAGGGTGGTCTTCAGGGCGGTTGAACGTCGACCGTCCCGCGCGTTTAGAGGCTCGTGCGATACCACCCTCGTCCCACGCTCGCTTTCACCATTCACCTCACCGAAAGTGAGGGTAGATAACAAAAATCAAAAGGCAAGTTTTCAACTACCTTTTATGCAAAGATTGAATCAATCAATTATAATTGTAAAGAGATTGCACCGTACAGGAATGAGAAGGATAGCTCGAGAGCAGTGGACTGTATGAGAGAGGATGGGATAGGAGCGGTGGCTAGAGAGACGCGATGCCTTGCAGTGGGCAAAGAAACTCGCACTGACCTTGATTCCACCCCTTCCCGGTTCGGTACAGGTCGCGGAGGAACTCACAACACTGAACACACAGATTTAATGGCACGGCCAATTAGAGTTTGGAGTAGTTTAGAAGCTTGCGCGTTACTCTCTTATTATTTTCGTCCCACCCTCGCTTTTAACGTTTACCTCAACGAGAGTGAGGGTAGTTTACAAAAATCAGGAGGCGGTATTTCAAATACGCTTATGCAGGGTTCGAACACAGATACTTTGATGTTTGCCACGATAAAGGCATAGTTAACACACTGCCGTCCGCGTAGGGCAACTAAAACCTCTGTCACTTATGCTAGAACACAATACAAGGTTATTGTTATTATGACCGGAACCACACCACCGAGTGTATATTATTTAATTTTTTAGAAACATCGTCGACTTCAACTCAACGTCGTCTAGAACTGAACCTGAAGCCACCTAAACGGGCGCCACACAACGAAATAACTTCCCCTTTCAAGTTGATAGAGCAAAGTTTGAATGGGAGCGATCTGTTGGATATCAAAACGGTTTTGGATTTGAACGGGGTGGAGAAGTTGAAGAGGAAACTGCAGAGGCCCAGACCCATGAGTGCCAAGAGACGAATTGTTAAGTAAGTAGTTTCGTAGTTAGTGCTCTAGTACTTTAACAGCTAATTAATAATGGTAATAATAGCAAATTGTAGTGATAGTAATTGTATAGCTATTTAGTTGTAGTTTAATAGATTTTTTTTTCATTTATTGGACAAACAAACAGTATTTAAATGAGGATTAGTAAATTGTCTTATTTAATATGTTAGTACTAATATAAACCCAACAACATTTGTCACAGGTTACACATAAAAAAAAAAATATATTTAGCAGTGGTAGCATTTTATAGCTATTAAGTAGCTAGTAATTGTATAGCTATTTGGTAGTAATGGTGATTTTGTAACTATTAATAAGTGGTAATAATTGAATAGCTATTTAGTTGGAGTTGTAATTTTATAGCTATTTAAAAGTTATTATTACATTTTTAGGTAAATGCCAATAAGATTTTAAGATCTATCTTTATATTTAAAAGTAGATGTCTCTTGCTCCTGCCCTTATTCCACATTATATGGGGTCGGCACAACATGTTCCCTCCTTCCACTCTCATCTTTTACGCTATCCATCCATCTTTTAGTCTATCTACTCCTGTATCCATCCACTGTAATTTTTATCAATTTCCTTGTTGTATGCTATTCTTAAAAATAGAATATCTCGTTAGTAAATTATAAAAAATCTGGTGGCCTTTGTAGGGCCTTCCGGCACTAACTACTATAATAATGTCGAACACAGTAAAAGTCTATGTAATTTAGTATCGTATATTCGCGTATGATTTACAATTGGGCTTAATACGAGTAGTGAGAATTGCGCGATGGAGTTACGTGCTCTCTCTGGCGCAGCTCGGTTGGCACCTCCCCTCATGACCGAGCGAAAGCGTTTTTATTAAGACTCCGTCTATGGTCTACGCGGGTGAGGGGTGCGAGCGGCAGGGGCAAACCGCCACGACGCGCACGCCGCCTGCGACGCGTCCCTACACCTTGTTAAAGGATCTCTTTAATAATTTACATGCACATCATATGCACGTTATTATCGTTTTTATCCATTACCGAGGCGAAGAAAGAATACTGACCTCCTCGACCGGGATCGGTTTGTCGTAAAAGTCCACAAAACAACCCACCGCCCTACGTGGTAGGGCCTCAAGCCCGTCTGGATGGCGACCACCTTTAGTCTTAAGTATGCCGCCATAATAACCTTGTGTTGTGTTCCGGCATTAGTGACTCAAGTTCATGTACCCTAATGCAAAAAAATACCCATAGGCGAAGGTAACTGATAAATTCTAAGCGATACAAAATTACACCTTTATAAAATTGGTTTTGTATATTATTTGTTCTCCAACTTTCCAGTGAATTACTTAAAGAAATTCTCAACACATCTGACACTAAACAAAAGGAACCAATAAAGGAGTGGTCCTCGCCTAAGAAGCTGAAGCATGAAGAAGTGGAGGTAAGTCCTGTTACAAAAAGTTACTTACGAGAAAACAAATATGTCGCCTCAACCAGGTAGGCCTTAAAAGTGCTCGCCTGACGTAAAGTGATATGCATGCTAATTGACTGACTACCAGAGATGCCGAAGACCGAGCTTTGTGGAGAAAAAAAAGCCGGAAAACGGACCCTGGGTACCGAAGTTTGTATTGCAACCGGGATTAAACGCTACGATGCTAATGATGAATTTTATTTATTTATTAAAAATAATCATAGAATTAAAAAATATACGTATATTAATATCAGACGTGTAGCTGGGGAGTTAGTTGCCGCTAAACGCGTGAAGCGGTAACTTCAGTTTATTGCTATTGATATTTAGGCATCCAAAAAATGTTCTATTCCTATCTAGGAACTTATTTTCAATAAAATATTTGAGTTTTAATATAGATCCCCATTCCAACTTGGGATGCGACCTGGATTAAATGCTCAGGATAAGGAAATTATTTTAATATTTAAATTTAAATAAAAATACAGTTTGACAGGCCAACCGCGCGGTCAAAAGGCGAAAGTACAACCCTACTTAGGTGGTAGGGCTCCCTGGTCTATAAGTATACCGCCTTAAACTTGTGTTTCGGCATAAGTGATCCAGATTCCAGTCCTGGCGTCCAAATTAAGTGTGCCGTCAGCCTGTCTGATGTTCCTCAGCATTAAAAAACAGTCGTGTAACGATCAGGGGGGACAATATTTTATATAATGGAAATACTTTTTCCTGGTTCGGAAGTTAATGTCCATCAATTGCATGTGTGAAAAAGTTTATTAATATTGGGTTTCATATAGAGAACTGTGTTTAAAAAAATTGATTGTTAAAACCGGTGCTTTTTTATTATAGGAATTAGTGAAGACGGAAGTAACTGAAAATGAGCACGATCGCTGCGAAAATAAAGAAAACATCACAAACAAGGTTTTAGAATTTGTAGAAATGTCTGTTGATGATGAAATTACCGTAGATATGTTGAAAGAAAAATCTTTAAATATAGATACTAATTTAAATGTTGATAATAATGAAGTGATAGTAAATAATAATGACAATCCTAATGCTTCTAAGGTAGACTTACAATTTGAAGAAAACACAACGAAACCTGGAAAATGTCTTAATTTAAAAATTAATCTTATCAAAAATAAAAAATCTAATATGCCATCCAATGTCAATGAAATATTTAAATTGTCTCAAAACCAATCAAACTTAAATAGAGAAAATGAAACTTTACAAATCGATAAAAATAATTTGAATTATGCAAATATATCATCAATTGAAAATACGTCTGAAGACTTACATTTAGAAAATGATAATCAAAATAATTTAAACGCCGAAAGTATTGCCATTTCTAATCAAATAAAATTAACAGAAAATGAAAAAGATTATTTAGAACCAGAAGAAGTTAATGCATCGGAAGATATTCAAGAAAATGAACAAGTAATAAGAACTGATGATGTAAAAAAAGAAACAAATGATACGCAAATATTCTCTCCAAAAAATTTGAAAACTTTAACCATAGATAACGATTCAAGCGTTGAAATATCCAAAGACAATCAATTCATTAATGTAGACGTGGTAAAAATTGAAAGTAATACTGACGTATTCAAAATGCCCGATTTGAAGAGTCCGGAAAAAAGTAATAAATGTTTTCTTAAATTCAGTGCCACTAATAAAGAGGTTTTACGAAATAATAATATTAATTTGGACTTGGAAAGCTTTAAAAATCACTATCTTAGCGAAGTCGACGGTGAACGGTGTAAAATCAATAATGTAAATGACAATAATATTAGAAAGAGGAAATTGGAAGAAACTGACACAAAAAATCTACGTGAAACAAAAATAAATAATGAAGATATAAATATATCTGAAATTGATATTCAAAATAAAATAAGTAAACAGTACAATGAAAATTGTCAAAATATAATACAGTGTAATGAAGATAACATTACAAGTATTAAAAATAATGTTACTTCGACGAAAAATAAAAAAAATAAAAAGCGACTTATAAAAAATACAAATAAGAAATTAAAAGAAGAAACAAGCTTAAAATTAAGTCTCAAAAATAAGAATGATGTCCAATTAGACATAGACACTAAAAAATCTAATAAAAAGAAAAAAACAAAACTGTCAGTGAAAATAAAATGGCGGGAGGAGAGATTGAAATTAAAAATAACACAACGTAAAAGGAAGATCGAGAAAAAGAAATGTTTAAAACAATACATTTTGAAATGTGACGTTGGTGAAGAGAAAATTATTGCGAAGCCAGACACAGAAATAACACCACCCAGAAGAAAACATGTCAAACCGGAGAAAGTGCATGACAAACTTTTTCAAACGTCCATTGATAATTTTTTCAAAAAAATGTCATGATTTATTCATCCAGTATACAAATTTTCGCTTATTTCTACTTTCTCGAAGCCTTAAAAGTGTATTAAAACAAAATAAGACAATTTTTATTCAAAAAAAGTATGTGCAATTGCAATTTTAATGCAAAATATTATATTTTATATATCGATGTATAAAAGCTACGAAAGCCCGAACGAAGATTATAGGAAACACTATACTTATATTCTATCTCATTTTCTCGCAGGTTAAATTCTATTCATGAATATGTTTTGTCTCTTTTTGGTTTCAATATTCAAATCGCATCGGTACTAAAGAAGTGTGGTCACCAATATGGTTTATTCCTCTATCACAACGGCAGTTAGAGATAAATATTCTGTATTCGAGGTTAATTCGTGTGTGTTGCCCTGATCACCAGAGCTTCACCAGATCGTTGACGCACATATTGTGTTGCCAGTATAAAGATGTAAGTTGTCGGCCTGGGTAAAAGGCCCAACGCCACACCATCCCTCTACGAAGAAATTAAAGTTAATACAAAAGTAGATCTAATTTAAAAGGTATATAATAATATTTTAGTACAGAAACGTAATAATTAACCTAATAAATTTTATATTTTTATATTTTTCCATTCGGTGTCGAGACCGTTGGTCCTTGGGGTCCTAGTGCTATAAGGCTTTTTAAGGAAATAGCAAAGAGCTTAGTCGACATCACAGGAGACCGAAGAGCTGGCAGCTACCTCGGACAAAGAATTAGTCTAGCTATTCAAAGGGGAAACGCTGCCAGTATCTTCGGAACCTTGCCTAAAGGGACTCCTTTTATAATATATTTTAGTTATTTTATTATATTTTTTAAGGTTTTTAGTTTTAGGTTCATTGTTCTAGTATATATTTCATATTATGTATATTTTAAATCTAAATGTAATTATTTGTCCTATATAAATAAATGTTTACTTATAAAGATGATGAACTGATGAACTTAATATTACAATTTATAATCAATGTTGAGGCATATAGCTATATAACACGGCGCAACACACACTCGCCGAGTGTGTAGCTTGGGAGGAGCAGCGCCGTGTCCTCACAAATGAAGTAGGAGGAGATCTGTCGCTGCCGGCCGTAGTGCGGAGGATGGTCGGTAGCGCAGAGTCGTGGGACGCAGTGGTGTCCTTCTGCGAGGACGTGATGTCGCAGAGGGAAACTGCGGACCGGGAGAGGGAGATCTCGACTCCCTTCCCCGGCCGCAGAAGGTGCACCGGGCGAAGAAGAAGGGCGGACAACGCCCTTTTCCGGCCCCCATAAATAGGTCCAGGGGCGAGGGACTTGGGGAAGTTCCCGCCCCCTATTCGATGGACCCGAGGTGGAGGCGAGCGCGGGTGTCGGTGCGCGCCTCTGAGGCGATGCACGGGGTAGTTAAACTTCTCACTACCCCGTGCAGGAGACGAGGCCCGGACATACCGGGCCAGCACTAGTGTGGGGCTGCGGAAGAATCTGGATTCCCGCGGCCCCGCGCACACGTGTGAGGAGACACCGGGGTGGTGGTTTTAGTCGGTAGGAGTCCGGCATGCCCCTCCGCCTTTCCCCAGGCGGAGGTAGTCCATGAGGATTTCCCCACCCCGTAAAAAAAAAATATAGCTATACAAACACTAATACATAGTTAAACAATCTCATAAGTCAAAGGGAGGTGGTACATTAGCAGGTTGTAAGTCAGTGTGTTTTACCCCAGAATTATGTGTATTGTTTGGCACTGGCCGAGATACAGTTTGAGTTGGGCCAGCACTTGTTTGGGGAACTGAACTAATTATTCTGTTAGGATCAGAAGCAAGATAGGCCGGCTTTGTACGGTCTATAATCACTTCTTGAGCTTTACCTGAAACATCAATAGTAATAGTTTTAGGGCTGCGATTGATAACTAATGGTCCGGTATAAGGAGACTTCAGCTATCTTTGAGGTCCCAGAAAACAGAAGGTGATTGTTTACAGTGACGAGATGCTGGAGTAGGGCGAAGGTCTACCATATTCCGCCTCAACTCTGTGACAAAATCTTGAGATGCGTGACTATTTGTTTGAGATAAGCTGGGTGCTAGAAACTCACAGGTAGCCTTAATGTTTCTCCATATAAGAGTTCAGCGCTGGAACATTTCATGTCTACCTTAAGAGAAGTACGGATTCCTAAAAGTACAAGAGGAAGTGTTCTATACCATGTGTCATTGTGATTAATGCTGCCTTCGATTGGCGATGGAAACGTTCCACCATACCATTTGATTGAGGATGGTAACTGGTAGTACGCTTGTGTGTAGTAGCTCCAAAGTTCATAAGTTTTTGAAATAACACCGATTCAAACTGGCGGCTCTGGTCAGTTGTGACTGTAGCGGGAACTCCAAAGCGAGCAATCCAGTCACTGACAAAGCCATCAGCAACGTCCTCAGTTATCATAGACTGCATAGGCCTTGCCTCTGGCCACCTTGAGAAACGATCTATTGCAGTAAGGCAAAACTGAACCCATTGACCTATGATGACCAGGTGTCTGAACCTGCCTGGTGGTATAGGAATGTCACCAAGTGGAGATGAGACATGATGAGTAACTTTGCTCCTTTGGCAGGCTTGGCATTCACAAGCCCGTGTGCGGCAGTCCTTAGCGGCCAGACGAAACGGTCTGCTACAAGACGCGCAGTTACACGCGTATCTGGGTGGCTTAGGTTGTGCAAGCGTTGGAAAGCTGAGCGACGGTGAGTTGCTGCTAAGTAGGGTCGCGGTTTTCCAGTGGATACGTCACAGTAAATCTTGATGTCAGTTCCAGGAATTACTGTTTGTTCTAATTTTAAAGAGGATTCTTTGTGTACCTCTGCGAACTCTGCATCAGAATGCTGAGATTCAGCAAAAGGGGTGTAATCGATATCCAACTGAACAGCTTCAACTCGCGACATGCTGTCAGCGACAACATTTTCTTTTTCTTGGATATGAACAACGCTTGTGGTAAACTGCGAGATGAAAGAAAGTTGGTTCAACAGCACGGGTGGTAGCTTCTTATGTAGGCTTATGGTCTGTACAAATAGTTACTTCTTGTGCTTCCAATATATGTCTGAAATGTTGCACAGCCTCATACACCGCTAGCAGCTCCCTATTGTAATTTGGCCAAGAGGCTTGTCGGGTGGTAAGTTTTTTGCTAAAAAATGCAAGAGGATGCCAGACGATTTCAACGCATTGTTGTAGGCAAGCACCAATGTGAGTAGATGGAGCGTCGATGAATAACACGAGGATTGCTCCTGATTTTGGGTGAACAAGAAGAGTAGCTTCCGCTAGATGACTTGCAATTATCAAATGCTTGTTCCAGCTGTGGTGTCCATGGAACTGGTTTCACCCCCTTCAGCTGGCTTGACGCTAGGACTCAGCGGAGCTTGGTATTGTGCAGCTTTAGGGGGAAAGCGTTTATAAAAGTTTACCATTCCGAGAAACCTACGGAGGCCTTTTACTGTTTTAGGTAGAGGGTAATTCTCTAGTGCTTCTATCCTATCTTGTGGTGGGCGTTTACCATCCTGTGATATGTGATAGCCCAGGAATACGACTTCTTCTGCAGCAAGTATACATTTGGCAGGATTTATAACAATGCCATACCCTGATAACCACTGGAATAGTATACGCAGACGTTGTGCATGTTCCAGCGCTGTGTGAAGTGTCATCAACGTATGGGAAACAAAAATCTAGCCCTCTTAAAACTTCATCTATGAATCTCTGAAAGTTTTGTCCGGCATTGCGCAAGCCAAAAGTCATATATAGAAACTCATAAAGTCCAAATGGAGTTGCTTTTGCTGAAACAAATGCTGTTTTAGCAATGTTCGGTTCAAATACTGGAATCTGTTGATAGGCCTTTACCAGATCGATTTTTCCAAATATAGTAGCACCGGCTAGATTATTGCTGAAGTCAGCTATATGCCTGACTGGGTACTTGTCTGGGATGGTTTTCGCGTTTAAGGCACGGTAATTACCGCACGGTCTCCAGCCATTCTCACCCTTCTTGGCAAGGTGTAGTGGCGAGGCTCAGGGACTTTTTGAGGGTCTGACAGTACCGCATTGAACCATGTCCTCAAATTCACGTTTATCAATAATGAGCTTTTGTGGTGCGAGGCTATTGGGAGGCAAGTTTAGCAACATTTCTTAATTCTACATAGAACTTTACTTTAAATCAGATTTTTGAACAACAGTCATTTTCTCACTATTAAATAAGCGAAGTTTCGTGTTCAATGAATCATTGAACGATCACGTATGGCATTTAAAAAATATAATTACACAATAATCTACTGTATCAAATTCTTTTACTTATCCTTAATACAAATTTGGTAAGCACTCTTAAAAAACTTAAACAATTGTTACGTTTCCAGGTTAATCAGGGGTGTTGAACGCTGTCATTGCAATTATCCATAGAACTTTACTATTAATTAGGCGTTTTAATCACAGTCATTGTACCCGTATGGCATTTAAATTGAATTACGTACTAATCAACACTATCAAATACAAATTATTTTACTTAACCTAATTATCATTATTTTCATACTAATTTGGTAAACACTCTTAGATGCCACATTCCCAGGAAAATCAGGGGATCTTTAACGCTGCGGTTACAATAGTTGTTTTCTCTGCAAGTGTAAATGTGGCTTTGTAGACTATAAGTAAAATAAAAATTAAATAAGATCATTGTAAAAAAAATTTATAGTATCCTGGCACGAGATTATCCTCCTAATTGCAATAAATCACGTTTTTTGCGTTCTGTAATTGGTATTTTTGAAGTGTATGCTTGCTTTAAGGGAATTTCATCTGTTCTTCGATTGCCTCTATTGCCGCGTAATTGTCTTGGTTGAATAATAGCTTTTGCTTCCTTCCAGTTTTCAGTTTTGTAAGTGGTTCGATATTGGTAATTTTCACAATTCTTGGTGAATTTAATACTTTTGATGTCACCAGTTTTGATAACATCGCCATTGACATTTTTCGCCATATTAAAGTTTATGTTCTCCTCAAGCGATTTTAAATCGAAGAAATCGTCATAATTCATTTCATTTACCACAAATGGTTTGCCAGTCTTTTTGGCCCCATGAATTAGGGAAATGTATTGGTCAGGAACATAAATACATCCAGCATTTTTGGCTCTATTCACAGATTTTTCTATTACTGAATGAGCTACGTCACCTTCATTTTGCGTGTGGCCACGAATCAAAAAGTTATGTTGAATTGAGTTAATATTTATGTGTCTCACTGCATAGTGGTACATTGCAAAAACAAATCGATTTTTTTGCTGACCACAGCAGTTATCAGAATAAATGATGACATCGCAGCCTGGTTTTTCAAATGCAATCTGCTCCAGGTATTTATACACGCACGACCCTATTACGATGGCTCCTCTATTGCCCAACCTTTCGTAAAATAACAGGTTATTTCTGGCTTGTTTGCATTAGATATTGTTAAATTATAACAATTAAGTCTTGATTTGTAGTAGAAAGAGCTTGATTTGCCAACAGGGCAGGGTAACACCGTTTGTCATAGGTGAAAACAATTGTGTTGTTTGTCATATGACATATTTTCATATCCCTGTCTTTTTCATGTCTACTTAAGCTTTTTCTTCCTGATGTTAGTTGAAGCTGTCACGTAATTTATTATTTTCTTCTTCAGTGGCATTTTCGTATGCTTCACACTCATCGCAACGATCTTTTTTGGGGTTGAAAAATCCAATGTTAAAATCTTGCTTGAATATCCGTGAGTATGGGTCGTAGTTTACAATAGGCTTGTTTTATGGGTTCTGAATGTCGGAATAATTTCTGTGCAATTCTGCGACTGTCAAACCCCCATTAATGAATTGTCTGCTATTATTCGCCCTGGGATAGTGACTTTCAACCTTTGGAATTGATTCGATATGATCCTTTACTGCTTGTATAACTTGAGGTTGCAATTTACATTGTTTTCCGAGTTTTCCTCGTTGATCAGGTGGAATAAAGCCATCATTCCGTGCTTTGCCGTCGATAACAGTCCGTATACTCCGTTGTGTGATACTCAAAGTTTTGATCAGAAAAGTTTTACAGACGCGGATCTCTTTAATCTCATTAAACAAGTAATAAGCAGTGTTTTCTTTTCTGTCGTACATTTTGTTAGTCTTTATGCGGCGGTAAGCACATTTTAGTGTTCTTGTACAAGCATTTAAAAAACCCCGTTGCCTTTCTACACTCTCCAACTTACAGTAAGACTCAAATATTTCCGTCCTTTTATGTT
This sequence comes from Malacosoma neustria, assembly GCA_963693495.1. Classification (NCBI taxonomy): domain Eukaryota; kingdom Metazoa; phylum Arthropoda; class Insecta; order Lepidoptera; family Lasiocampidae; genus Malacosoma; species Malacosoma neustria. The sequence goes on along the minus strand of OY856400.1, from coordinate 4,550,052 downwards.
CAGTAATTTTTGCAGCACAGGACAATCGACATTTTGAGGTACATACAGGTCCCATTGTTTTACCTTGATTTTGTTTTTACTGAGATATATGTTTGACCAGAATTTTTCAATCACTTAGCAACAACCTTTTTCCATGTTTTCTGCCTCTTGGCTTAGTTATAGGTTGCGCTGGTTGGTTATCACTGAAACTGCCACTTGAATTGCCACTGGAACTACTACTGGAGCTACTGGATGAAGACGACCTTGCACGAGGGTCAGGCCTGTATTCATCTCCTGAATCAGTGCCAGAGAAATCGCCAGTTGGGAAGTCAATACCATCTCGTTCATTTGTTTCATTAGTGGCAAATAAGATAGATTCAGATTCAAAAGCATTTATTCGGCTCCTTGTGTTTACAGTTATGTCCCAGGGAGTTGTGTCTCCTCCGGGGTGGGTGTGTCAGCTAACTTAGACTAGGTATGTCCTGTGTGGAGTACTAGTCATTTATTTATTAAAGAATTACATTTGTAATACTTGTTTCAGTGTTATGTCTTATATCTACCTTATATCTAACTTAACTAATGCGGTTCAAGGTAACAGTAGGGGTCTGGGGGGTTGCCCAGCTCGCTCTCCTGTCGGCCATCTCCTATTCTCTGTTTTAACGTCATTATAGACTATTTCGCCTATACGAGTGTTCTTGGTCATAAGGTTATACTGCCCGTGAGTCTGGTATACCTCGTTCGAGTCTTCTAGGTCCGTGATGTTGAGTTTCTTAATTTTATTTAGCATCCCTTGCTGCAGGTCATGAGCGCGTAGATGCCATGCTTCTATATCTGTGATTTCCTATGTCCGTTGGCATGCTGTGTGGCATTTGAGCTGCTGTCTTTAGTGCCAACCTGTATTGTCTCTCGATCTTGAGGAGGTTGGTTTTTGAGTAGCGTGAGAGCAGTTGTACCACACCATAATCCAGGATGAGTAGGACTGCAGCTTGGATGATCTTTAATTTGACATCTAGGGATGTTTTGGAGTAATATCCTATTAGTGGTGCCAGCATGGCTCTCACCATTTTGAGTTTCCTCGTTACATATTCCGTGTGGTGGTTCATTGATAGTCGCTTGTCGAAGACTACCCCTAGATATTTTATTTTATCTTTGTATGGTATCTTTTCTCCGTTGATTTGGATGGCTTGCTTGAATTTTCTCTTCTTCGTGAATATGATACACTCCATTTTGGAAATGTTGCATTTAAGGCCCCATCTAGTGTACCAGTTTGTAATCGTGTCCAGTGCCCATTCGGCTCTTCTTGTTGCAAAGTCTGGGTTCTTTGATGTGTTTAGGATGCACAGATCATCCGCATATTGTGATAGTTTGAGACCGGCTATCCTCTCTCTCGTCCCAGATGTCTTGTACGTAGAGATTGAAGATGACCGGGCCCAGTATGGATCCTTGTGGCACTCCGTGTGCTTGTTTCTTGATTTCTGTTGTTATAGTCCTGAATCTCCCTTGTAGTCTTCGGTTCTCCAGATAGTTTTCCAATATCTTTATTATGTTATTTGGGGCTCCGCTGTTTTGGAGCATCTTTACCAGTTCTCTATGGTTGATGGAGTCGAAGGCCTTCGAGAGATCCGTAGACACCATTGCTACGCTTTCTTCGTTCTCCAGTGCCTTTCCTATTATATTGCCGGTGCGGAGTATCTGTGTGCCTGTTCCTCTCTTTCTGGTGAAATCATGTTGGAAATGTGGTCTTGGTCAGGTCTTGTACCGTGGGTCTTATTCGCTCCATTATTATCCTTTCACACAGCTTGCCCATGACGTTTAACAGCGTGATTGGCCTGTATGATGATGCTTCTTTGTGGTCCTTCCCGGGCTTATGCAAAAAGATACAGATGCCCAATTTCTATCTGTCCGGGAAGTATCCTGTCGTGAGTATATAATTCATTAGTGGTAGGTATGCATCGGTAAAGACTTTTCCTCCTATCTTTTTCTCCTTATTGAAGTCCTGGATATCGTATTCCTGTCTGATTATCTTGTTCACTTCACTTTCACTCAATGTGTAAGTCAAATCTGAATTGTCCGTGTCCATGTCACTACTTTGCACTTCTGAACTCCTAGTCATTGTTTCTTCTTTTTGTTGTTTTAAATTAGCACTATTGGCCCCCAGGGCCGTTGAGTCGTCCCGGAGGGATGCCCCTCCGGGCTTGAGAACGCTCATTTAATTTATTTTCGACTTTTTCGCGGTGGAAAGTTCCACTATTCCGTTTGATAAATGCAAGTCACGCTGATTCAAAATGGCGGACACTGAGCGGTCGGGTGTGCGTCGCGCGCGCAGCTCTGACGCACGCTCACTGTGGAGCTCCGTGAACACGTCCACACTCTACCGCGGTCCTGTTGAAATCGCAAATAAAATAGACGGAGAGTTATTGGGGTTCTCTAAAGTAGTATCATCCTGCTCTGGAGTAGTTGTTGTTGGGTCACCTGGATTGGCTAGTGCTACTTGCTTCTCAGAATTTGTATGATGAGACAGTGTATTTTTTTGTTCGGAATATGGCATCCTTGTATAGTTTGCTAAATCTTGCACTTCAAGCGAGTCTTGATTGCCACTTGAGAGTGCAAGTTTTACTGCGTTGGTTCATTTAAGGTCTGAAAGAAACAAAATACCTACATAACAAATAAGTAAATATAAAAATATGATATTAACAAAATAAAAGATCGACTGATTTAATCGATATTTTAATTTTATATATCACAAATAAATTACTTATTAGATTGCCTAAAGGAATCATTTGATCGTGTCAGAACAATTATCATAAAAATATAAAATTTGTATAGAATAAAAACATTAATAATTAATTAAAAATTGGAAAATCATTTACCATTACTGCTGTGAAACTCTGGAACTCGCTACCTGCTAATATTCGAGAAGCTCAGTCCATTTACTCCTTCAAGAAGCTTCTGCAATCTGCATGAACACTTTTTAAAATCAAGTATTTAATTTCTTACTTTACTCCCATTCTGTTTCACTTGTTTTTTCTTATTTATTTATGTATAGAATTGTGTATTTATGTATACTTCTTTATACTATCTACATGTACCTATAGATATTTGCAAACCTTCCCACACATTACATTTTTATTTGTTTTATTGATCACTCCTGTCCATCCAAAGGTTGCCTGGAAGAGATCGCTTCAAGCGATAAGGCCGCCACTTGTACAATGTACTATTTTAAAATATATTATGTAATCTGTAATTTTTTTTGTACAATAAAGAATAAATAATAATAATAATTAATCCTTACTATACTGGAGCAATATTATCACAACTGTTAATCTAATGTTAACTTTATATCATAAAATACAAAGTGTTTACTACTTCGCGGATCTCGGATAAATAAAACGGAAAAAAAGCCTTGATAGTGTATATTTGTATCGGATCTCGACGTTATCTCAATACCCAAATTAAAAAGAAATACATTTGTTCACAGTATATAGCTTAGTGACGGAAAATCTTACCACCGCGATGTAGAAAGTAGGTCTGAATGAACAACGCCAATGGGTGGAAAGTCGTATAGGGCAGGAGATGACGTCGGGGTGCCACCCCTGTGGCGCGGGCGACGAGGAGGACACGGTGGACCACACTGTCGCCGTGTGCCCTGCGTGGCGCGAGGAGCGCCGCGACCTCGTCGCCCAAATCGGCGCGGACCTGTCGCTCCCGACCCTGGTTCTGTCCATGGTCAGGGGCGATCCTGGATGGACGGCCGTCGCTTCCTTCTGCGAGGCAGTCATGTCCGCAAAGCAGGCGGCGGAGCGGGAGCGGGAGTCAACCACCACACTCCCCTCCCGCCAACGCAGGCCAATAAAACATATTTGGAAAAAGTTTTTTCTGAGTGTAATAGACGATATACACTGCCTGCCACTTGAATAAGGAATCACATTTTTTTTTAACTTTAATTAAGTATATCTCCTAAACTAAAGTTCAGAAAAAAATAATTTTTTGCACAACCAAATTTCAAGATGTTGGCTTTAGTTTCCTGAAGAAATAAAAAATATACATATTTTGTTATACTAAAATTATGCATTTATTTAAAGACATGTATTTCTGTAGTACTTTTTCGTGTGTCACTTGAATAAGGAATATTTTAAAACTAAGCAAACTGTAATTTATTTTTAAATTTTAGGTTATAAAAATGAAAGTTATTATCTTCTAGCATTCAATTAGTAATGAGTACTGCCACCGTTTTTGGAAATAACCTCAAAAATGCGATTTGACATCGACTTGTATAATGACTCTAAGTAATTTAGCGAAATTGAACTCCATGCTTCCGTTATTGCATCCTTTAAGGATTCTATCGTCTCAAATTGTTTTCCTCCTTCATAAATTTTTCTTGCAAGTCAACCCCAGACATTTTCCATTGGATTCAGGTCTGGTGAATATGGGAGCCAATCCAAAAGTTGAACACCTTGTAGATTAATCCATTGTTTTACTGCTCTGGCGGTATGAATCGGAGCGTTGTCGTGTTGGTACGTCCAAGGTATGGGTCCAAAGAAATCATAAAATTTTGGAAATGCTTCCTCCAGAATGTTGTTGTAAGTCGTTGCAGTTATTTTGTGGGATACAAAAACCAATTCTATGGTACTATAATACGAAATGGGACCCCATACCATTATTCCGCCCTCTCGGCTGTGTCTGCGGCTCAAAAATAATTCCTTCTTATTTAGGTCATGGAAGTAATAGTTACACCCGTCGGGACCATCAATATTAAACTTTTTTCATCGGAAAATACAACTTTAAACCATTTGTCGGACCATGTCATTGTATTTTTGGCAAACTGTAGACGTTGTGATTTGCGTTTTTCATTAAGTGGTGGTTTTTTTTGCAGTTTTCGTCGGACTATGTATGGGCACGACTTTAAAATACGGTGCACTGTTCTTAGACTGGCACTGACTCCACTTTTTTCACGTATTTTTGAGACCGACATAGCAGAATTTGATGCAATTCTAAGAATTTTTCGTCTTTCTTTTGGTGTTGTTGCCATTTTCTTCCGACCTTTCATGTTTTTTCCATATCTTTCTACGTTATTTAAATAATTGTACACAACTGTCTTTCCTCTATTAATGTTTTTGGCTATTTAGACCGGATTCTGACCCTGAGATTTCAAAATCAGATTTTTTTCTTTTTCAGAGTTATTAAGAGCCTTACCACGTCCCATTTTGAATAAAAACTATTTAAAAACTATCAAATTAAAAATTCTCTAGCCGTTTATATTGAAAGAAATTCAAATTATAGCCTTCCTGATTAATATTAAAAGAATTCCTTATTCAAGTGACACACGAAATAGTACCACAGAAATACATGTCTTTAAATAAATGCATAATTTTAGTATAATAAAAATATGTATATTTTTTATTTCTTCAGGAAACTAAAGGCAACACCTTGAAATTTGGTTATGCAAAAAATAATTTTTTTCTTAATTTTAGTTTAGGAGATATACATAATTAAAGTTTTAAAAATGCGATTCCTTATTCAAGTGGCAGGCAGTGTAAGTAGGTTGTAGATTTTGGGGAAACTTTTTATTTTCCCAATAAGGAATTGTTTTGTATTCAATTTAAAAATGGCGGTCATTGGTGCTGCCATGTATATTTTGGTAGTTTCAGTAGTTTATTGAAATGGCCTAGCTAGATGATGCACAATATTCGAAGTTATTTTTATACTAAAGCGTGTAAGATAAATTGTACAATATTTAATTAGTTTTTGATACTATAATTTATAAATATATACATATATATGACGATTGTTTACAAAAAAATATACGAACATTGATTAGGCGCCTCATCCTATCCTTTATTTTCCCTGCCTACCCGCAAGTTAGTTTAGATGTTGCAGCGCCTGACGGTGATTTCGAATAAAATTACTCGATTACCGCCGCGCCGCCCCCTTCTTGGATGGCGCGCGCGTCGACTACACGTACAGTCGAGTCTTGGTTAAACTCGCATGATTTTTATATGTTTGTGAATCGTTAATTATAAAGGATCAAGCCGCAGAACCAGCCGTAGAAGGTAGCAGTTCGGAGAATCTCAAGTGAATCGCCAATCTTTCTGACTTGCTGGGTATTTCGTTTCTTTCTTTTCCACGTTAATTATCGAATCCGCACTACCTTTGTTTCGCGCACCGCGGCTACCATCTTTCTAGATTTAAGCCGCACAATTCTTTTCTACGGTCCTTCAGCCTCACCAAACATTAATTGCACAAAGACCGCCTGTCGTTCGCTAAGAGTGCTCTTTACACAACATCAAGTGTTGTGTTCCGGCATTAGTTATCCAAATTTAAGTACCCTATGCGGACGGCAGCGTACTAGCGGTGCCCTTAGCGTCGCAAACATCCATAGGTGACGGTTTACTATTAAGTGGTAGACCATATTGAAAATGTCGAGATGACATTCTATAAGAAACTATTTAGTACCATTTTAAGCTACATTATACATTAATTTCTTATTACATTACATGTCGAGTTACTACTTTTTAATTTTAGTATTAAAGTTCTATAAATGATGCAGTTAGAGTGTATTTTTCATCGCATTACTTATAGTTATGGTAAGGATCCATATTGTAATAAAAAATATTTTCATGTTCATTTTGTTATTTCATTTCAATATAAATTCCAATATCGGTATATCCTGCACCGGCCCCGGGGTAGAGCAAGAGGAACGGTCGCTCTAGGTAGCAAGGAGCGCTAAAAATCAAATGAAAAAACAATTTTTACATAATAATATAATTTGGATGGGGTCTTGAAAGACAAGGCAGTTTTACTAGGTCTGTTTCATTCCTTGGTAAATTACATGGTTGATAGCTCTTTATTTCTCGTCTTAAAGTGGAGCCACAAGCATATTTTGTTTTTCTCTGTAGTTTGGGGCCCACAAAACATACCAAGGTGGTTGCCACTGAAAATAAATTTCAAACTTATTTTGTTTGTACTATTGCTTTTGCTTCGAATACATTCTTTCTTTCAAATCTTCCTCACTTTATTTAAAATATCGTTATAAAGTCTATAATAAGTATATCTGGCAATTTTACGGTTGAGTGTATTATTGCACGAAATCCCTCGTCAATGCCTCATCAGGTCAGGTGTAGGTAAATGTAAATATATATATATATATATATATATATATATATATATATATATATATATATATATATATATATATATATATATAGGGTGACTGACAAACCCGTCCAAATTCACACAGAAGAATCTTTAGTAAAATTTATGAGAAATCTGTATTTTAGTTTAGTATCTCACAGTACAAAAATGTTGAGTAATCAGCATCACAAAGTCATTCAAAGAACTCGCAATTTAAATAATACGGCGCGAGAGTGTCAATGACCTCTCCATGAGACAGGTAATAACAGGTTAACGTATGGCGTTTGCACCATATGACTATTCTGTACGATTGAATTATTGATTATATTTTCCTTGGAATGAAATATTTTTTCGACATATAATTTTTTTTTGCAAAAATGGTTTCCTTAAATGATGTTTAGTGTGTAAAAAAAATTTGGACGGGTTTGTCAAAGTCACCCTGTATATATATAAAAAATTTTTACATGATAGACAATTCTTTATGTACACTACAGTACATACACATACATTATATATACAGGGTGACTGACAAACCCATCAAATTTTTTTACGCACTAAACATCATTTAAGGAAACCATTTTTGCAAAAAAATTTTATGTTGAATTTTCACCATAAAATATTTCATATAGGATCATTAATTCAATCGTACAGAATAATCATATGGTGCAAACAGCGTCGTTAACCTGTTATTACCTGTCTCTGTCGCACCCGCGTAAATGAGTAGTGCATATTCGCTCGCTCGGTTCAATGCCGCCGTCCTCGGCCTTTTACTAGGTCAGATGGAGAGGTCATTGCACTCTCGCGCCGTATTACGTAAATTGCGAGTTCTTTGAATGACTTTGTGATGCTGATTACTCAACATTTTTGTACTATGTGATACAAAACTAAAATACATGTTTCTCATAACTTTTACTAAAGATTCTTCTGTGTGAATTTGGACGGGTTTGTCAGTCAACCTGTATATATATATATATATATATATATATATATATATATATATATATATATATATATATATATATATATATATATATATATATATATATATATATATATATATATATATATATATATAGCTACTAGTCAGCCATGTAATAAGCCACATATAGTGTCGAATTCGTACATTTAATAGCAACAAGCGATCTCGTTAGGTCGAAAAAATTAACTAATCGTTTCATATGAATTGGTCGTTTTTGATAGAAAATACCATTTTTACTAGTATCAAAGGTTGCATTCAACCGACTTCAACTTATTCAAAATAATACATTTTAGTCTTTAAGGTTGTATAGCATACAATTTTCAATTCTTATTGTAGTGGTAACTTTTGTATTTTTCATATGGTCACACCAATCCTTTGTTTACGATGCGAAACGAAACAAAACAAGTTTGAAAATCGTTAAAATTGTGTACTGTAGTCAGTTTACTTTACTCAGTTTCATTTATACCTTGGAGAGATAAATGTCGAAATTTTATTAAATTTTATTTGCCAAGTTTTTGTGATATAATATTGATATTAATTCCAATATCTATTCATTATATGTTCAAATTTACGTAATATAGTTTGTGAAAATTGTTTTCTTTGTTTTGTGATTTCGGCGACGTTGCCATTCTTACTATAGGAGATTTCTACAATCCGTGAGAGCTATTTTCAACCATTCTAAGGTTCAGTTACTTATCAAATTATACTATTCATTTAATATAGTGAGAACAATTAAAAAAGGTATGTTTAAGTGCTATGAAATGAGTGATTTTGAACGCTATACAATTTCTGACGCAATAGCAATCTGGCAACAACGCGAAGAATCGGACTAAATTGAAACTAATGTATTAGCCAAAAATCTTTTGGATTCCAATTGTCTTCACATTCAACCCCTTTTTATGAGGTAAGTGACAATTTATTATCAAATATCTTAAAAACAAATTATTTGTGAAGGGAGTTTATTGTTCGTTCAAATTTTCCCGCGAAATGACGTAATCGAGAGATATGAGGTCAGCCATCTTGGATTCCAATCAGTTAACTGTCAAAAGTACTTTAATTTTTCGTGTAGTGGAAACGGAGAAAATCTACTGATATAGGGGTTTCTTCTCAAAGAAACCACCACGGAATTATCCGGGTGAGTTTGAAAATTTATTAAAATTAGTTTAAACATTAAGCTCCTTTTATATTTTAAGTGTCTTTGTTTCAAACCTAACCTAAAATTAAACAATGGTACCTTATAAAGTCGTAAATGTTCATATTTTAGGTCAACCAGTGACATCCATATTGCAAAATTCAATATATGTGTAGAGTCATTTACATAATCTTTGTTCATGTTCATTTGTGTGAGAAATATGTATGTATGTTGTCCCACAATTGCTAGAAAGTTCGTCGTTTAATTTTATCCATTTATCTTACGAAAATGTTTTCGTAAGACGAAAATGTTCCGCGTTAGATCTTGATAAATTTGGAATACTGATGATTTGATGAGCGTTTATTGACACTTATTCTTCCTACTTTTCATCATTAACTTCGCCTTGCCCCAATCATTTGGGGTCGGCACAATATGTCATTTTATCCATTTAATTCCATTCTGGGATTCATTGTCTGTCACTTCACAATCCCGCATATCATTTTCACATTTTTCATCGCTATTTAGGTCTACCCCTGCCCTTGTACCCATCTACTTTCAGGTTCAACATTCTTTTAGTAATGTGGTCGGCCTCCCTTCTCATGCAGTCACATGCCAGTCTCCTTCCTCTCAATTTATCATTTATAGGTGCTGTCACTCTATACATCTATCTCAACTTTCTAATCTCAATTGAATGGAGATGCCTCTGGTCTTCCACGTTAGTGGCCCTTATCCCACATTATGTTCAGTTGGTGCAATATGTTATCTTCTTTCACTCCTGTTTCTTGTTACATGGCAATCTTCTCTTTGCTATCAGTGTTGCTAGTTACAAAATTTCCTTGATGTACTGATTTCTGATTTTATTCATTTTCGTAACTTACTTTTTTGTAATCATCAATAATAATTAATAATTTGCTATTAAAGACTAACTTTTACAGTATTTCTAACTATGACAGTATTTTTAATTCACAAAAATGATCCATCAAAGATATGTTATTGCCGAAAATCATATTCTACACATAAATACTATTGTATACTTAGATAAACTATTGAAATACATTGAATAGCCATATATAAATCTTATTATACATACTTAGCTAGCAGGATAAGCAAAAAAACTGGAAAAGTTACTCGTTTAATCCTCCTAATTCATTTCTCCATGCAGAGGTGGAGTAAGTACTGCTCCGTGGATCATTGTTACTTTAAATTTTCTAAATCTTTCTGCATATGATTCAATCTGACTTGTCAGAACATGTATGAAATGATTGCACAATATAAAACCTGATGCAACTTTGATGTAATTGTTTTTATTATTTCACTTCTAAGCTCCCGGGGTTTGACCAATAAGTTTATTTTTTAACTATATACCATTTTATATGCATAGTTGCAGCGAGGTTGGACTGTAGGCAGCACTGTACTGTTTCTAAATTGGTGTACAAAGTGTAATAGTAAATCTCCTGTCTAGCTCATTCAGATCATCAGTTGTTGTATCATCATTTCAGCTGGAAGACGCCCACTGCTGGACAAAGGCCTCCCCCAAAGATCTCCACGATGATCGGTCCTGCGCTGCCCTCATCCAACCTATTCCGGCGATCTTGACCAGATCATCGGTCCATCTTGTGGGGGGCCTACCAGCATTGCGTCTTCCAGTACGCGGTCGCCATTCGAGGACTTTTCTGCCCCAACGGCCATCAGTCCTTCGAGCTATGTGCCCAGCCCACTGCCACTTCAGTTTTGCAATCATCCGGGCTATGTCGGTGACTTTGGTTCTCCTGTGAATCTCCTCATTTCTGATTCGATCTCGCAGGGAAACTCCGAGCATAGCCCTCTCCATTGCCCTCTCAGCGACCATGAGCTTTCTCATAAGGCCCATAGTTAGCGACCATGTCTGTGTTCCGTATGTCATCACTGGCAACACACATTGTTGTTGTATCATGAACATTTATTTATCTAGTTTCCTTAGCATCTGTTTATACACCATTTGCGTAAATATAAGTGCATTTTGCTGGAATAAAACATTGGAAGCATCTGGATCTGATAGATTCCAATATTGTCTTGTCTATCATTGGTAACAGACAAGAAGACCTCTGAGAAGGAACTTTGCCTGAATATCAAATCCCTGCCTCCTTCTCTCCACATTCTAGTCTTACATAAGAATCCACTACAAAGATTTGATAAAGATATTTAATTATGTCACTGAAATATCTCTGGCTATCTTTGCTTAACTAAGTTATTGAGAACTTCGCATACTTGCATCGGCTCCCCACTAGATTTCCAACACTGTTAAGGTCCAATTTTCCCCAGGCAAAAACAATAAAAATAGATCTACCAGATCACTTGCCTAGGTAGGTATGTATGTTATATGTTTACATATATATTTTAGATACTGTATTACAGTGTTTTATAAATTTATAGTTAAAGTAATCATTAACTTAGTTCCATCTTATAAACATTTTGCCTTCTGTAGCAATCCAACATTTCCTCTTGGTCGAACAAAAAAAAAAGTTTTTGGGATTTCAACATTTTGACTATTATAACTAGTTTGCCACCAAAACTTTGATATATAAAAACCACTATTCTAATCAATACATTACTTTAAAATAAATTGTTTTTTTTTTATAAAATTTAACTTGAGAATGTTTTTATGCCATATCCCAAAGTTTACCATTTTGCACATAGCAGATATTGGTTTGACAATGACGATTTGCTGCTTGACTTTGCTAGCTTTGAGGTTAAATTGTACAATTTGTTAAAAATGTGAGGTTTGGGATAGTGGATTTCGCCTAACAGAATATTCAGTTTGCAGAAGCAGACTTCAATGTATATTTTAAATACCTGCTGCTAGTATAAATAATAATAAATGTGCTGAGAATTCACATAACAGTTCTAGTTCTAAAATAAGTGGCACAACACACATTATGGGTACTAGACAACTAATATACTACATAATAATATATGTATTTCTATTATATATAAATAAATATACTTAAATACCCAGTGTGTTAGCTGTTAACGCCACAGAGGTTGTCTGGCATAGCAGGAAGTATGGCTTATCTTATTAATCTAGGCTTAAATTATCTAAGCCTGTCTCAGGTACAATAGGCATTTAACCTGGTTTTTGTTATCAGCGATACATACTCCAAATTATAATCTCCACTAGTGCTCTTTGTTGGATAAAAATGTTTTATTGATTCAGATATACAGCTAAGAATATTTCAGTATTTTTTTTATACTCTGTTTAGGGTGTTTTTTTATTGCTGAAAAACAGCAGACAGACTGACTGCCCACTTAACAGTAAGCAGTTACCGCCGCTTGTGGATGTTTGTGACGCTAGGGGCACCGTGAACACGCTGCTTGCTGTCCCATAGGGGTACAGAAACCTGAGTCACTTATGCCAGAACACAACACAAATATATTATGGCGACATACTTATAGACCAGGGGTGGACGCCATCCATATTGGCTTGTGGCTGTACCACGTAGCTAGGGTGGTTTTGGCACCATTTACAACAGGACATAACCCCTGTGGCCCCCCGGCCACATATTCTTACTCCGCCCCTGCACGGAGAGAAGTGGAGTATATTTCCTTATAACGAAGACAAATACAAAATCTCCACATACATTAAAATATACAGTATAATGGGTGTTGGTTGGGATTTGAAAAGACTATATGTATAATATTAATTATATTCATTTAATACAATGGCTTTTGTTCTAAAACATATGTGGCTGTCATTTCATACATTGATAGCTTTCCTTCCTTTGTATTAATAGCATATGTGTGATTATTGAGAAATATACATATTTTCTTTGTTATCAACTGTTGTATGTGATCTATTCAAGAATTGTACAATTAAGTTCAGTTCAAGCACTTTTTACCGCGCTTTTATTAACTTAACCTGAAAACGGTCTAGAGGACAGGCCGCAACCCTGGCCGCTGGGAGTTAGAATTGTTACTCTGCCCGTGTACGGAGGATATTGTATATCTTTCTTGGCCTTAAACAAAAATTATAAAGTACTGAAATCATTTAAAATATGCTTCTGGCCATGGTTATCGCAGTCTCGTTAGGTTTTTGTCGATTAGTCAATATCCTCTAAAGGAAATTTCGCGCTTTTTACACCCTTTATAATGACTTGATCTGTGTATTTATAAATATACACAGTCCATATTTTTATCAAAATTATGGAAGCCCGGTACAACACTATCTGACTTAATATACATATAGGACACCCAAGGAAACATCACACAACAACAAATCTGTTGGAGGCCACTACCTATGTTTAAAAACTCATTTCCGATTTAAATATTTTTTTAAGCAATTTGATTAACTTGACCTGTATGTATCTATGTAATGGAATTTTCGGGCTCGATTTTTACCCACTTTCAACAATCAAATTCAAAATATTGCACATTTGTCAAAACCTGATTGACAATACAGAAATTTAATAATTTTGTCCCATAGTCCTTATCAAGATCATCAGGATTAACACTTTCTTTTCTTTCTGCCAGAAGATGGCGTTAAATTAATAAAAACATTTACTGATTGGGAATTGACAATAAATAATGTAACATGCCGGTCACGGACCGAGATTGCATCATACAGGCATGAGGGGGATAGCTCGACAGCAGTGGACTGTATGAGAGAGGAGGGGAGAGGAGCGGTGGTTAGAGAGACGCAATGCCTTGCAATGGGCAAAGAAACTCGCACTGACCTTGATTCCACCCCTTTCCGATTCGGTTCAGGTCAGCTCGCAGAGCAACTGTTGCACGGCACCGTCTAAATGTCACAAACTATACACCGAACACACAATGTTATTGCACGGCTAATGAGAGTTAGTAAGGAGTAACTGAAGCCAATTGCGCACGGCGTAGCGAGTGGTTTTCAGGGCGGTTGAACGTCGACCGTCCCGCGCGTTTAGAGGCTCATGCGATACCACCCTCGTCCCACGCTCGCTTTCACCATTCACCTCACCGAAAGTGAGGGTAGATAACAAAAATCATAAGGCAAGTTTTGAACTACCCTTTATGCAAAGATTGAATCAATCAATTTTAATTATAAATAAATATGAATATATACTGACACAATTCAAACTAAGTTGTATACTATGTGTATTGTATACTTTTTTTTGTAAATAAATACATATTATACATAAACACGCATACGCCAATGGAACCCATGACCTCCGTGAGCTTAAAGAAGTGCGTTAGCCCGTTAGGGAGGTCGTCGAAGTAATTGAATTCTCAAACTAAAAAGTAAAAAATAACTTTTAACATAAGAATAATTTAGCTAGTTAAGTTCGTTGTTCTACCACAATACAGGTGAATTTATTAAAAAAACTTAATTTCTAATATAATTCTAATATTCTTGTACATTCTTTATTCAATTTTAATTAGTTATTTCCTGTGCATTGGTTCCCATGAAAGACAATGGTAAGGACAATGCCCTCTTCAAGTTTTTTTTTTATTAAGAACACTGTTCTTTATTCTGTAGTTAGACATATAATATTTTTATATTATTTGAAATCTTAACAAGCACAAAAAGGAAACATATTGAGAAGAGGTGATAATTGCTGTGGGTCAGCAGACAGGCTGACAGCCCGCTTAGAATTTAGCAGTTACCGTCGCCTATGGGTGTTGCGTCACTAGGGGCATCGCAAACACGCTGCTGTTCCATAAGGGTACAGGAACTTGGGTCACTAATGCCGGAGCAGAAAGCTGTACCTATGTACAGCTCTAATAATATGTTTGTCGTAGAACTTAGAAGGGATTTCCCAGCAGGCTTGGAAGTCAAACCTTGGATGCATTGATATTTCTACAACTGTATTTTCGAAATTCTAAATAAGTTTTTTGTCTCGTTATTTCTTACTTACAAAATATAGTATCTTTGTTTTGTCTTTTTTATTTTCTTACTATATTGTGATATAACTCGTGGAATAAAATTCAACTATTTTTCTAGAAATTACTCGTTTTTTTTAAATTTGAGCCCAATTAGAAATCACATAGTCTAATCCCGGGTTGATCCCGGGATTACGCGTCAAGAATCCCGTAATCCCGGGATCGATAAACATGCTCGGGATTGTATTCTCTAATCCAAATGCACTTAGTAAAAAGCGGTTATTTTAATATTACAAACAGACACTTCAATTTTATTTACTTGTATAGATAATGTCATTTATTTTAAATATATCATAATAACGTTTGCTGGGTCACTCAATTTTACCTATTATTAAGAGAAATTCGGCATGGAAACGTCCTCGCGATGTCTTCTTGTATTCAGTCCAACGCGTATTATAGATAAATTGTGTAATATTTTGATTATTTAAGTGCCTTGACCCGGTTGAAGCGACGGAAAAGTGGGTCACAATAATTTTGGCGTCGTCCCTTAAGGTTCTGTGCACGCGACGTGTTTAACAGATTCCGAATCGGTTAAGGGAATAAGTTAATTAGGTTCCAGTTGTTTCGTTGGTTTCTTCACGTAGTCAATGTCATTTAAAGAAAATCTAGCGCTTTTTCGAGCTGTATTCATATATATATATATATATATATATATATATATATATATATATATATATATATATATATATATATATATATATATATATATATATATATATATATATATATATATATATATATATATATATATATATATATATATATATATATATATATATATATATATATATATATATATATATATGGCGCGTTTAGTTTTCACTTGTAACTATTTCTGGTGTCGCGCGGCAAGCGCTATGTTATGTTAATAAAATCAAATATGAGCCATTTGGTTTAGCTTCTGTTTGTAAAAAAAATTGTATACCGCATGTGGGGCGTACATACTCTCGCCGGTGTTGGTCCACACGATAACTGAGTTACAACACTAGCGAGAGGCTTTCTTCCCTGCATCGGCAAGCGCCAACAAAGAAACTACGCACACACTTCGAACAGTGTACACGTCTCCATAGCGTCGCGTCGCACGCGCATTGTACTTAGTTTAAAGTGCCCTGTAAACGATCAAATTTGCTTGACAAATTTGTTGGTCAAACTTCACGTTTACATCAAACATTAGCTTAAACGTTCAAACCAAATATCAAACAAATGCCCGAACACTCGATACAGATGACGTATTTTTGGCGTTGACCTCCATGTTGCCAACACAACGACTGAGATCTTGTTTGACAAACATCGCCGTTCACGTTCAAACTTGTTTGTCAAACACGACAACAATCAAAATTTACGTCGCAATCGATGTCATCAGACGCGTGAAATACAAACAAAACAAAACTACTGAACATGTCATGATGGAACTGCGACCATTCAACGCGGACTTTTTCGTAAATGGTTATAGTCTACTTAATTTTTTAATTCTATCAGCCCAGCGATGCGGGCGCGAACGGGCTCTAGTATATCGTACTCTATACCCTAACCTAACCGTAACTTGCCCCATTTGTGAGTTAGTAATTTAATAATTTTCTATTATCGACTCAATAAAACTGAACGCAAGGTTGTGAGCAATGCCGCGAGTACCGCCACGCACGGTTGTGAGACACCGTTCCGTATATGGAAGCGGACCTTGAATGATGGCGTCATCAATGTTTAACTAAAATGTGTTGCTCGACCACCGATAGTAATAAATAGATAAAATATTCTCCGTGCAGGGGCCTAGTAAGAATACTAACCTAGCTACGCAGTAAAATCCCAAGCCCCGCCTGGATGGCAACCACCCCTAGTGTGTAGGTATGCCGCCATAATAACCTTATGTTATGTTCCGGCATTAGATTCTTCTTCCTGCCCTTATCCCAAACTATGTATGGGGTCAGCACAACATGTTCTCTCCTTCTACTCTCCTTTATTAGTCATCTCAATATTCACACATTTTTTGTCATATCTTCTATCCATTAATCTTATCAATCTAAAAAAAAAATCGTACATAATTGGAACGAAGTTCCTTATCGCGCGTTGTGAAAGGGGGCTAGACGGAAAAAATTCTCACGAAAAGTTGTAACGACACTTTTTGCTATAGTAAGCTATGCGGCGTGCCCATGTTTCTCTGTCTGTCTGTCTGTCTGTCTGTCTCTCTCTCTCTCTCTCTCTCTCTCTCTCTTATAGAAAGCAAGCCACATATTTTCATTTCTATTTCGCATTGAACAGTGTGGTGTTGCGACGATTATTTTTGTTGAGTGTATACAGGTTTTTTGTACATAATAAATAACAAATAATAATAATGAATTCTGACAGTGTTTCTGCACAAGTTCCGGATATTGCTGATGGAGTTAGGTTAGTTACTGATTAAGTTTATATTACATTATATTTGTTAATAATAAAAAAAATATTATTATAACTTAAAAAAATAAAATTTTATTACAATTCCTTCACTAATTATTATTTATAAAATTTGGTACATTCTGTCTTTTGTTTGTGCAGACGTAAATATATAATAAGCATATATTACGCGTTATATACTGAATGTTTTTGTTTTATTTTAAATGCGCAATATACGATATCATATTTTATCGTATCGTCCGGACAATAAATACTCAAATTCTACGCTTGTTTTGTATTTGAAGCTAGCTGATACGTGCGCGACTTCGTACGCATGCGTGCTACACCGCTTGCCCTACTTCTCCGCGCTAAGGAAACTGATGAAAACTAGTTTTAGTTTATAGATTAGCTAGAAATGTAGCATTTCATATATTAGTGTGTATAAAAGCTACGAAAGCCCGAACAAAGAGGAGACGAAGGTTATGGGAAACATTGTACATACATACATAGTATATATATATACTTGTATTCTATCTCATTCTTTCGCAGGCTATTTGTTAATTATGTTTAATCGCTTTTTCGTTTTATCGAAATTTCGAATCACAACGCAACGGTGCTAAAGGAGTTTCACTTAAAAAATATGCAACATAGAAACAATTATTCCTCTTATTGCCGTAAATAAGTGTGATACATTTTAGTAAAGTATCCCCCGACCCCTCCTCACCGGGCATGCGCGTCACGCACGCTGCGTGTGACGGTGCCCTTGGTGTGAGGCTGCGTTATTATTTCAATTGTGTATTACTATTAATACAAGAATTTGTGAATTATACTCGTTATCGATTGAATTTTTGATGAATTTTTTAAACTAGCCTACACTATTTTTTTTTATTTACGGTTGATTGTTTGACGGGCTACTTAATAATAAGCAGTTACCGTCGTCTATTGATGTTTTCAACGCTACAGAACGTCTGCGTAGAGTTGGAACCTGAATCACTTTGGCTGAAATACAACTGGAGGCCATTATGGCGGCATATTCAGAGGCCAGGAGTTGTTGCCGTCCAGTCTCTTAACACCTAGCTAGGGATGTTTTGTCGCCTTTTATGACAGGCTGACTCTGGCCACAGGGGTCAGTAGTCTTACTCCACCACACCTCGCCACGGAGAATTTGCTCAGGACTTGTTGAAGGTAAATTCAAAGACTTGGTATCGTCAGAATAGTAGGTACACCGAGTATTCCTTGCGGACTTCGATGTTTCTAGAAACTTTGGAACATGCATATTTGTGAACAACGTTGTATGGACCAATAACAATCACGAAACTTGAATCTTGTCGGCCTTGTTTAGGGACGAGTTTGTGTGGCATTCAAAACAGCGAATGTGATATTTAATAATAATAATATTTTGTGACAATTCACACAGCGCCATCTAGTCCCAAACTAAGTAGCATAGCACTTGTGTTATAGGTACTAGACAACTGATATACTACTTATATACTTTTTTTTTTGTAAATAAATACATATTAACATAAACACCCAGACGCGAGACGGGAATCGAACCCGTGACCTCCGCAAGCGTACCGAAGTGCGTTATCCGTTACGCCACCGAGGTCGTATATTGTATATACCCTGTATGATTTGCTGTAATATAAAAAAAACCCATAAAACACGCTTTTATAGTTAACCAAATTAAAAAGTAAAAAATAATTCTCTTAACATAAGAATAAAATTACTGACTAGAAAATTAATGTCACTGTTCTAAAAGCGTGGGGTGCTTGTACGATATTTTTAATCTAACTGCATTTTGGAATGAAACTAGTAAAAAAAATTATATCAATTGATAACGAACACCCCGTGCTTTTAGAATATTATTTTTCTCGTCAGAATTTTTTTAACGTATCATTTATTTACCTTTTTAGTTCGATAAACTAAAAGCGTATTTTTTTTTTTAGTTTTTTTTGAACTAAAATTTATTTGTTGTCAATCCCCAATCAGTAAATGTTTTTATTAATTATCCGCCCCGCCATCTTGCGGCAGACGGAATAAAAGCATTAATCCTAATAAGGACTATGGGAAAAAATTATTAAATTTATGTCATGATAAAAATTTTTATTGTTCAAAGTGGGTAAATACAGGTCAAGTTAAAGCGCGTTAAACAAATCGTCGTGATCGTAGAATAACGTCGGATTTGAAAAAAATCCAAAATTCACTTTTTACCATATTTGGATACTACATTGTCTAAATATTATTTGCTACAATAAAAAAAATTACATGTATTTTAGATTTCAAATTAAGCAATCGGTAAAGTGACGGGTATGATAGAATCTCATAGTAAAATGACGCTTGTGTATTTTTAAAATGGCTGTCCTGTAAAGTTTAATATATGTCAGATCCGTCACTATTCTACGACTACGACGAAATATTTAAATCAGTAATGAGTTCTTGGACGTAGGGGCCTCCAATAGATTTGTTGTTGTGCGATGTGCCCTTGGGTGTCCTATACATTAAGTCAGATAGTGTTGTACCGGGATTCCATAATTTTGATAAGAACATGGGCTGTGTATATTTAATTATAAATATATTGCCTAAAAAGATGGTCAACTAGGTCAACACGATAAATATGTGTGAGCGAGATACTGGATGTTTCGTGTCTTGCGCTTTTAGAATAGAGCGGCACCCCGCGCACGTCGTATTTGCCGCGTGTGCGTGTAAGAGTGAAGGCATATGAGCAGTGTTGCCGCTTAGGAAAAAAGAAAGTCACCAGACCTCAATGAAAATGTCTCTAGATATTAAGAAAAAAGTACTCAAAAAAAATCCCTAGAAGTCGCTAAATATTTTAAAATCTTCAATTTTAAAAATATGGTCTAAATAAAAGCAACTCTGTCATTTAAATTTGCGAATATTTCACTGTGACAAAACGAACAAAAAGCTCTATTTGGATCAGTCATAACAGGTTTCAACCACATTTTAAACTCTTCTTGTTGTTCCCATTCTGGTCTATACGTTTGAGCGTATGCCTTCTTTTATAAAGGAATTTCCATATCCACAATATGATTTTGATAATAATGACGACAATACACACATAGACACTATGTAAAACCGGTTTGTTTTGCGAAAAAGTAACAAATAATTTAGAAACCGGGCATTCTTTCCTTTGAATAAACGGGATGATGAATGAATGAGAAAGAAATAGCTATATCTGTACATCTTTTGATAGAGTGAGACGCATAAAACCGATCGAACAAAAAAATATCGAAAAGTCGCTAGATGTCGCTAAATTTATTTTTGTCGCTAGATGGAAAAAAATGTCGCTAGACACATCCAAAATCCGCTAAATCTAGCGACAAAGTCGCTAAAACGGCAACACTGCCGGTTTCGGTGTGATCCTGGTGACAGCTGGTGCTCTAGTATTCTTCTCCCACTATGGAAACCGAGAAACTTGCTCGCTTTCGCAGCCTTCATGTCCGTGACATTGCGTATGAATTGAAGTGTCGCCTTCGTTGCTATGGTCACGCTTTATCTGACTACTTAGGGAACGTATCCTCATATCAGACTGCGTGATCTATTTTAGGCAAATTTTTACTGAAAATATTCTCAAATCGAAAATATTTTGTGTTGCCTTCCCTTCAACGCCATTAACCTCCGTTGCTCTAAATCTGAACCTTTTAAAAGTCGAAATAATTAGTGAGTCCCTATAATCAGTTCTTATTTTTCCTCTATAACTCGAAAAAAAAAATTGGACCTCTACACATGTGAATGAACATTTTTGGCGTCACGCGGTAAGCGCTTTTATCCGTGCAGGGGCGGAGAAAGAATACTAACCTCTGCGGCCGGCCAACCCCAGGGTCGGCATGTCGTAAAAGATGATGAAACAATCCACTCTAGCTACGTGGTAGAGCCCCAAGCCCGTCTGGACGGCGACCAAGCTTGGTCTTAAGTATGCCGCCATAATGACTGTGTTGTGTTCCGGCGGCATTAGTGACCCAAGTTTCTGTACTCATATGGGACAGCAGCGTATTCGTGATGCCACCGGCGTTGCAAACACCCATAGGCGACGGTAACTGCTAAATTCTAAGTGGGCCATCAGCCTGTCTGCTGTTCTACAGCAATAAAAAAAAGGCGTTGTATCAATAAAGTCAAATATGAGACATATATATTTTTGACTTTCTCTCTGCAAAAAAAAATGTTTTAAATCCATAATTTATAATTAGGTGTAGGGGGGGGGGTCTTCTCATATATTAAAGACGGTCACCAAAGGGAGGGAGAGAAGTAAAAAATTGACAGAAATAGATTACGTAGGTAATTGATAAAAATAGATATGTTACCTTTTCAAAGTCGCCTCCAATCAGTTAAGATGCTCTATGATCGTAATTATTATTTGAGGCGAGTCGCCACCATCGTGGATTCTTGCCCACTTTTTTTTTAGCCTAACGTAATATGCCTCAAGGTTAACTATAGGGAGATCGTAACCGATTGGTATATGTGATCGAATATTCTGGATTGTAATTTATATTTTGACAACCTACGTGGTGTAACGTTTAAATCCCAGCACACTGGCTGAGGTCTCGAATTCGATACCCGACCAGCGTCTGTGTTTATTTATACATATGTATCTATTTACGAAAGAAAAGTCATATATGTTGTATATTAGTTATCTAGTACCCATAACACAAGTGCTATGCAACTTATTATGGGAGTAGATAGCGCTGTGCTAATTGTCCCAGTATGTTTATTTATTACTAACAGACCCAGTAAACGTTCTGCCACATAAATCCATACTAATATTATAAATGCGAAAGTAACTCTGTCTGTCTGTCTGTCTGTTCCTCTTTCACGCCTAAACGGCTGAACGGATTTTGATGAAATTTGGTATGGTGATAGATGATAACCTAGAAATGGTCATAGGCTATAAATAATCACGCCATCGTTCTTAGGGGGGTAGGCAGTAGGCAGATAACTAAATTGAGTTAGTGATTTTTTGTGCTTATCCGGTATCTATGAGAATCGGCCAACATCTATTTTTCATCCCCCTAAATGTTAGGGGTGACCCACCCCCAAAAAATTTTTTTTAATTTTTTGACATTTTATTTTATTTTATTTTATGGCAGAACAACGTTTGCCGGGTCAGCTAGTTTAAAATAAAACAGAACTTAATTACTTTCACCCCCTTCAATTTGCATTTTCGTGACATAAGTAGCGTATGTCCTTCGCTAAGGTCTATTCTATCTCTACACAGAAATTCATCAAAATTGGTTCAGCTGTTTTAGGCGTGAACGTATCGTAACACACAGATAGAATTACTTTCACATTCATAATATTAGTATGGATTTCTTATTCATTTTGGCCCCAAGCCCGTCTGGCTGGGAAAACGCCCTTTTATTTATACAACGCTTGCCGCGTGACCCCAAAACTGCATGCATAGCTATAGTAACAAGTAAAAATTAAACGCAACATATTTGAGTATAGCTGAAAAAAAAGCGCGAGATTTCCTTTTTTTTATAGCTAGAGTTTAGCAGACAGGCAGACGGCCCACCCTGGCAGGTGGTCACCGTCTCCTATGAGCGTTTGCAGCACCAGAGGCATTATTATGAACGCGCTGCCGGCCTCGAAGAAATTTTATAACGCCATTTTTACAAGATATTGACTACGTGACGAAAGCATAAGCCCCACATCCTCCCTGTGTGACCAAGCGTGGTATTATGAGAACGTAATGAAAGTGTCACGTTGCATGTTACCTTTTCCTTCCGTTGCTGATATGAAATAATTATTGCAAACTAGTGACATCACCTGTCGATTCGTCATGTACTCGTACTTTTAAATAAAACGAAAGGTCATAAATTATTTTGTTACCATATTTTTCCTTATATCAAATGAGGATATCGCAACGGGATGTGTGCTAAGCACTGTGAGTCGTCAGTTGGCAACATGACATCCAATTTAAAAATGTCGTAACCTCCTTACGCTGATATAATTTTAAATTCAATTTAAAAAAAAACACGCTTTAATGATAAATCGAAATAAATACTGAAAAAATTCTTAATATAGGAAATAATAAATGAAAAAATATTATTATTAATAATAATTGTGAAAAAGCTCTTGTTAAATCAGTTCTAGATTCGATCGATACGATTAGTCTAAAAGTGGTATGAATGATATGGCACAAAGCGCGCCCCACGGCCCCACGGTATTTCCACAATAGTACCTACTAATACTTTTCATTTGACTTTATTCCTATATTAAAAAATATTTTTCACTTTTTAGTTTGATTTATTTTTAAGGCGTGTTCTTTATTTTATCTATATTAAAATTTATTCTAATTAAAACATGTTTTAAAAATTTAATCAGACGTAATATATAACACGTCACAACTTTTTTTTAATCCTGAAGATCCTAATCAGTATAATGAGATGATCTTATCGAATTGATTTTAAATGAAATCTGACAGTTTGAAGACGGTCACATAAAAACATTCAGATGAAAAGCGTTAAAAAAAATCCCTTCTACTGGTGCATACGCGCACATAGCTCAGGTCTCCAGTTTGGGAGAAACTAATATCAGACGTTTGTGTTACGAGTCTTTTGAACTGGCTGGAGGATACGTGACATCTTGAATGTAGCTTAAAGGCCTCTCATATTAGTAAGCAGTTACCGTCGCTTTGGATTGCGACGCTATTGCACCTAGCGACCTGTAGACCCAGGTGGGTCACTAATGCCAGAACACAACACAAGGTTATTATGGCGGCATACTTAAGACTAAAGGTGGTCGCCATCCAGACGGGCTTGAGGCCCTACCACGTAGCTAGGGTGTTTTGTCGCCTTTTACGACAGGCCGACCCCGGCCGCAGAGGTTAGTATTCTTTCTCCGCCCTTGCACGGATAAAGCCTAAAAGATAAAACAAAAAGTGAACTGAATTAATGTTTGATAATATAATTGATAATTTTGTATAATATTAGGTGGAAATATTTCTTATAATAATGCATTGTTGGTTAACGGAACACATGTTGGACATAACAAGTAATAGCCTCCGCGAGACGTATGGTAATTCGGTTACGGTATACGGTACTTCGGGCTCTGCTGGCTGGCAGATGGTGACATATTTAACGGTAGTGACGACAACGTTGTTTCTGTAAGATAAGAATGTAATGCATAAACATCCAAAAAAACTCCAAGCCTGTTTGGATGTCGTATCACCTCTGATTTCTCTTCTTCCTTCCATTTCCATTGGAAGTTTGATAGTAGTGCGAAAGATTGAAAAGCTGACAAGTTATAGGATAGCTTGGTATGGCCATACGCAACGAGGAGAATGTCATGTAACAAGGAAAATGCTACAAATGAGAGTGAATAGATGGATACAAATGAGTGGTTGTGTAAAAGATGATATGTCAAAAGGGGGCTGTCCATTAATCACGTGAGGCTCGAGAGGGGGGGGGGGGGTCAATAAAAAAATCACGAAATATCACAAGGTTGTAATAATATTAATATATCACGTGTATTTATTTTTTCGGCAACGCGTACAAAATCGAATTTAGCATTGTGTCAACAACTAACTTGCAAGATGCTTATCCAGTTATTGGTGTTGAAGAAAGTCTTGCTAATCCGTGGTTCGAGGATACTGTACATTAAATTATGTTCATGTATTAGTATAAAAAAGTTTTTCTCATTTCTTTCATTATTTTTATGTCAGTCAAAAACAACCTGCAACCTTTCTGTCTACCTCTAAACGTTATTATCGTAGTCTTTAATTTTCTATAATAAAATTAGATGATACATAAAATTAAGATCCTTTGTAGGTACTAAAAATACACGTGATATGGGGGGAGCGTAGTCTTAAACCTCACCATGTATCACCACGGGGGGAGGGAGGGTTAAAAATTCCAAAGAAAAACATCACGTGATTAATGGAAGGTGTGAATGTTGATCTGACGGCTAATAGAGAAGAGTGGAAGAAGAGGACATGTTGTGCCGACCCCACATAGTCTGGGATAAGGGCAGGAAGAAGAAGCGCCGTATGACGTAACAGATGTAAATGTAACATATATCTAGCTGCGTTAATTTATTCATCGGCGAAGGCGTATCGGAATACAAAGATGCGCTTGCGCATGTAAGAAACTTTCACTGGGCGAACATCGCAACGAACACTGATATTAATTATTGTTTTATTATCACTGTACCGCGTTATAGATGCAATATTTTTATACTACTTAGCTGACCGGCAAACATTGTTCTGCCGTATAAAAAAATTAAATATACTGTGACAAATCACATAGCGCCATAGTCCCAAAGTAAGTAACATAGCATTTGTGTTATGGGTACTAGACAACTGATATACTACATACATAATTTTATGTTGTAAATTAGCACCCATACGCGAGACGGGAATCGAACCCGTGACATCGATGCCGTCAAATATAAATATAATAAAATACCTTTTTAATAGGATTTCTGTAAAATACGTTCTATCTAACTCATAGCAAGACCCTCGTGGTGCCCCAGCCTCCTTACAGCGCAGACTTGGCTCCGTACGACATTTTTTTTGTTCCCACGACTGCATGTAAGTAGAGAATGTCCAAGCTTCACGTTACGAGGTTCCCGAGAGACATTAGAGGAGTTTCAGAGTGCCTTGCGGCAGGAGACTATTTCGAAGAATTTTAACAATTTGTACCAATCGGATCGGTAAATCTCCATAAATTCTTCTAGAAATTACATCGACCGTGTTTACTGCGTTCGTAATTACGTACTTTACTCGGCCAGTTGATATGTTTTTCGTGTTTGATATTTATTTATTGCTTAGGTATTTTGTTTTTGTGTCATTGACCTTGTTTAGGTTTGTTTGAATCTTATCTATGTCGGCTAAAAATATAATAAACTTTATTACAATGACATACAGTTTATTATGTAGGACAAACACAAGCACTTACAATAATAACATAAATAGGAAATTAAAGATTAAATCTATACAAATAAATAGAATATACATAGTATGAAATATAATACTAGAACAATGAACCTAAAACTAGAAAACATCTTAAAAAATATAATAAAATAATTAAAATATATTATTAAAAGGAGTCCCTTTAGGCCAGATTCCGAAGATAGGAAGATACTGGCAGCGTTCCCCCTTTGAATAGCTAGACTAGTTCTTTGAATAGAATAGAATCAACTTTATTTTTTATAATTAATGTTACAATTCAATAGCCTGCCAAGTTCAGGCAATGTTATTTACCTATATGTCTAAACTAAGACCTAAGAGTAAAATTAATAGGGCTCAGTTCATACATGAACTGGCTCACGCTTAAGCTATATATTTTACTAGCTGACCCGGCAAACGTTGTTCTGCCATATAAATAATAAAATGTCAAAAATTAAAAAAAAATTTTTTGGGGGTGGGTCACCCCTAACATTAGGGGGATGAAAAATAGATGTTGGCCGATTCTCATAGATACCGGATAAGCACAAAAAATCACTAACTCAATTTAGTTATCTGCCTACTGCCTACCCCCTAAGAACGATGGCGTGATTATTTATAGCCTATGACCATTTCTAGGTTATCATCTATCACCATACCAAATTTCATCAAAATCCGTTCAGCCGTTTAGGCGTGAAAGAGGAACAGACAGACAGACAGACAGAGTTACTTTCGCATTTATAATATTAGTATGGATTTACATCAGTCTTAAGGCTAAAGGATAGGGATACGAGGAGGGACCGTTCGCTTGGAGAGCGGTTTGCCTCTTTCTTTTTTGTCAACATAATCAATTTCGCCTGCGCGCAGGCTAGGCAACATAGGATTATGGTGGTTCAGTTTATTATATTTATTACCAGGGAGTGTAAGTCCAGGGATTTGCTGATCTTTTAACTTGCGCTAGTTCTTTGCCCGAGGTAGCTGCCTAGTTTTTTTAATTTAATATAGACGACGTATATACGTCGTTCTGCTATATACGTTGAAAAAAGAACTTTGTTAAGTTCACCCCTTTCATGTTTCATTTTCGCGACTAAAAGTAGCCTAAGTCCTTCTCCAATATCCAATCTATCTCTATAACTAAAATTGGTTCAGCGGTTTAGGCGTGAAAACTTAACAGACATACAGACAGTTCTTTCACATTTATAATATTAGTATGAATTGCTGACGTTGTACGTTGTTAGTAGTGGACCAAATTGTGAATGTAAACAATACTCGAATCCACTTGAACACACTAAAAAAATTCATAATAATCGGTCTAGCCGTTTAGGAGTTCAGTTACATTCGCACAAAATAATTATATTTATTAAACAAATTAATATATTGGCACAATTCACACAGCGCCATCTAGCTCCAAAGTAAGTAGCACTTGTATTATGGATACTAGACTGATAAACTATATTCATACTTTGTTATAAAATTTCTACGCCCATGGCAGCGTGTTGACGGCACCCATGGCGTCGCAGACATCCATAGGCGATGGTAATTGGTAAGCCGTCAGCCTGTCTGCTGTGCCACAGCAATAAAAAAAGGAGAACGAGATATTAATGTGATCTTCTGGTCTGTGTGGGGGTGCCACACATGTAAAAAAACAATACAGCGATACATGATTCCATAGTGTCGAGAAACGTTTTTGAAAAAAAAATACGAATTTCCATTTTGACATATGAAACTTTATCGAATGACGTCAAACGTTGGCGATTGTAGCTGACAGTGACAGATCAAATGACATCTCATTTTTTAATATACACGCTTTGTTGTTTAAAGTATTTTGTTTCATAGTTACATATAACTAGTTGAATCGGCTAACGTTGTTCTACCGTACAAATTAATGTTATAATTATATATATAATGATATGGCGTTGTAAACTTCCATAGACGACGGTGGCCACCCGTTACCGGGTGGGTCGTTTGACCTTTTTTTTTATATACCAAACACGCTGGCGGCCCACTTAATAGCAATTACCGTGGCATATGGATTGCGATGCCAGTCAGTGCAATTGACACTATGCTGTACTTATCACTGGAACCTGGGTCACTTATGTCGGAACACAAGGTTATCATGGCGGCATACTTATAAACCAGGTGTGGTTTCCATCCAGACAGGCCGCAGGGGTTAGTAGTCTTACTCCGCCACAACACGGTGTAGAAGTAGACGCGGGAATGTTATTTGTTAGAATATTTAAATCGCGGTTTATTTTGAATAATGAAAACAAAGTGTAGTTAGAATTAGCCTTTAACGTAGGCGGATGTTATTACCGTTGGGAAGCAACAATGTTGCGCAATATTTAGATGTAATCGTTTTATATTGGGAGGATTCACCTGGGTTTGGCGGCTTTCGGCGGGCTTCGTCAGGTCTTCTCGTCGATCATCCCCCAGTGCTTCAAGACGAAAGTCTTCGTGCAGTCCGTCCTACCAGTATTGACATACGGAGTCGAGACGTGGACACTGACGGCGTCGTTTCTCTTATGGACAAAATCGGAAAGGAGGAAATCTGTAAGAGAACCAAAGGACTCGATATAGCTCGTAAAATATGTAAGTTGAAGTGGCTGTCATGTTTGTCGCAGGATGGATGGGCGTTGGAGCAAACGTGTCCTGCAGTGGAGACCGCGTCTCGGCGAACATAGTGTAGAACGCCCCCCAGCCCGATGGAGCGATGACCTGCGCAAGGCTGCTGGTCGGGGCTGGATGGGAAAAGCCAGGGACCGGGGTTTGTGGCGCAAACTTGGGGAGGCCTACATCCAACATTGGACAACGGACGGCTGACGTCGGACATACTTTTATATTGTACTAACCGACTCGGCAAACATTGTTCTGTTATATAAATTAAAAAAAAATACATTTTGGATAGGATTTCCGTAAAGTCTGTTCTTAGTGAGCGTCTACATCGCGAAATGGGTGACTATGTTAAATTTCAAATCAATTGGGTGTATAGTTTTAGAGATCTCGTATCTTTCATGACGGATCCTCGGTGTAAATGTTGTTTTTAAAATGCGTGGCGCCAGCAGGGCTGACGCCACTATCTTCGACAACATCGTTGGTATTCATGGTGAGTGAAGCAAAACACAAACTTGGTTACTAGTAGATAGTTTATTCACAATATCTACCAGAGGGAGGCGCGCACAGGTGACGATTCGTATCGGTGCATGGTTAGCATTTGGCTGACTTGTGTATTTTTTTTTTCTATAAGCTAAAGCTGTTGTGGTCTCAGACGACGCAACAGCGACTCCGGCCGGAAAAGGGGGCGCGCTTCCTGTGAGGGGCTCTCCCGGCTCGACCGTTGCTTGGGGACCCGCTGTTTTGTAAACTAACATCTTATTTCTAAGGGACATCTTACTCTTCCTGCATATCATAGGATATAGAGGAGGCGACCGAGCACGAAGTGTGCTCTGTTCCTCACCGTTCCGATGTGCTTGCTGAAGTACATACAGGCCTTTGTCTAAACCTCTAAACCCCACGGTTTTTAGAACAGTGACATTAATTTTCTCGTCAGTAATTTTATTCTTATGTTTATTAATCTTTTTATTTAGTTTTTTTAAACTATTATTTATTTTTCATTTTTTAGTTGATTTTTATATAAGTGTTTTTTTTTACTATTAACTAATATTTGTTTATATATTATTATTAAAATTATTCTAATTGCACGAATAGTCGCACAGATTCGGGTGGTCATAAAAAAAAAAACAACCGTAAGCGGCCTGTGTCGGAACGCACGGACGTCCATTTTGGTACATTTCAACCTCTAACACACACAGATATGCCCCTTTCTCTGTCTCTGGTGCGGCCCTGAAATATTAATATATTAATAGTACCTAAGCAAAAAATAATTTAACCTTTATGCGGAGAAATAGAGCAAGCGGTGTAGCGCGCATGCGAACATAAACTTCTCATATTTTTACGATTTATTTATTCTGTTATTCGTCCAGTAGTCCAGTCGTTTCATTTGCATTTGGAAATGCAAATGAAACGAGAAAGCTGAATTTTGGATATAACGTGAGGAGAGCCTGGAAAAGTTTAAGTTCAAATTGTCGACCAAGATTTCCTATGTGCATTTTTTGCCATCTTGAAAAAAAAAGGGTTGAATTCAGTTTTTTTATAATAACTCGGTTCTCCGTTGAGATACGAAAATTTTGACTCAGTACTTTTTTGTTGCTCTTTGTACGCTCTACAATTAAGTCCTTACTTTTTTTTACCTATCGTTCATCGTTATTGAGATATCGATCGAATACATCAAAAATTTAGGTACTCAAATTTGTTTTGTGCTATTTTATCTTTTCTCGTGATAGATGCCGAAAATTGTTTAGCTTAACCGAGAAATTGGTTCATTTGCATTTCTAAGCGGGAGGAAACGGCTAGTTAGTATAATATGAATAAAAATGGTAGCATGGCTTCAATGTAAACATTCACACATGGCCACGCGAGTCAACGACCCCGCCGTTGGGGGACCGTACGATTTGGACAGTTTGTTTCACTTTCATACAATAATTGGACGTCATTATTTCCAACATCATAATATGATTAATAATAATAAATAGCAGGTGGGGTGTAGATAATGTTACGATGCATCACAGGGGTGGAACGGTGGTTATAACAACGCGTTATGTATCATTGATTTGATTAGCACGCTTTTATTAGCTTCACCTTTATGCAAGTTTGTAACGCATTCTTTTGAACTCGATTTTGACCGACTTAAACGGTCAGATTTCATTTAAACGTTATAGACTTAGCAAATACCGATAATATTATCTAATTGTCCTGATTAGGATCGCCAGGATTAATAAAATTGTAACGTATAATAATTACAGCCGATGAAATATTTAAAGCAAATTTTTATTTATATAATAAATGTAAGTAGTTAAAATAAAGAACACGCTTTTTCGCGGGAATCCCTCGATTGATTTGTACGATACTTTATTTTATACTTTGCCCAACATAATTTTGACTTTTTACGTAATAATGACGCACTTGGGTTCTAGGAAATGTTTATATAAGGAAGGGGGTATAGAAAGACGTTACTGTGCGTGATATGCACGGAGGGGGAAGGCTCAAAAATTAACACACCCAAGTTCTTATATTGATAACTCATGATAAATTAAAACGATTCATAAACTGGATCATTTTGGAAACAAAGCGGTAATAGAAAATTATTATTGTCCCAAATAAAAAATTTCTTTATTTCTTTCAAAATCGAGGGCTATCACTGGTTGATCTAAATAAGAAACAAAGAACACTCATAATTTTTTTTCTGTATGTTACATCGCATCAAGGTTTTTATAGCTGCGCATCAGCAGACAGGCTGACTGTCCACTTAATAGTATAAACAGTTGCCGTCGCCTATGGATGTTTGTGTCACCTGGGGGGCATCGCTAACACGCTGCCACCTGGACAGGAACCTGAATTGCTTATGCCGGAATAAGGTTATTATGGCGGCATACTTATGAGACCAGGGGTGGATGTCATCCGAACTGACTTGGAGCCCTGCCATCTAGTTTTGTCGCCTTTTATGACAGGCCGCTCCCGGCTCCAAGGATCAGCATTCTTAGTCCGCCCCTGTATGGAGAAAAACATTTAAAAGTAAATTTAGCTATAAAGACGAGACTTTAATAATGGAAAGATCTAGAAAATACCAAAAATATCTACATATTAAAATGTCTCATTATTCTAATGACGATTTACAGGTAAATTTATATAGTGCACAGTCCTTAACAAATCCCTGTGAAGAGATCCGTCATATTCGCTATACAGCGATACATACGAACCTTCGATCGGTTCTAGAAAAGTACGAAGGGCGTATACGTCCGGTGTGTACTAAGGGTCAAGGGACGCGACCGTTTGATGATACACTAATTTATTTAGTAGCCGATCTGTACAGCGTTTTAAGGCCGACTGTAGTGTTCAACCACTACTGTGCATTTTGTATCTGGTTGTAGCGAGAGGCGTACTCGGTGGCCGGACAATTGTCTTTCAACAAGACATTGGAATCCGGTAGCCTTGTTGAGCTGCTTAATCCCATCTTATCCTTGAATTCTCCTCTCTCCTATCTCTCTGATATATCGAATACCAGTTAACTATAAATATTTTGTAGTTTAGAGAAGAACTCTGTATAGAATCTCTTTGAATCTAATATTGAAAGTAAAATTGATCTACCTTCGTTAAAGATAAAAATATCGCAAACTACCTTCGCTTTAATATTTTAAAACAAAAAGGTGAAGGTATTCTTTGAATTATTTCAAATTTAGAATTGTTGACCTTTAAAAGTAGTTTTCCTCGAAGTATTTCCAATCCTACTTCCTTTGAATTTCAAAGTACCCTCCTGAGTCCCAAATTATCAACGCTCAGCGGCCTGTTTAGGCTGCTCTGTGTTGACGCTAGCGCTCTCTCGTCAGGTACTAGGGGCCTCAGCGCCCGGTCGCTCAAACCGTCGGGTAGTCGAGTCGAGGGGGGATCGGCGCGGGCACATAAAACGACACAAAGCCGCTGCTTGCTCTTGCACTTCGCATAGGTAAGTTTTTTTTTAATTTTACAAAATTTTATTTATTGTTCAGGAACAGCGGATCTGCTGGGGGCCCATTTAATAGTAAGCAGTTATCGTCGCCTATGGATGTTTGTGACGTTAGAGGCACCGCGAACACGCTGCTGTCCCATAGGTACACAGGAACCTGGGTCACTAATGCCGGAACACAAGATTATTATGGCGGATTCTCAAACAGTGGCAGACACTCAGATAAGAACCAACTAATTTTAGTTGAGCAATAATTGTATTGTGTGAGCCACTGTAGTTACTATGTACTTTGAAATTTATTACACGAACAGTGGTTTGTGTATTTGGGCTAATGGACTGACTTCTAAAGATGTCGAAGAGCGTGCGAGTTGGAGAGGAAAAAGTCGGTAAGCGGACCCCGGGCACCGAAACGGAAGTTTAGTATGTAACCGGGATTAAAAGCTACGGGACTGCAACATCTTAGTGGTGGCGCTGGCGTCGCAAAAATCCATAAGTGACGGTAACTGACAAGTAGTTAGTCGTTGTTGGGTGGTCTCATGTTCCATAGCAAAACCGGGTTCGATTCCCGTCTTGCGTCTGGGTGTGTATGTATAATATGTGTTTATTTACAAAAAAAGTCATATATGTTGTATATTAGTTATCTAGTACCCATAACAAGAGTGTTATGCCTTTTACTTTAGGATTAGATGGCGCTGTGTAAATCATTACAGTATAAAAAAATGGAGTGAGAAGAGAGAGAGATGAAGAAAGGTTTAAGGATTTTGGATAATGTAACTGGTTTTTTTTTCTTTATTGCTATAGAACAGCAGACGGGCTGACGGCCCGCTTAGGATTTAGCCGTTACCGTCGCCTATAGGTGTATGCAACGCCAGTGGCATCGCGAACACGCTGCTGTCCCATAAGGGTACAGGAACTTGGGTCACTAATGCCGGAACACAACACAAGGTTATTATGGCGGCATACTTAAGACCAAAGGTGGTCGCCATCCAGACGGGCTTGAGGCCCTACCACGTAGCTAGGGTGGGTTGTTTTGTCGCCTTTTACGACAGGCCGACCCCGGCCACAGTGGTTAGTGTTCTTTCTCCGCCCCTGCACGGATAAACTGGTAGGATAGTTTTTTTTTTTAATTTTATTTGAAGATGTTTGGTGTGTTTAGGTGCCGATTCACCCGCAGCTCGCAGACTGCAGCCCGACATGTTGAGAGCGGGCGCGAGGCACCCCGACGGCGAGGCTGGTGGCGAGCAGGGTGCGACGCAGGACGCCACCACTATGGCGTCCACGTCGCGCCAGCCGCACGATGACTACGCCCGACTCCACACGACCCTCAACGAGTACCTGCTCATGGAGCATAAGTACCAGCCGAGGCTCTGTCTGCCCGCTGACTCTGAGGTGAGCTGCTTTTCCTATAATTGGACTAGAAGCATTAGCGCTTATTTACAATGTTTTTGTTTTTTTTTTTACTTTTTAGCTTACTTGAGGAATTATATATAAGAGCCACCTGGTCAGTATTATTACATGGTTACATGCATAGCTTGGGCAGTTTTTCTCACCTGATGTGCATATTGCATGATTGCCATGTACCAACGGTGAAGATGAAGGAAACCTACATACCGAATTACCGGTATGTGTAACTCTCCAATCCGCCTTGGACAAGAGTGGCTTTTAACCAGCAGCGAAACTCGGCTGTTATTATATATATTTTAAAACCCTTCGCTGTTTAGAACACGCCCCATAGATGGACAACCACTGGGTAGTCTACTACTCTTGTAACCCTCCTACATAAAACGAAGGCTGGCGATGTGGTTTTATTTGGTATACCGTTATGCCCGTCGCCGGCCATCTCTCGGTCAGCAGCACAAACGCGGCCGTCTTACTGTTGGAAACTTGGAACGGTAAGGCCGTTATAAACACATGTCCAGCGTGGTACTGGTAGTTTGGTTCCTTCGGGATAGGAAAAAAAGTAGTAGACAATGTGTATGTATATATACATATATGTATGTTACATTATTCAATACAATGTATTGTCTTGTCTAATTTACATACAACGATGGCTAGTTTTCGTAAACAGCGAGTGGATTCGTTGCAAACTTTTATGTTTATTATTAGTTGAATTTGCGAATAATTTTATTCGTAAAGCGTATAAGGTTATGATGGGGGGAAGAAATGAGCTATATGTAAGGAGAAAGAAGGAATAGGAGATTAGGAAAAGGTCTGGATGGAGTGAGAATGGTCTGGAGGTTGGTCTGGATGGCGACCACCCATGGTCTAGAAATATGCCGCCGTAATAAGTAAGACAGTATATAACACTTTTATTGGACAAAGTATACTTTTTTTTACAATAAAATTTGGATTTTATTGTAAAAAAAAAAGTATACTTTGTCCAATAAAAGTGTTATATACTTACTTATTAGAGAATTCAAAGACTTTCAACAAATAAGTTTAAAAAAGCTATTAGGCAAAGTCTGTGTGGGAAAGGATAATTAATTACACCATTAAAGATTATATTGATGACCACACAGACTGGGAATAAAAATAATTATATTTATTATGTTTACTCATATTTTTACCCTCCAATTTCATTTTATAATTAGTTGTTTTTTTTTTTTTTTTTTTTATTGCTGTAGAACAGCAGACAGGCTGACGGCCCGCTTAGAATTTAGCAGTTACCGTCGCCTATGGGTGTTTGCAACGCCAGTGGCATCGCGAACACGCTGCTGTCCCATAAGGGTACAGGAACTTGGGTCACTAATGCCGGAACACAACACAAGGTCATTATGGCGGCATACTTAAGACCGAAGGTGGTCGCCATCCAGACGGGCTTGAGGCCCTACCACGTAGCTAGGGTGGGTTGTTTTGTCGGCTTTTACGACAGGCCGACCCCGGCCGCAGAGGTTAGTATTCTTTCTCCGCCCCTGCACGGATAAAGTTGTACACAATTAAAGACAAATATAATAATAGAAAATAGAAATACATTCGCCGGAGAGTATGTTTCGCTGTTTCTTCTCAAGCCAGCGTTTTGTATTGGAAACGGTAGTAGATTTTTGACATTCAATAAGTGCATAGCGAACACGCTGCTTTATGGGACAGCAGCGTGTTGGCGATGTCACTGGCATTGCAAACAGCCTAAAGCTAAGATAAGAACTCACGGAGCGATTTTTTTTTTAATTTATATATCAAATTCACAGTTATTACATTGGCTTAATAAAATAATAGCACAAAAAACCACTAAGGTGTTTGTACAATGCCATCGAAACTTAAGTCTACGCACGTTCAAATGACTGAGTAAATTTAGATTACAATTTCTCTAAAAAGTATTTTTTAAGTGAGGCTTTAATATTTTTTTGGGTTATATTATCTCTTATATGTATTTGTTGGTAAATCGTTTAATAATCTTGGAACTAAGTAGGTAGCGACCGCAGGGCAATTGAATTGATTTGAATTAGTGACTGACTTGAATTAGTGTATTCACCCAAAACCTTTTGGGCCTTCTTTTTTAATTCTTCTGTGAAGTAAATTAACGCAACAGCTCGTTTTTGGTGTGTGTCAATGCCGGTCTGAACCTCAACTGAACGTTACCACCCATCTTGCAACCGCCTGTCTTGCGATGATCGCAACCGCGACGGCTGCGTAACCGCGCAAATAACCAGTTTCGTGAGTTTAGAAATAAAACCGCAGTTCCACCACCGCGGCGGACGCGGGTGAAAATCGCTCCGTGAGTTCTTAGCCTTAGGCGACGGTAACTGATAAATTCTAAGCGGGCGGTCAGGCTGTCTGCTGTTCTACAGCAATAAAAGAAAAGCGGAAATTTGACATCAGCGGTAATGGTCGGTAAATCAGTGGGATACGTGACTCCATGTGACCAGAATGTGTGTATTCGAATCTTGCACATTGTATGAATCTACTTTTAATTAACGGAATATGTTTTATACACTGACTGATTTTTTAAAATTTATTTCTCTTTGCAGAATGGTGAGGTGACGAGGGGGGCGCGTGACGGCGCAGCGCACGTTCTTCGCTGTCTGAAGGTGTGGTACGATCTCCCGCCTGAAGTGCTCATCGGCGCTATCAACCTCTTCGACAGGTGATTATCCTATATCTTTAAACGAGCAATTCTTGTATATATATACTTATATAATTGGAATCTCGGAATCGGCTCCAACAATTTTCATGAAATTTAGTATACGGGGGTTTCGGGGGCGATAAATCGATCTAGCTAGAAATAATTTCTAGAAAATGTCATTTTATTCGCTTTTTTTTTATTGGAAGAAAAATAACAAAAAGGTGACTCTTCCTGACATCTATCGGCGAATAATAATACTATTTTTTTTTAAATTGCTTTAACGACACCACAACACTAAAGCTATTCCAGCAGATGGCATTGTTAAGTAACACGAAGTCAATGAGTGTTTGCTTTGAGGTTAGACCTAAGAAAATCAATTGTTAATTTCCAAAAAAAAAAAACCGAGCAAAGCTCGGTCATTCAGCTGGTTATTATTATTGGTTCAAGGGGAAATTAAAGGGAGTACTTGTCCGCCACTGGAGACCATGTATGCTGGATCGTATCGGAAGCGGGCACTGCGTAATCTTGCTTCCGCGCTCTTCGCCAGCGGATACCAGAAAGAATACTGACCTCTGCGGCTAGGGTCGGCCTGTCGTAAAAGGCGACGAAACCCAACCTAGCTACGTGGTAGGGCCTCAAGCCCGTCTGGATGGCGACTACCTTTATTTAGTCTTAAGTATGCCGCCATAATAACTTTGTGTTGTGTTCCGGTATTGGTGACCCAAGTTCCTGTAGCCTGATGAGACAGCAACGTGTTCGCGATGCCACTGGCGTTGCAAACACCCATAGGCGACGGTAACTGCTAAATTCTAAGTGGGCCGTCAGCCGTCCTGCAGCAATAAAAAAATATAGATACAACTAGAATTTAAAAAAAAATATATGTACATTAATCATGGACCCCTTTTCGGGTAAAGGCCTCCTCCATTTTGTTTCAAGCTTTCCTATCTTGTGCTTTCGACATCCAGTCCTTTCTGGCTGCTTTACCTATCTCGTCTATCCAACGCTCCTTTGGTTTTTCCTTTCTTCTTTTCCCTCTAGGACCTTTCCAAATGGTGGCCATATAAGGACTGCTTATTTAATACGGTGCTACCGACGTAGTAGCGTCGGTCGAGTTGAGACTAAATCGACCGGGTTTAATGGCTTCCACCACCACCACCAGCCTTAATAACGTTGTCCTCTTGTACAGATTCTTGACGAAGATGAAAGTGCGACCTTGCCACGTGCCGTGCATCACCGTCTCCTGTATGAACATTGCCATGGACGAGCATGCGGCCTTGACCAACACGAAGAGGAACGTCACCGTCGAGGAGTTGGGTGAGTTTGGATGATTGTCATCTATTTTTTTTATTGCGTGTAGATTCTGACCAACTAATAATTAAGACATTTAAAGATCTAAGAATAATATAGGGTTTTTATTAATTTAATGATCTAAGTCAATCAAAGACTATTTGAAGACTTAGGATTAACAAATTTCTATCCGTGCAGGGGCGGAGAAAGAACACTAACCTCGGCGGCCGGGGTCGGCCTGTCGTGAAAGGCGACGTAAAACCCACCCTACGTGGTACTAGCTACGTGGTAGGGCCCTAAGCCCGTCTGGATGGCGACCACCTTTGCTATTAAGTATGCCGCCATAATAGCCTTGTGTTGTGTTTCGACATTAGTGACCCAAGTTCCTGTACCCTTATGGGACAGCAGCGTATTCGCGACGGTAACTGCTAAATTCTAAGCGGGTCGACAGCCTATCTTCTGTCCTACAGCATTAAAAAAACAAAGACTAAAGAATATTTAAATTTTTAAAACTAACAAAGATTAAGGACTATATAAATATTTAGGACTAACAAATACTTAAAACTAATAAAGACTCATCAAAAGACTTCGACTAATGAGGACTGAATACAGGATAAATAATATTTAATTTCTTTTTTATTTACAGTGTCGATATCCCAGTCCGCGTGCACTTCCGGCGACGTGGCGCGCATGTCACGCGTGATCGTCGATAAGCTAGGCGTGGGGGGCAACTCGCGGTCCATAACGGCCCTCCACTGGCTCCGTCTCATCCGCGACCTGATGATGGTTCATGTCGATGGAGACGCCATGACCGATTTGTGTCAGGTGGGTTTTTGTGCTTATATGGACGAAGGATGCACATATTGTAGACTTCTTCTAGATAGTAGTATATTGTAGCATGAAGTGACGAATGGAGACTGGATTTACAGTCGCCTATGTCGCCTGTACCTTATGGAACCCATACACTGCCATACAGGAACTTGGGTCACTAATGCCGGAACACAACACAAAGTTATTATGGCGGTATACTTAAGATCAAAGGTGGTCGCCATCCAGACGGGCTTGGGGCCCTACCACGTAGCTAGGGTGGGTTGTTTTGTCGCCTTTTACGACAGGCTGACCCCGGCCGCAGAGGTCAGTATTCTTTCTCCGCCCCCTGTACGGATAAAAATGCACAGTTTTATGCGTATCTTATAGCATTACATACTTGTTAAAGCAAAACGTTGCCACTTTTGTTCAGTCGGTTGTCAGACATGGTAAATCTTACCAGACGAGACAACAACCGACTGTATACCCCAACATAAGGGAACGTTCAAGTATTACGTAACGCAAATTGTGAAGATTCATGACCCCCACCTCCCCCATGTAACGCATAGTAACGTTTTCCTGTACTTAATAGTAGGCTGTTACCGCCGTCTATGGATGTTTGCGACACTAGGAGTACTGGGAACACGTTGCTGTCCCCATAGGGGTACTGAAACCTGGCTAGCTAGTGTAGTTTTGTTGCCTTTAACGACAAACCAACCTCGGCCCAAACTATATTTATTTATTTATTCGAATTGTCTCCGCCAGGAGTGTGAGGTGGTGAATCTGCTGGAGATAGTTGTCTGCGATGCGGAGTGTGTGAACGCGAGGCCCAGCGAGCTCGCTCTCGTGCTGCTCTTCCACAAGCTCGGTAAGTACCTGCCAGCGCTTGTATGGTCATCTTGATTGTTTGTACTTACCCCCGAAGGGAATATAGACAGAAGACAGGCTGACGGCCCATAGTCACCGTCTCCTATGGATGTACGCGACTCTAAGGCCCGTAACACGCTGCCGTCTGCAACGTGACATATATAACATATAATAATTCGCTATTTTATATTTAATTTTGAATAATAACATTTTTTTTTTCAAAATATTTAATGAAATTTATTAATTAAAATTCTTACTTAAAATTGTTTTATCGAAAAAGTGTCAGAAAAATAATATAAAGTATGCAAATTACAGACCCTGTCTCTAATTTGTTGAATAAAGGATGATTGCATTTTTTGGTGTGATAAAAATACAGTAATAAAATCAATAAAAAATTACATTTTAAAACACGTTTTGAGTTAAAAAAATATTGCGAAGAACTTCGTTCCTGACGGGGGTCCCTCAATAGCACAATTTAATTTAAAATATTGTTTTATATATTTTTTTTTCTTAACAGAACAACAGCTGGTGTCGTGGACGGAAAGCGGTGTCTCTGTACCGGAACAAGTTTACTACTTGTACGATTTTGCGAGACAACTTCAGCTGCACTGTCACGTGAGTGGTCGCATTTTGATTAAAAAAAAAATAAAGTAACTATAGATATGCATGCTGCACTATTCGCGTCTAGCGTTGTACTAAGACATATGAGGGGCAAATCAAATAATTTTTTTTTTAACTTTGTCTGCAAAAAATATTAAAAGTTGTATATTTATGGTTTACTATGTGAAAAGTAGAGTGGGTTTCTCATATATTACAAACTCCTCCTCCTCGACTCCGTCCGCGTGGATGATATAAATTTGAGGTCAACTTAAATTGGTATTTAAAATTTTCGAAACTTATCATTTTTAACAAAAACTTTTTTATTTTCTAAAATAAACATAGACTAAGTTACTCCTTGATACATCAGCTATCTGACAGTGAAAGTCCCGTCAAAATCGGTGCAGCCATTTCAGAGATTAGCCGGAACAAACAGACAGACAAAAAATTTAATAAATGTTGTTTTATTAGTATATGTACCGTGTAGACGTCCGAATGCACTTAGTAAAAAGCGGTTATTTTAATATTACAAACAAACCCTCCGATTTTATTTATTTGTATGGTCATCGACGGGAGGGAGGGGGTTAAAAAATTTACAAAAGTTACACAGTATGTGTACATTCCATAAGTTATTTATTTACAATAGAAATGCATTTTTTTTCTCCGTTCTCTGGGATGGAGTAAGAATACTGACCCTGACAAAACAACCCTAGCTATGTGCTGGGGCCCAAGCCCGTTTGGACGGCAACCACCCCTGGTGTATAAGGATACCGCCATAATAACCTTGTGTTGTGGCCGTTAACATGTCTGCTGTTTGTTCTTCAGCAATAAAGAAAATATAATATCAGTTGTCTAGTCATCACCATCATCTTAGTGTTTCAACCCCGGTTGCAATCCAAACTCGCTTCCCTGCCCGGGGTCCAATTTTTCTTTTCCACTTCGCACGGTCTTCGGCTTCCCTGGTAGCGAGTCCATTGGCACAATTACCAGCCCTCCTTACTTCTAGTAATATTTTCTCCTGGAAAAGCTCTTTGAGTCCCCCGAATTAATGACCCAAATTCTTGTACTCTTATAGGACCGCAGCGTGTTCACGATGCCACCGGCGTTACAAACATCCATAGGCGACGGTAACTGTTGAATTCTATGCGGGGGCCGTCAGCCTGTCTGCTGTCCTACAGCAATAAAAAAAAATTAAATTGCATCTTAATTTTTCTTCACAGATGTGCGACTCGTCACTCGTCGTGGTGCGCAACCGAGTGCGTCATGTGATCAGTCGCTACGAGAACCGGTGTGTGCAACCGCACCGCCAGAGGCTCGTTTGGCGGTTGTCCGAACGCACTCTCAAGGTATGTGTTTGGGCTTTAGAAAGACCCTTTTAAGCGGACTCTTTTTTTTACCTTTGAAGGTAGTTCACTACCGATTGTCGTTTTGGGCCTTCGATCCGAATGGAAATAATTAAAGATAACCCCCATCTTGGAACGCGAAGAAAGCCGCCGTCTGTTGGCCCCTGGGGGAGATCGCTCCGGTTGCTAGGCGACATTGGGCTGTATAGGGGACGTACAAGTACTACGTCACTCGTTCAGGGAAAGGGGGTAGCTTAGGTTTTCGTCACGTTTCTCTGTGCAGGGGCGTAGTAAGAATACTACTGACCCCTGCGGCTGAGGTCGGCCTGTCTTAGAAAGCGACAAAAGCCACCTCTCCGTCTATAAGTATGCCGCCATAATAACCTTGTGTTGTGTTCCGGCATTAGCGACGCAGGTTCCTTACTCATATGGGACAGTAGCGTGTTTGTGGTGTCCCTAGTGTCACAAATATCTATAGGCGACAGTAACCTGCCCGTCTGCTGTTTTTCAACAATAAAAAGAGTTATTCAAAGATGTCCCCACAGCGTGAGCTTCTGCGGAAGAAATTGATTAGGGTTTTACTTTAAAATATGGATATTAATAATAAAAAAAATCTTTTTACTTCAGGTACTCCGTCCGACCGATCGTCTGACGTCGCTGCTGCCGACCATCGAGGAGCAACACTTCGCGCAGGACGCCACGCCAACCAGGAAGAGGTGATGATTCATTCCAACTTATCACCACCTTCATCATCT
This sequence comes from Malacosoma neustria, assembly GCA_963693495.1. Classification (NCBI taxonomy): domain Eukaryota; kingdom Metazoa; phylum Arthropoda; class Insecta; order Lepidoptera; family Lasiocampidae; genus Malacosoma; species Malacosoma neustria. The sequence goes on along the minus strand of OY856400.1, from coordinate 4,507,401 downwards.
TTGACTATATACACGTACCACTGTATTTATATCTTTTAAGTGTTTTTTTTTTATAACAGGAATTCAGTAAAGAGGCAAACGGCTCACTTGAAAGCAGGTGATTACCGTCGCCTATGAACGTTTGCAACAAAATAAATGTAAATAAATAAAAAAAATTATTCCAAGATAATTCACACAGCGCCATCTTGACCCAAAGTAAGTTGCGCAGCACTTATGTTTTGGGTACTAGACAACCGATACTTTACATTGGTATATAATATACTTTTCTTTTAAAAATAACGGGAACCGAACCCAAGATCTTCCCAGGCGTGCCGAAGTACGTTAGGCGTTAGAACGATTTCGGCAATGGCTGGTTTGATACTGTAGAGGCTAGATGTGCTGCTACTGACCACTAGTGGAGACATGCTCGAGGCAGCCTGAAAAGACTGTGGTGTAGACGATGGAGATTCACTCGTCTTGCTAAGCCTGGGCCCATAACCAGAGTCTGAGTCGGGCAGAGTCCCGAAAAGAATTGCTGTTTAAGAAGCAATTCTTTAAAATAAATAAATTTGTAAGATGCCGATTAACAAGAGTGTATATAATAAAGACATGACAGAAGTAAAAAAAAAACAAGTTACGATGAAATCACTAGAATATTTTAAAGTATACTTTTAAAACATCCTAGTGTTTTGATTATATAAATATACAAAACACGCAGGTTTTAACAGATTCCCGTCTCGCGTCTAGGTGTTTATATATGTATTTATTTACAAGAAAAAAGTATATAATATGTAGTGTATCAGTTGGGTACTACCCATAACACAAGTGATACGCAATTTACTTTGGTACTAGGTGGCGCTGTCTGAATTGTCCCTGTATATTTTCATTTATATTTAAAATACACCTTCTGCTATAACCAACATTACGAATAGGTCCAGTATTTTCCTCAGTTTGGATGTTGTGTTAATTGTCGCAGTGTATTTATTTGAAAAGAAAGAAGAAAAGAAAATAATTTTTATTTAGGACAATTAAACTAATATAAAACTAAGTGTTAATGAAATTGAGTTTAAAACAAAACTTGTCCTAAAAGGGGCATCAGACTCCGCATAATGCTGGTCAGTTGACCAGCGCTGATCTTCCGCTGAGCCCATCTATTTATATATTTATTTATATATATTTATTTATTTATATTAGTATATTTATTTATATTAGTGGCCACCCAGGCGTCGAAATAATTGACCATAATTCATTTAATTTTCAAATTTGAACTTTATTAGGGTTTTCTTGGCTATACTTTTGTAATCAATCTATCCATGCAGAAGCTAGTTACGTGGTAGGGACCCAAGCCCGTCTGGATGGCGACCACCTTTGGTCTTAAGTATACCGCCATAATAACCTTGTGTTGTGTTCCGGCATTAGTGAACTAAGTTCCTGTGTACCCTTATGGGACAGCAGCGTGTTCGTGATGCCACTTGTGTTGCAAACACCCATAGGCGACGGTAACTGCTAAATTCTAAGCGGGGCCCATCAGCCTGTCTGCTGTTCTACATACAGTAACTAATAAAAATAAATTAGTTTCACGATAACCACTCAGTTAATTTGCCGTTTTTCAACATCAGTTTGAACAGCAAGCATCACTGTGAAACTTTAAAATGTTTCGCATTATAAATACGTTTCGTAACCATATATATGCATTTTGTGAACACTATTCTCACAAATGGGCAAGAGTAAATCAATACAGATTACTTATACACCATTTTCTTATGCTCTAGAGCAAGATAATATATTCACAAATTATTAAAACTATACAAATACAAAAACAATTCTAAAGTTTCATCCCTTGTTATGGTCAATTTTGACATTCAATAAGACCAAAGAGAATATAATCATAAATGATTATATTCTCTTTGGTCTTATTGAATGTCAAAATTGACCATAACAAGGCTTAAAAGCCTATAGACAAAAAAATTTTGATTTAATAATAATTGTATATTATTAGTTATATATTATTATCTATTAATTAATTGTTTAAATATTTACTAATGTATATTATGAATAAAAATTTTTTTTTATTGCGTAGGACAGGAGACAGGCTGACAGCCCGCTTAGAATTTAGCAGTTACCGTCGCCTATAGGTGTCTGCAACGCCAGTGGCATCGCAAACACGCCGCTGTCCCTTAAGGGTACAGGGACTTGGGTCACTAATGCCGGAACACAACACAAGGTTATTATGGCGGCACACTTAAGACCCAAAGGTGGTCGCCATCCAGACGGGCTTGAGGCCCTACCACGTAGCTAGGTTGGGTTGTTTTGTCGCCTTTTACGACAGACCGACCCCGGCCACAGAGGTTAGTATTCTTTCTCCGCCCCTGTACGGATAAAATATTATTATAAAATTAATTTACATGGTCTTTACCAGGCCATAAACTCATAAAAAAAGAAAAGCGTAAGTAGTATGGTAATGTTTATTTTAAATAATTTAGGGTATTTTTAATGGATTTTGGGCAAAGATAAACACAGCTTTCTGCATTTCTCCTTAATTATAAACTTGTAACTGTGCCAAATTTCATTTACTTAAAAAGGGGTACAAAGTTTTCGCTTCACGTATTAATATATTGACTGTTCACAGATCCGGCAGTGAGAGCAGTGTTAGCGAAGATACATCCGACTGGCCGCGCAGCCCCGTACTGCCCGTGTACTGCGACAACTGACCCGGCCGCATCGCGCCCTCATCCTCGATGAGAAGCCATCATCAGAGCGGCGGAAGCTTGAAACATCGAACAACATAGCTGCTATTTTCATCTATGCGAAGTTAACATCTATAAAGAGGTAGTGACAGGAACGTGGGTAAAACTGGTTAGTCAATATTTATCACCACCGATGGGAAGGTACCATCCAAGCATTGATATAGATAGTGAATAAATAGGATCTCTCAGACGTGTCTTGATGTCATCACCACCGCTAAATTATGTAGATGAAGAAATTTCATCGATTTTAATTGTCGTCGTTGTTAAATGAAAAAAAAATCTCTAGAATAAGTTGTTTTAATCATAAATGAATCTATCGATGATACGGCTTCATCTATATAAAAAAAGTTCGATGTACCTTTCAGATCTACGCGTACTTTATGATCATCGTCATCAGTAAAAAAAAAGCTAGATTTTTTTAAAATTGTTTATAGTTTGATGAGAATTTATCATCAATGAGAAACTGTCATCGTTGTTATCGATAGAAAATCTCAGTGCGTAAGTAATAGTTATGGCGATAGATGTTGTATAAAATGTCTTTTTGGTCCTTAAATTTTTTTTATAAAAGACATTGTCTATACTCTATGTGACTATAGTTTCTAAGAATTGTCTCTGGCCGGTGTGAGTTGGAAACACAAAATACAGAGTACAGAAGTGAAAGCATCTCCTTGCAGGGGCCGAGTAAGAATACTAACCCCCCCGCGGTCGGGGTCGGCCTGTAAAAGGCGACTAAACAACCCTAGCCACGTGGTATGGATGGCGACCATATTGGATCTATAAGTATGCCGCCATAATAACCCTGCGTTGTGTTCCGGTATTGGTGTTTGTTGGGCGCCCTTAGCGTTGCAAATGTCCGTAGGCGACGGTAACTGCTTACTATTAAGTTAACATCAGCGCAATTGTCAACGCGCTGTCAAATTCTAACTGGAACCCACTTATACCGGAACACAATACAGGTTCATTATGGCGGTTTGTTTTAAAATCAGGGGTGGTTGTTATCTAGTCAAGCTTGGACCCTTACCACCTAGCTAGGGGACCCCGGCCGTAGGGGGTCTTGCTCCGTCCCTACAATGAGAAAACGTAAAACTGAGAAAGAAATGGTGGCTCTGGCAAATGTCAGGATGTGTTTTAGAGTCCTTAACCCTTAAATGCATTATTTTTTGTTATGAATTAAATAAAATCTTGGGATTTGAATCTGTGACTATAACACAATTTCCTAGTGCAATAATACTTGGATAGAAAGTAAATAAAAAAAGAAAAGGTTATTATTTATTTTTTATTATAATTTTAATATATTTTTTATTATCTAAAGAAAAATGAGTATATTTGACAACAATATACGTTTAAGGGTCAAATATGTCTTTTTTTTTATTTCTGTACTCTGTTTTTTGTGGTATAGCCGTATGGTTCCGTGACTTAATCCACAATCAAGCAAAAAAAAACTTAATATTGTCTATGGTAAAACATTTTTTTTTGTTAAAAAAATGGCAGCTTTAATTCGATGTTTAAATGATTTAAGTCGATATTTTTCTGTAAAAAAATACTAAAATGAATTTCAAATAAAGTATTTATGCAAAAAAGAATCACTCGATAAATTACTTATTTTTGTTTTATTGAAGAAATTTTGTGAGAGTGGCGCCATCTGTGAAAAAAGATTGTTATAAAACAAATATACATAAATAAATAAAATAGCATCTTGACCGTCTATTGTCATTTAAATTTACTTAAAGAGAAATAGGACAAAACTGAGTCAAAAAAATATCCAGTCTTGTGAAGTCGGGTGTTGTCGTTTTATTTCGAATATTAAAAATATTTTAAAATGGTATTAAATTTCAATTCTACTTTTAGTGATTACACGGTCAAGCGTGTTTTCTTAGGATAAATTGAAGGTAGTTTAAAAATGAAATATGCCTGACCTGTAACCTGCCTGCAATAGTAGTGTTCAATTTTCTTTTTCCATTTTTTCACATTGCTGAGAAAGAACAGGCTGAAGACCCACTTAATAGTAAGCAGTTACCGTTGCCTATGGATGTTTGCGACGCCAGGGTGCCAGACGCTAACACGCTGCTGTCAATGCAACACAAACTTATTATGGCGGCATAGTTTTTTCAGGCCGACCTCGGCCGCGGGGGTTCGTCTTTTTACTACGCCCCTGCAAGGAGGAAAACTTTAATGTGGACAAAATTAATTGAAAATAGCATTAAATCATTACACTTGTAAATAGTCTAATTATTTTTGTTAATAATTGCCAGAAACGAAATCCATATTTTATGTAAATTTTAAATGCTCTCGAAGCATGCAGTTCGTTGATTTCAAACGACGCCATTTTGTACATACCCTCAGAGCGTAGGCGAGTGTTTAGAATGGTGACTCATGGCAAATGAAGGTTTGTAATTCTAAACGTCTAAGTGCCAAAAGAGTAAAATCGATATTATTACAAAAATACGATCTATGTACCAAGCCTAATAATATTCAAATGGATCCAAATGCCTATCTCTTAATTTTTCACTCGTACACAGATAAAGTTGTGGCGCGGTCCAAGTACCAACGCACTTTCGCACAACCTTTTTGTGTTATATCTGTAAAACATAAAATTTGCACTTAGACACTTTAGAATTCCAACCCATCAAATATAGCTGCGAATTGATACTTAAACTTTAAAATTAAAATTTAAGGTTAGCTGTAATGTAACAATATGTCTTAGTAGCGTTTACAGTTTTTATAATAAATACAAAAGAGAATAACACAAAAAAAAAGATTGAGGTGTTATTCAAATATTGCTCGTCTCTAAAATTTAACACATATCTAGATATTTTTAGTAAATATATAATTAATAAAAAAAAATGTATTTCTATTTTAAATGTCATAGCTTAAAATTTTGCCTCTGTTAAATATTTATGTAGGGTAGATAATGTTTTTTTTTTTTTAATTTTATTATTCCGTAAATGTAAATACAGAAAACGTGCGCGTCTCTTGAGTATGTATTTTGACTGATTAAAAATGTTTTTTGAAACGAATTCACCCATTAAGGGAGTGTAAGGATAGGCACAAAAATATGCTACTTCGAAGGTGTCATATATTATTTTGTAATTAATTGGTATTATTATTACTATGGATTTCGTTTTGTTAATTTTTATAGGAATAAATAGCTCTTTATAAGGCGTGTAGTTTTGTCTGTGGTAAGAGCTATAGGGGGATACATTTAATTTGTTTTGTGAAATTGCGGAAAATATATGATTTCCTAAACATTCCTGTGTACAAAATAGTAAATGAATATTGTAAACGTGGCAATGGGGAGGTGTGCGGTAGTTTTAGAAGTTTCCAGACTAATCTAGAATATCATGAGATACACGACGTGATACGGCGTGATGCCAATTTTAATTTCATTACTGAATATCTTGAATTAATACTGTCAATTCCAGAATTAGTACTGTCGATTCCAGAATGAATTCTGTTAATTCCAGAATTGTGTAGTGTTGTTTTGAATTATTGGATTTATTGTAATTTTATATCAGAATAGTTTAGTTATTTCTAGGATTACTTTTGAATGAACTTTTCTCGACCCATAATAATGGAGAATTGTATTGTTGCAATATTTAATTTTAACATCTTATCATTGCTATGTTTACATTTTTTTTAAATAATATATTAAAAATCAATTTAATTGATTAAATTAGATGTATTTTAATATATTTATATAATATATAGACCAGATGTTTGTTTAAAAAACGACTGCATTTTTATTGTATTTTGACAACAGTATGAATTGTTTTTTTTTAAATTAATGTATTTTTATTTATTTGTATTTCTCTATAGCTGTGTATGGTGTGTTTTCTTAGTTTATAAGTGAAAAAGAAACAAAAAAAAAACAAATAATTCATAATAATCCAATTGACGAAAATAAACAAAAAAAAATACAGAAAACGGTGCAATTATAAATGAAAATTTACAAAAAAAGTTTTTTTTTTTTAATAAATGATCGAGTATTACCTTAAAATGCATTTTATTTATGTCTACCCGTCTTTTTATTTATAGTCGACCAAAGAGGACAAGCGTGTTTTTCTCTAGAGAATTCGAACCTAGCAGTGTGACGTTAAGGGCTAAGTGCGAAATTATCAAATCATGTCTTGGCGTCATGACCTTGACGCTTCCGTTTGTTGAGTAAATAGGAAAATGTAGCTTCATTTGGTTTTTCAAAAGCTAATTCTATCTAATGCCCCGAAATCCTAAAAAAACTTAAATCGGTAGTACTGAATTTTTAGTAGTCCTCATTTTCAAAACGTCTGCGGTTTCTGTTTCCCGTCCCGCACCTGGGGGTATGGAGGTGAGGAGACCTGTATCCATGAAAATGCGTTCAATTCAACATCCGACGGTATATGTACATACCTTCACGAGTTTTGAACGCTCGGCGTAAGTAGTGGGGAGACTTCATGTGTAGACTCGAGCTCATAATTATTACGAATCATATTATTACGACGCAGACGTGTGAACGGGGGCGGCAAGCAACTGATAAGCCAATACGGTGCCGGCGCTAGCCATCTCACCCGTCGCACCCCGTCCCCCTCCAAACAAACCCAAAAAATGACAACTGCACATTCAAGGCCTGCGGTCAAAACTCGTGACGGTATGTATAACTACTTACTATTAAATGGACTGTAAAGGTATGATTCCGAACTACGCTGCACGCAGCAGTGCTGCCGCGATACTACCGGTCCCCATACAATCTCTATAAGCTTATAAGAGAGTACGTTCCGAGCTAGGCAGCAATGCAGCGGCAGCAATGTAGTGGCAGCACTGCTGCGCGATAGAGTTTGTATGGGACCGGTAGTGCCGCGGCGCGGCGCAGTGCCGTGGCAGCAGTGTCGCGGCAGCACTGCTGCGTGCAGCGTAGTTCGGAATCATACCATAAGTCTGTCTGCTGTTCCTCAATTCAATTCGTAATTAAAGTCGTATATTATAATTTTATTTATTTATTTATTTATTTAATGATGGAAAACCTACAGCTAATACACATGAAAAAATACTTGAAATTATTATCAGACAGCCAATTACAGGTTTTCACGAATAATATCTTGAATAACTAACACGCAGATATGCAAATCTGCATTACACTATAGAACTAGTCACAGAAAAATTTATTACTTAGACACCGCTTGGCTCCCGAAATACTGATCCCAAATGGGTCAACATTATGCTGCTTACTGACATTATTTAAATAGTTACTTGCTCGCACTAGGAATGCATTTTGCCTATAGTTACACACTTTACACTGATAAATTCAATGATAAATTCAACAACATCCAGTTAATAAATTTTTTATAGCTTTTTAATTACAAATTAGAAATGGCTTTCGTACTTTGAAATTATTGATTACATTATTGCAATATGGCGGACTTTAAAGTGTATTTTATATTACTAAATTTATTATTTGCTTGTGAGTATGAAAATATTTTTGACATATTAAATGTCATTTAAAAAAAAGAATGTAGAGAAATCGTTTGTTTTTTTTTAATAATTCTTGATATATATATAAATGAATAATAAAACGTGTTTTATTATTATAAAATAATTATTCAATGGCTCTGATCCTATCCAAAAGAAATCCTGTACCAGAGTTCCGTAAAAATTGTTAAAAAAAACCGTTTTAAAATATCGGTGACCCGCGTGACGTATGTAACGTTAACGCTTAACGTTAATATCAATTATATATGTTTTAACTACTCCACCGACACGCTATGATGGCCGTTTTGACGTTTGTCCACTCATGAAGTTTCATATTAATTAATAATTACATTTGAAGGAGCAAATTGCTGTTCTTTGTTCTAAATAGCGACGTGCAATTATTGACAATAAAGAACTGCAATTTGCACCTTCAAAAGTAATTACTAATTAATACGAAACTTCATGGAGTGGACAAACGTCAAAACGGCCATCATAGCGTGCCGGTAGCATAGCTGAGCTGACTATTATATAAGTGTTTAAGGGGTGCACACTATTCCAGGAATCGATCCTGCGATTTTTCGATTGGTTTGATTAATTAATTAGCACGGGCAGACATCGAGCATGTAATTATTTGTTTCAGGTGGCACGAAAAAAGTTCCCCGTCCGTATAATCAGACCAAGTAAGGATAAATATATATACTATGTATGACAATAGAACGAGAGGGACATTGAAAGAAGAGTGAATGCAGGAAACATGGTGAATGGAGCTTTGCACTCGTTTATGAACAGTCGGAAGGTGAATAACAAGGCTCGTCCGTCTGTGCATGGGGGTGTTGGTTCCGACACTCATGTACGGAAGTGAAAGTTGGGTATAGCAGAAGAAACATGAAAGCAGAATAAATGCAGTTGAGATGAGAGCGTTAAGAAGTATAATAGGAGTTAAACTGAGTGACAGGATAAGATATTTCTTATCCTGTCACTCACTGTTTCCTTATTTCACTATTGTGAGATAAGGAAACGTTGTGGTCTGAAAGAAGATGTAGTGACAAAAATTGAGAAAGGTATGCTGAGATGGTTTGGCCATGTTGAGAGAATAAATGATGAACGATTGACGAAAAAAGTGTACAAGGTGAGTGTCAATGAAAGTGTTGGAAGGGGTAGACCTAGGCGGACGTTTCGAGACCAAATCAGGGACGTATTGAAAAAAGGGCAGGTCAAAAGTACCCTAAACCGAAGAGCATGTATGAAGGGAATAATGAAAGTGGACGAAGCGAAACAAGTATGTAAAGATCGTAGCAAGTGGAAAGAAGTGGTCTCTGTCTACCCCTACGGGAAAGAGGCGTGATTATATGTATGTATGTGTGACAATACAGCGACATCTAGTGTGTAGACAACGGATACTACTTACATATAGAATTTGTAGAAGTTAACGATAGCCATTGGGCCACAATTTTTTTTATTGCTGTGGAACAGCAGAAGGATTGACGGCCCATTTAATAGCAAGCAGTTACCATCGTCTAGGGTTGGTAACGATGCCAGGGGCACCGCTGACGTAGGCTCACTAATACCTGAATACAACATTAGTCTATTCTTCTTCTTCAAGTGCCTCTCCAACTAGTGAAGGTTGGCTACCAACTTCTGGAATTGTTGTCTGTCCTTATCGAGTCGAAACAATTTGGATGCACTCGCTATTCCAGTCCACTCTCGGATGTTACGGAGCCACGACTTCTTTCTCCGACCAACTCGCCGTTTAGCGGCAACCTTGCCCATCATTATAAGTCGCAAGAGGCTATATCTATCGTGCCTGAGCACGTGACCGAGATATGCAGTTTTTCGTCTCTTTGTGACAGACAAAAGTTTCCTTTTCCATCCAGCTCGCCGTCTATCATAATAATTAATCTATTATTAAGGAGGCGTATTTATAAACTAGTTTGGTTGTCATTCTTGGCTTGGAGGCCTACCTAGGGTTATTTTGTCACCTTTTATGACAGGTCGACCGCAAGGGTCAGTGATTACACCGCCCTTGCACGAAGTAAGATGTAAAGTATAAATATTGATGATTTTTTTAAATTTTACAGACCCGCGGCAAAATTTGACAATCCGAATTATATAAGGGATCGTTTAAAATGTAAGTTTTCCTTTTTTTAGTTTCTATTACATAACTATATAATCTATACATACAAATCAATAAAATTGGAGTGTCTGTAATATTAAAATAACAGTTTTTTACTAAGTGCATTCGGACGTATACGCGGTACATATACCAAAACAATTTTTTTTTATAATTTTTGTCTGTCTGTCTGTTTGTTCCGGCTAATCTCTGAAATGGCTGCACCGATTTTGATGGAACTTTCAATGGCAGATAGCTGATGTAACAAGGAGCAAATTAGGCTATTTTTATTTTAGAAAAAAAAAAATGTTAAAAACCATAAGATATATCCACAAAAAATGCTGCCCAGTCACTATTCCACGCGGACGGAGTCGCGGGCACAGGTAGCATAACTATATAATTCATATATATTTATATAAGGCCATTTTCTTATATATAAATATATATAATTTTTTTTCCCCGGGTTATGAATATGTTTGTCTCACTTTGGCTTCGCTCTTTCGTTTTTCATTTAATTTCAAATCACAACGGTGATAAAGATGTATCACATTAATATAATGCGAGCACAGTATCAAGGTAATCAGCGTAGCGCTTGTATTTTGGATACTAGAAAACTGGTATACTTTTCTTTTGTAAGTAAATCATCATTGTTATTATCTTACCGTTACAGTTGCCTATGCATGCTTGCGACGCCAGAGGCACCGCTGACACGCTGCCGCGCGGGGAATCTAGGTAATTTATGTCAGAACACAACACATGGTTATTGCGGCATATTTAGACAGAAAGAAAGAAATTAGTTTATTTTAGTACAATACACACATACGCACACACAATATTTAAAACTACTAAAAAGAAGTGTATGTCCTAAAAAAGGATCTAAACCCAAAAGTGAAGTCACGGCAGAAGAACACCACCAAATTTAAGTAAAATAATAATTAATTAGTAAAAAGGAACCAATATATACATTGAAAAATAAATAAATATTAGTAGATATTAATAAATAAATAATAAAAACTCAAAAAACAGCGTCAAATTAAAAATAATTTAGGGGAAGATAGTAAGTTGTATTGTATTAGTAACAGTAGAAAGGCAGAAGCAAAAAGCCATAAGGCAGTAAACGCATTCAAAGTGATGGAAGTTGTTCATACAACACTAATATCCTGTATTTGCTCAGTTTGCCGTTTTTGTTCAGCAATTAGGTACTGCGTAAGCTTAGTTGTAAAACTATGAACAGAGTGCAGGTTCCTTATAGGCGGAGGAATGTTGTTCCAGCACTTTGATGCTGCATACCTAAAACTGCCTCTAAATGCAGCCGAAAAATGGCGTTGCACTGCAAGAGGTACGGCGCACTGCCTAGTTTCAATACACCTACGGCTAGCCATCCAACTCAGTTTGTCATACAAGTTAGACGGTGTTTTATCTTTAACTATACCGAAAAGGAGACAAGCTAAGTGTAGTTTACGACGATGTAGATACCATGTCATTGTTGGTGATCGCCATTCAGGCTTGTCCTCTTTTGCCCGTTAAGAATGGCAACGCTGCTCATCCAAGCCATATGACATCGTACGTAATAGGTGAAAATATATTACATATATCTATCTACAGATACGAAGAACATAATATCATCCCTGGATTTCCTACCCCCCATGCAGCCATTCCATCCAGCATGGATAGACTACTGCGATCCTTACCAATGTAACGACTACCACAAGAGAGCGTGTGGACTAAACAGGAATACGATGCGGTTCAAATGGTTTCAAAGCGTCTGTCATATTATATATAATAATTTGTGTGCGAATTATCGAGGTTCTTTAAGTAAGTGAATTTTTTTTATTGTTGAAGGACAGCTAACGGCCCACTTAGTAATCAGCTACGTTCCCGTACGTATATGCGAATAGCAGCGTGTGCTGTGAGTCCAGGTCGTAGAGCGCTTCCAGTTGGATAGGGCAGCGAAGTCTGTGGTGAATGAAAATGCTTAGTGTATCTGCACTGTGTCTGCGGTTCGAGGGGATGTGTATAGGGGAATTGAATGTATAGGGTATGTATAGGAATGTATAGGTATACGGGCGCGACGACCGTGAGGCCGCTTGATTCCGTCTGTTTGAGCAGGCGTCTGCCTGCAGGGTTGATTCTTGGTGCAGCAACTCGTCGTGAACGATGACTCTGCGTACTAAGACCGCCATACCTTTGTACGGTCGGCCACACTCAGAGACCTCGTCGCGCCGATACACGATGTAGTTGGGCAATCGGAGTGTGAAAGTTGGACGCAGCTTAGTCTTGCCCAGGAGGATAATGTGGATATCTTGTGACTGTGCGAGTGTCCTAAGTGCGCTGAGGTTGGACTGGATCCGTCCAGGATTCCAGTACATGATGGGCTGAAATGGATCCTGTGAATTCACTGTACATGCTGGGCAGGGTTTATTCGGTGGCAGCTGGCCGAAGAATGGCAGTGATGGCACTGCGGAATTCCTCCGCTGCCACGCCATGCCTTGATGGTGACACCCGGCATGAAGAGTAGAGTGTTAACAGCATATTTCCGGAGGTGCTGTAGTGCATCGAAGGTCCTTCTGACTTAGTCGGCTTGGAAATCTAAGCCGAGAAGGGCGGACTGTATCTGTTCTGGTTGAGTGTCAGAGGGGAGTCTGCAGATCGCGACTGGTCTGGATCTTAGCAGAGATTGCATAACAGTTGCACTGGATATGGCATCCTGTTGTGTAGCTTCTACTAGGTACTTTAGTACCATTCTGTTCTCTACGGGTGAGGCCGGTATGAACCGGACCCCTTTCCCGTATGGGCGGGCATTTCGGAGGATGTCCTAATTGTGCCTGAAGGACACTGAAGTATTTTACCAATTGAGCAGGTTGTCCACCACTATGTGGATACCTTTTGGCTTTCACTGGGATCTTCGGAGCGGCGCGGTCGCGCTCGTCCCGTCGAGTGTCGTTGGCGGGGTGGACCGGGTGCCTCGGACGTCAGGCTCGGGCAAGGTGGGGATGGTATGGACAGGCGGCTGACGGGGGTCTTCGTACCCGACGACGATGGCTTCGACGGTGGCGGCAGTTGAGCTAGAGGTGCCGGCATTTCTTTTGTTGGTTCAATGACCCATAAAACACTGGCACTAGAGTCACTGTCTCTATTTATTGACGGTCATCCCGCACATCACACTCTCTTCACTTAAGAAGGTGGGGTGAGTGGGTTTCTTGATTGCCTTCGCACTGTCATGCGGTTTGGCAACTAAAATAATACGCGTCACAAAATCACAACACCATAGATATAGCGCGTGAGAGCCTCGACGTGCACGGATGGAGTGCTCGGACCACAATAGGGCTATAATCTTCTACGGAGATCGCGATGTGACGGAGCGGTTGTAGCACATGTGCTACGACCGGAAACTGCGGAGTGAATAGAATCAGCGCCTGCCTTTTAGAGAAGAATGTGTTTATACATTTAAAATATCGTGTGTAAATAGATGCTAACAAAAATAGATAAATGAATGTGAAGGACACAGCAGCACTGAGCGAGACATAAGATATATAGCGCGGCTCTGTTATCTAATATATAAAATTCTCGTGTCACAGTTTTCGTTGCCATACTCCTCCGAAACGGCTTGACCGATTCTCATGAAACTTTGTGAGCATATTGAGTAGGTCTGAGAATCGGCCAACATCTATTTTTCATCCCCCTAAATGTTAGGGGTGACCCACCCCCAAAATTTTTTTTTAATTTTTTGACATTTTATTATTTATATGGCAGAACAACGTTTGCCGGGTCAGCTAGTATATTTATAAGTGGTTAAAACTTTCTTCTGTTTTCAGAATACGACGTAGTAGAGCCAAAATACTGCTCATACTATGTCATGTTCCTTCGGGAGGGGTGTCAGAGAAGTTGTAATATGACTGTAGTGGAACCGGTCTGCGCGGTCAGTTCTGTGGAGGGACACACCGTGTTGTTTGTGAATGAGTGCGCTTTGGAAGCGGCAAACTGTAGAGAGCAGTCTTTTCACGGTAAGGGAACATACTTATATAACTAGGTGATCCGTTAAGGGGAGAGGAGTGGTCTTCAAAATACACGTCACACACGTCACAGTGTTTTATTAACATTTTTTTTCTAAATAATTTTTTATTCTTATGTGGTTCATTGGTTCATCGATAAAAATCGTCATTGGATCATTGATCATAAAGGCTTTTTCGTTGTAAGATTATTCGGAATCACTTTTTTAAGCATCGACCAATCGCTTTTTAGTCATCGAAAAAGTCTATATATTTTTTTATTTCGTAGGACAGCAGACAGGCTGACAGCCCGCTTAGAATTTAGCAGTTACCGTCGCCTATAGGTGTTTGCAATGGCAATGGCATCGCGAACACGCTGCTGTCGCATAAAGGTACAGGAATTTGGGTCACTAATGCCGGAACACAACACAAGGTTATTATGGCGGCATACTTAAGACCAAAGGTAGCCGCCATCCAGACGGGTTTGAGGCCCTACCACGTAGCTAGGGTGGGTTGTTTTGTCGCCTTTTACGACGGGCCGACCCCGGCCACAGAGGTAAGTATTCTTTCTCCGCCCCTGCACGGATAAAAATTTGTCAAATGTAATAATAATTGAGATGCTTTAATCCGTTTCTTTTGCTCCTGACGTATTTAAATTTTAGCTCTTTATTCCATTTCAACTAATATTTTTTTATTTATATAGTTCAAAAATATATTTTTTTGTTTCAGAATATGAAGAAGTTGATATGAGAGTATGTGAACTCTATGCCCTGAGGAATTATTTAGTATCTCTCTAAAAAGGATAGCTAAAATTATGATACTTTAAAGAAAATATGTAATTTATAATAAAAAAGATCATATTCATTAGCACAATACACGGTATTAGACGTGTTACAGTAATATACGAGTACATCATGTCTTCCCAATAATTGGCATTCTAATATTAAACTTAAACTCGTAAAGTAACATTAGAAATACAAATCAATACAATAATAATACTAAGTCCAGTGGTGATGAGTGCTTCCGACCGAGCAGTTATATGGAAAAGTAAGGAGTTGCATGGTAGGTTCTATAAGGCCTTGAATGGGCCCGATGTAGACCTACTAGCGTCGGTAAACTGGTTACGCTCTGGAGACCTATTTGGGGAAACCGAAGGTTTTGTTTGTACAATTATGGACGAGGTTATCAAGACGAACAACTACAGGAAGTACATTCTGAAGGACGGTACGCTTGACATTTGTCGAGCGTGTCACCTCCCTGGTGAATCCATCAGACATGTTACTTCCTGTTGTTCTCGTCTTGCTAACAGCGAATACTTGCACAGGCACAACCTAGTAGCCAGGATTATCCACCAACAACTAGCTTTGAAATATAATCTTGGAGGTGCCCTATTACCAATATAGGCCTGAGCCAGTTCTCGATAATGGTTCATATTTGCTCTACTGGGATCGGTCGATTACCACGGACAGGTGTATTGTTGCTAATAAACCCGACATCGTGATAGTGGACCGATCTACGAGACGTGCTATGATTGTAGATATCGCGGTTCCACATGATGGTAATCTCGTTGGTGCTGAAAAAGAAAAACAATTGAAATATATTGATCTCGCACACGAGATTACTGCTATGTGGAAATTGGATAGTACAATCATAGTTCCGATAGTAGTTTCAGTGAATGGTCTGATAGCGAAGAGTCTTGATCGACACCTTGAAAGGCTCTCGCTTGGTCCCTGGCTGAAGGGTCGAATACAGAAGGCAGCTCTCTTGGATACGGCACGAATTGTGAGGAGGTTCCTTACTCTGTAGCCTGACCACCGGTAGTTTGGAACTGCAAGGACCCGCTGCTGTTGGAAGACGATTTTTTTTATTTTTTAGGATATTTATTATTGATTTTTGTATAAAAGTAATACTATTATGGTACTGTTTTTATAAAAAAAATGTAAGATATTGTAAAAAATATAAAAAATTTGTGAAATAAAGAAATATAGTAAATAATCATACTAAAGATATTAAATTAACATTATTTATTATTAGAATTATAAAAATATTTCTGTATACTATAAATTTCATTTCATTAATAAATTATGTCATGTTTTACATTATATCACATTGAATGCAATAACTTAGTCAAAATTTAATTATTTTCTATACTAAATCTATATTATATATATATATATATATATATATATATATATATATATATATATATATATATATATATATATATATAATCTTGCATTGTATTGGCCGTGTGGTCCCGGCCGAAGAAAGAATAGGGCCACCCCAAATCATCCCAAGGGAGTCGTAAAAGCCGACTGATGGGTCACTCCCTCTGTCAGCTTGCATGCGGCGAGGGAAGAACACTTCTAGGTTTCCCTTTAGAGGTTGGGAGGTCGGACGGCAGTCGCTCCCGTAAAAACCAAAACAAGCCAAATAAAACATGGGTAGAACAAGGAAAGGATGTGTCACGGATAGGGCGTCGCCGCAAAACGACGCGCAGGAACTTCGCCCGACTCCTGTGACAAGTGGACTAGGGCTGCCGTGCCGTGGGCGAGCACGGCTAAAGACACTAGCCCCATCCAAAAGGAAACTCCGCTTCGCAACGTGGAATATTGGCACGCTAACCGGACGCGCGAGAGAGTTGGCCGATGTGCTCTCCAGGCGGAGGGTGGCCGTGGCGTTCCTGCAGGAGACTCGGTGGAAGGCCAGCAGATCCCGGTTCATTGGGAATGGCTACAAGCTGATCTACACAGGTGCACCTGGTGGGGAGAATGGGGTTGCCATAGTGCTCTCAGAGGAGTTCCAGAACGACATTTTGGAAGTGAAACGTCATAGCGACCGGCTTATGGTCGTTAGGGTGCTTATCGATGGGGTAGTTACCCACTTGATAAGTGCCTATGCGCCACAGGCCGGTTGTGACGACGCCGATAAAATAGCGTTTTGGAATCAACTCGGAGAAGTGCTCCGTGGAATCCCATTATCACAGGGGATCGTTTTGGGGGGTGATCTGAACGGTCATGTGGGTGATGAATGTGGGGAATTTGAGCGTGTTCACGGTGGATTTGGGTACGGTAGCCGCAACGCGGAAGGGGAGGACATCCTCAATACGTGTGCGGCTGCCGACCTTGCCATCGTGAACACGTATTTCAAAAAGAGACCCGAGCATCTCATCACCTACAAGAGCGGGAGGAATGCTACCCAAATCGACTTCCTACTCACTAGGAGACACCACATCAGCAAAGTAGCCAACTGCAAGGTCATACCCGGTGAGAGTCTCACTGCACAACACCGTCTTCTTGTCATGGACCTCTGCGTGAAGCCCAAAGGCAAATGTGTCGACCGCCTTCAACGCCGAATCAGGTGGTGGCTGCTTGATGAAGTCAAGTCCCAGGAGTTCGCCTCTGCCATCGGCGACAAGTGCGCCGGAGGTGAGGGCGAACCGGTTCAATCTTACTGGGACAGGATTCAGGCGGCTATCCTTGGGTCGGCGAGAGAGGTGCTTGGCGTGTCTAAGGGCGGACGCAAGTGTGACAAGGAGACTTGGTGGTGGAACGACTCAGTCCAGAGGGAGACCAGGGCGAAAAAAGCCCTCTTTAAGAAGTGGCAAGCGTCCGGATCTCCTGAAGATCGCGACGCATACAGAGATGCCAAACGCGCCACCAAGAAAGCTGTAGCCAGAGCCAGACGAGACCACTTACAACCACTTTACGATAAGTTGGACTCGTCTGAGGGGCAGAAGCTCATATATAAGTTGGCGCGCTCCAGGGTCAAAGCGGCACAGGATATCTCCAAGTGCCGCTGTGTAAAAGACCCCGGGGGCAACTTGTTATGCGAGGACCTCGCGGTGAAGGAGAGATGGCGCTCATATTTCCACGAGCTGCTGAACAAGCAGCATAAAGAGGTGCAGCCGCCAGATCTTCCTCCGAACCAAGGACTAGTGCCACTGATAACGCCTGCAGAGGTCCAGAATTGCCTTCGCCGCATGAAGAATCGGAAAGCTGTTGGATCCGATGGAGTCCCCATCGAAGCCTGGAAGGCGATGGGCTCTCGTGGTGTGGGCAATTTAACCGACCTTTTTAACCGGACACTCCTCACCGGTACAATCCCGAACCAATGGAGGCTGAGTATCATTACTCCAGTCTTCAAAGGCAAGGGATCGGTGCAGGAGTGCGGTAACTACCGCGGTATAAAGGTCATGTCCCACACCATGAAACTCTTCGAGAGGGTTATCGACTCTCGGATTCGACAGGAGTGCACTGTCTCGGAGTGTCAATATGGGTTTCGCCCTGGTCACGGGACAATGGACCCTGTTTTTGCCCTAAGGACTGTCGCGGAGAAATACAGGGCGAAGAATACGCCTCTGCATTGCCTGTTTCTCGACTTGCAGAAGGCCTTCGACTGTATTCCTCGCGCGTTAATCTGGTGGGCATTGCGGTCCAAAGGGATTCCAGAAGCCTATATTGAGATCATCCGAGACATGTACCGTGACTCCGATTCCGTAGTTCGGACTGCTGTTGGCGACACAACCCTTTCGCCATCACCGTCGGGGTGCACCAAGGATCCGTCCTTAGTCCGTTTCTGTTTAGCGTGGTATTAGACGTATTGTCAGACAGCATCAGATGCTCACATGAGCAGCCCCCGTGGCTGCTTATGTATGCTGATGATATCGCGCTGGCAGACTCGGACAGGGGTAGGCTGGTGCGACGTGTGAAGGCGTGGAAGGAGTCGCTTGAGAACGGTGGTCTGAAGCTCAATGTGGCGAAGACAGAGTACTTGGCCTGTAACTCCACAGATCCCACACCCGTACGCATAGACGGCAACACGGTCGAGCGCACGGACCATGTGAAATACCTGGAATGTGTGTTTCATGTGTCTGGTGACATCGATTGCGACGTCAAGGCACGCATTGCTGCCGCGTGGGCCAAATGGCGTGAGGTAACTGGTGTCATTTGTGACCCCAAGATGCCGGTAAAGTTGAAGGGACAGGTCTATAAGACCATCATTAGGCCTGTCCTTTTATACGGCTGTGAAGCGTGGCCGGTGTTAGAGCGACACAAGCAAGAACTGCGTGTCACGGAGATGAATATGCTGCGGTGGATGTGTGGAGTGACGCGGAAGGACCGCGTTAGGAACTCCCGCATTCGCGGTAGTCTTCACGTCCGTGACATTGCAGATAAATTGCAGGAGTGTCGGCTCCGTTGGTATGGCCATGTTTTACGGCAACCGGGTGCTTACGTGGGAAATAAATGTCTGGCCATGCCGCCTCCGCCGGGCCCCGGCAGGAGGGGTAGACCCAAAAAGTGCTGGCTTGACGTCGTAAAGGGTGATATGCGTGCCAATAGGCTCACTACCAGGGATGCTGAAGATCGCGCGAAGTGGAGTAGAAAAAGTCGGAAAGCGGACCCCGGGCACCGAAACGAAAGTTTGGGTGGCAACCGGGACTAACGCTAGGATGATGATGATGATGATAATCTTGCATTGTATAAAAACATTTTCCAGTCAGCCAATTAGTAAACTTTTTATTTAATAATTTCCCTTTACAGGGTTTTATGGTGATAAGTAGCTTGTTATATATTTTTATAATCATTACGTAACTATTACTACCGTAAAATTGAGTTTGGGATAATGGCTGCGCCAAGCGATTAGCGAGTCTTGAATTGAACCTATACACTTTTTGGAAGAATTATTTACATATTTGAATTTTGTAAATAATTTAGGGTGACAAACTCACAAGCCTCGATAATGTAAAGACAAGGGAGAGTCAAAATATTATATTTTTTGAAGAATGGAACACAAGAGATCCATGGTCGTAAGTTGAAAATAGCCCTGATACACTTTTTCGTGCAATGAATACTTTACTCACATCCACACCCGGAGAAAAAAAATTATATATAATTATATATAAGAAAATGGCCTTATATTATATATAGTTTTATATAACTATATATGCTATATATATATATATATATATATATATATATATATATATATATATATATATATATATATATATATATATATATATATATATATATATATATACATAGTCAGGTCATAAGTATTGTCACACAGTAAAAACTTTTCTTTTAGAATGCTGGCCACAAAAAAGTTTATTGAATTCGAATTTCGAATTGTTCATGAAAATAAAAATGTATAACTTTTAGAATTTTACTCATTTTTAAATATGGAGTGGACGCTTAAAGAAGACCGTGTTGCAGTTATTGCGTTGCATCGTTACAGTTACGCGCCAATTCAAATTTTTAACATACTGAAAAATTTGAATATAACCAAAAGATTCGTTTATCGTACCATCAAACGATACAATGAAGACTCTAGTGTAGATGACAGGTCAAGAAGTGGTCGCCCTCGGTCTGTTAGGACTCCAGCAGTGATAAAAGCTGTGAAGGCACGAATTCAAAGAAATCCCAAACATAAGCAGAAACTGTTGGCCCTTCAGATGGGGTTAAGCAGAACCACGGTGAAAAGGGTGTTAAATGAAGACTTAGGGCTTCGGGCATATCGAAGAAAAACAGGACATCGTTTGAATGCTCGTCTAATGGACCTGAGACTGAAGAGATGCCGCGCTTTGTTGAAGCGGTACGCGGGAAAAAAATATCGGGAAATTCTTTTTTCGGATGAAAAAATGTTTACCGTAGAAGAGAGCTACAACAAACAAAATGATAAGGTGTACGCACACAGTAGTGAAGAAGCGAGCAACCGTATTCCGCGTGTCCAACGAGGTCATTTTCCATCCTCGCTCATGGTATGGTTGGGAGTTTCTTATTGGGGCTTAACAGAGGTACATTTTTGTGAGAAAGGTGTAAAAACGAATGCTGTTGTGTATCAAAATACAGTCCTGACGAACCTTGAGGAACCTGTTTCTCATACCATGTTCAATAACAGGCACTGGGTATTCCAACAAGATTCGGCGCCAGCTCATAGAGCGAAGAGCACACAAGACTGGCTGGCGGCGCGTGAAATCGACTTCATCCGGGACGAAGACTGGCCCTCCTCCAGTCCAGATTTGAATCCGTTAGATTACAAGATATGGCAACACTTGGAGGAAAAGGCGTGCTCAAAGTCTCATCCCAATTTGGAGTCACTCAAGACATCCTTGATTAAGGCAGCCGCCGATATTGACATGGACCTCGTTCGTGCTGCGATAGACAACTGGCCGCGCAGATTGAAGGCTTGTATTCAAAATCACGGAGGTCATTTTGAATAAACTTTATGTCATAAGAATCTATGTTTTGTTAAGTTCATTTTGGTATATGAATGGTTACATAATTAATAAACTTAGACGTAAGTTATATATATATATATATATATATATATATATATATATATATATATATATATATATATATATATATATATATATATATATATATATATATATATGCTCGGAGTTTCCCTGCGAGATCGAATCAGAAATGAGGAGATTCGCAGGAGAACCAAAGTCACCGGCATAGCCCGGATGATTGCAAAACTGAAGTGGCAGTGGGCTGGGCACATAGCTCGAAGGACTGATGGCCGTTGGGACAGAAAAGTCCTCGAATGGCGACCGCGTACCGGAAGACGCAATGTTGGTAGGCCCCCCACAAGATGGACCGATGATCTGGTCAAGATCGCCGGAATAGGTTGGATGAAAGTAGCGCAGGACCGATCATCGTGGAGATCTTTGGGGGAGGCCTTTGTCCAGCAGTGGGCGTCTTCCGGCTGAAATGATGATGATGATGATGATATATAATAATATATACCTATATATAATTCATATATAATTATATAAGGCCATTTTCATATATACAATTATATATAAGTTTTTCCCCGGGCAGCTCTTCCTCATAATATGAGTCCGTATCTGATGAGTAACTATGTAACCATGGTAAGCTAGAAGAGCTGATGTTATGTAACTTGGGTTAAAAACCCTCCACAATGCATACGCAAATTTATTTATTTTTGGAATGAGATTGTCAATATGGGTTTTCCAAAAAAAAATTGTTATCAAGTGTTATTTCTAACAACCGTAGCCTTGGTATCTTCGCGTAGTTTGTGTCCATTGTAATCTACGTTAATACTTTGCGTTTTTAATTTTCTATTAAAAAGTTTATTTATTTAGTTTTAGAAATATTAACACATAAGTTGTTTTTTGATAGCCAATTAATACATTTTGCGGTTACTGTGTTTAGTTTTTGAGCATGATCGTTTGGACTGAAATAAAGGCAGGAAGAATGTCACAAGGTCGGCCGTTGACTCGTTCTGCGAGGCAGTTATGTAACGCAAAGGAGCGGGAGCTAACTAGCGCACTCCCCTCCTGCCAACGCAGGCCGAGTCGAAGACATCGGAGGGCGTCCAAGGACCTCCAACCGCCGTAGAAAGCGGCAGCAGGTGGCCCCTCGGGGGAGGATCTACCGCCGACATCATTGCCGCGAGGATGAGGGCCGCGTGTTGTTCCACGGCCTCCCTCAACTCATTAGGGCAGACAAAGGACAGCGCCGGGAGGACGAAACCTTAATCCCCTGGCACTACAAACTTAGAAGAGGGTGCTGGCCCTGGCCCGGGCCAAGAGATCGGTAGGCCATGTATCCTTGGGCTCTGGTGTAGGCGATAAGAGAACAGCGGGGATTTTAGTGGGTAGTCGGATGGCCAAACATCATTCCCGGAGTCCTTACCTCCACGGCCTCGGTCCCCTCGGGCGGGGGGATCCCGTTAAGTATAAGGTTTTCCCTGGGACAAAAAAAGGAAGAATGTCTCAACAAAAACAGTGACATCTAATTTCAAAGGTTTAAACTATACTTCTTCTATACATGTATAAAAGACTATTATTATTAGTTTACTTCTTCTGTATTCTCTCTCCTACTATTTCCCTCATGGTAAGGTAGCTTTATTCTTTCTTTCACTGACCCCTGCGGCCGTTGGCGGTCTTTAATAAAAGGTGACAAAACAACCCACCCTCAGAGCCTCAATTCCTGGATATCAACCACCATATCTTGCTAAATATGCCGCAATAATAACCTTGTGTTGTCGGACATAAGTTTCCCAACGGACGGCAGTGTAGCTGTGCCCCCGGCGTCGCAAACGTCTATAGGCGACGATAACTGCTAATTGTCAAGTGGGCCGTCAGCCTGTCTCTTGTTCCACAGCAATAAAAACTACGGTCTGATACAATTATGTTTGTATTCGGTTCGATGAATTTAATTTCTTGTAAAAATTACACTTAGAACTTTCATTTATTAATTCAATTGATATATGAAGAAATGAAAACGATTTTTACAATCATAATTTTTAATATTGGTAAGTGATATCAAAAAATATATTTTTATATCGGATCGAGCTGAGGTTTTTTCAATCGCAGGGTGAGGGCCGCGTGCTGTTCCGCGGCCCTCAACGCATAGAGTTACAGGAGAGCGCTGGGGGGACGAAACCCTGACCCCCTGGCGCCAACACTTTAGAAGAGGCCCGCCTTGAGACAAAGGGCGGGGCCACGAGATCGGCAGGCCACATATCCGTAGGCCTGGGCGTAGGCGATAGGAGAACAGCCGGGTTTTTTAGTGGGTAGTCGGATGGCCGAACATCTTTCCCGGAGTCCCACATATCCTTTGGTCCCCCCGTCAAGAGAGAGAGAGAGAGGTTTTTCAATTGCAGTACGATATTATTTTTATTATAATCCTAAGATCCCTAGATAGGCAGAGGGCGTCCATTTCCATCCCAAACGGTCTTGAACGTCACTTTTGACCTCACTCCAGGTCTTTCTGGTAGTTTTCACTTCGTCAGTAATTGATCTGTGCCAGGTTTGGTTAGGACGGCCACATTTACGTTTCCCTTGGCGGTTCTAGGATAGAGCTTTTTGGTATATTGTTAGAATCCGTCTGAAGGTGTGGCCTATCCAGCTCCTATTCTTTCGATTTTTTGGTTGAAAGAACTTTCACCGCAACGTTTCCGAAGCTATTGAAAATTTTGTCGAGCCCGTGAACTCAGAGTATTTCCGAAGATATCGATTTACGAAGACCTGGAGTTAATGCGAGATTACCTTGGTGACCGTCCACATATCACAACCATACCATTAGAGGCCGGCAGCGCGTTGACAATACCTATGGTATAGCAAATGTCCATATTCTATCATCCCCTGCTATTGGATGGACAGTTTGCTTGTTTGTTGAATTCCAGCTTAAAAAGGTCATATAGATAGTGACTACAAATCAAACAGCACCATATAGTATATCGCATGCTTAATCATAAACTGACCGATTATGATTTAGGTCTAAAGTGAGATAATATAACGGGCAGCATTGTATCGACGCCCTCTATCGGCCAAACTAAGATTTATTTCGATATCTCTTTCCCACACTGAGTTACCGCTATGTAGTTATAAGTCAATATATGGGATAAGTAGTAAATGACAAAACGTTTTCTGCGATTTCCCAAAAAACAGGTTTTTTGAGTTAGGTCAGTTTAGTTGTGTTCAGTTCTTCACAGTACATATCTGCAGTAATGCTCACCCCGTTTGGTAAGAAGCTGTGGTAAATCACACCGACGCTAGACCACCAAACAGTGACCATCACTTTTCTAGGGGTAAGTTTTCGTTTAGGGCATTGTTTAGGTGCTGAACCAGCCTAAGTTACTCCTTGTTACATCAGCTATCGGCCAGTAAAAGTCCTGTCAAAATTGGTCAAGCCATTTCAGAGATTAGCCGGAACAAACAGACATACAGACAGACAAAAATTGTATAAAATGTTGTTTTGCTATATGTACCGTGTATACATTCGAATGCACTTAGTAAAAAGCGGTTATTTTAATATTACAAACAGACACTCCAATTTTATTTATTTGTATAGATAAGATTATATAATAAGATAATATATATATATATATATATATATATATATATATATATATATATATATATATATATATATATATATATATATATATATATATATATATATATATATATATATATATATATAATATCCGGATGACCGAGCTTTGCTCGGTATTTTTTTTTTATAAATTGTGTTTTTTGGAAATTAACAATTGATTTTTTTAGTCTAACCTCAAAGCAAACACTCATTGACTTCGTGTTACATAACAATGCCATCTGCTGGAATAGCTTTAGTGTTGTTGTGTCGTTAAAGCAATTTAAAAAAAATAGTATTATTATTCGCCGATAGATGTCAGGAAGAGCCATTTTTCAGTTTAAATTGGGACTACTCAAACGCCACCTTTTGACATTTTCTATAAATTATTCCTAGATAGATCGATTTATCGCCCCCGAAACCCCCCATATACTAAATTTCATGAAAATTGTTGGAGCCGATTCCGAGATTCCAATTATATATATACCTAGTCAGGTCATAAGTATTGTCACACAGTAAAAACTTTTCTTTTAGAATGCTGGCCACAAAAAAGTTTATTGAATTAGAATTTCGAATTGTTCATGAAAATAAAAATGTATAACTTTTAGAATTTTACTCATTTTTAAATATGGAGTGGACGCTTAAAGAAGACCGTGTTGCAGTTATTGCGTTGCATCGTTGCGGTTACGCGCCAATTCAAATTTTTAACATACTGAAAAATTTGAATATTACCAAAAGATTCGTTTTATCGTACCATCAAACGATACAATGAAGACTCTAGTGTAGATGACAGGTCAAGAAGTGGTCGCCCTCGGTCTGTTAGGACTCCAGCAGTGATAAAAGCTGTGAAGGCACGAATTCAAAGAAATCCCAAACGTAAGCAGAAACTGTTGACCCTTCAGATGGGGTTAAGCAGAACCACGGTGAAAAGGGTGTTAAATGAAGACTTAGGGCTTCGGGCATATCGAAGAAAAACAGGACATCGTTTGAATGCTCGTCTAATGGACCTGAGACTGAAGAGATGCCGCGCTTTGTTGAAGCGGTACGCGGGCAAAAAATATCGGGAAATTCTTTTTTCGGATGAAAAAATGTTTACCGTAGAAGAGAGCTACAACAAACAAAATGATAAGGTGTACGCACACAGTAGTGAAGAAGCGAGCAACCGTATTCCGCGTGTCCAACGAGGTCATTTTCCATCCTCGCTCATGGTATGGTTGGGAGTTTCTTATTGGGGCTTAACAGAGGTACATTTTTGTGAGAAAGGTGTAAAAACGAATGCTGTTGTGTATCAAAATACAGTCCTGACGAACCTTGTGGAACCTGTTTCTCATACCATGTTCAATAACAGGCACTGGGTATTCCAACAAGATTCGGCGCCAGCTCATAGAGCGAAGAGCACACAAGACTGGCTGGCGGCGCGTGAAATCGACTTCATCCGGCACGAAGACTGGCCCTCCTCCAGTCCAGATTTGAATCCGTTAGATTACAAGATATGGCAACACTTGGAGGAAAAGGCGTGCTCAAAGCCTCATCCCAATTTGGAGTCACTCAAGACATCCTTGATTAAGGCAGCCGCCGATATTGACATGGACCTCGTTCGTGCTGCGATAGACGACTGGCCGCGCAGATTGAAGGCTTGTATTCAAAATCACGGAGGTCATTTTGCATAAACTTTAATGTCATAAGAATCTATGTTTTGTTAAGTTCATTTTGGTATATGAATGGTTACATAATTAATAAACTTGTTACAATTATTTTACATTAAACATGTGACAGAATTTATGACCTGACTAGGTATATACAAGAATTGCTCGTTTAAAGATATAAGGTATAATACTTATAATTTTCGTTCATTATTTTGTTACTATACTATGAATTATTTTTTAATGTTTATTTCGTTTTATCATTAATGTGTGCTTATTAATATCTTTTTTTCAGTTATTCTAAAACATACAAAACAAGATGGAGAAAAACTGAGTGTTCATGATAAGATCGCGGTGTTAAAATGGAATATTGCAAAAGAAATGGATGGAAAATCTGATTTGATATCACCAATGAATAATAAATATGACTTTTCTGATTACGAATATGTGGACATGGGGAATAAACCAATTACACCTATCAACAATCATGACAGAAAAAAACATGGCAAATTTAAATTTAGGGAGATTAGGAAAATCACGAGGAATGTTATTGTTGGTACGATATTTCGCTGGATCCTGTAACTTTTTTTTTGCTCAGGAACAGCAGGCAGGTTGACCCACTTAATAATATAGTAGAAGCCAGAGGCACTACGAACACGCTGCTGTCCCATAGGGATACAGGAACCTGGGTCACCAATGCCGGAACACAACGCAAGATTATTATTATGGTGGCATACTTAATACCAAAGGTGGTCGCCATTCAGACGGGCTTGAGACTCTACCACGTAGTTAGAGTGGATTGTTTTGTCGCCTTTACGACAGGCCGACCTCCGGCCGCAGAGTTTAGTGTTCTTTCTCCGACCCTGCACGGATAGTAATAATGTATCCGTAATAATGTCTCTAAAGCAAACATATATTTAAAAAATGGCTTTTTGAATCAATTTGAATTGTGTATTATCTATATTTGGTTCTTTTGGTTTGGTGGTTAGTAATAGTTTGGTTTAGTAGTTTGGTGTATTATACGGGTGCAACAAAAATGGTATGCAAAGATTAATGAAAACTGATACATACTCATAGACGACGGTAACTGCTAAATTCTAAGCGGGCTATCAGTATGTCTGCTATCCTACAGCAATAAAAAAAAACGGAAATGTTATAGATAATAAGTAATATTCCGCGCCTGAACTAAAAATTTCGCGGAAGAGCCGTAGCACTCGAACCGCAGGTTGCCGGCCCTTGAGCTCAAGTATTGAGCAAATTCTATTAGAGGAGAAGACTGTATCCACTTTCTAGCTTAAGGATCTCTAATCAAAATACCAAACTCTTCAACAGTGCCCAAAAGTCTTCCAAAGCGTCGTCAACCAGACCGCAGATTCCACCAGTTCTCGGCTGATGATGAAGAGTTGAAGGAGTGGACTTTCTGCCAGGACCTGATCACTCCCTTCATTCAAGGCTTTAAGAACGACATAAAGAGCTTTAAGCAAAAGACCATTCAAGATTCTACCGTCAGGAGGTGCTTTAGTAATATTTTCCTCTTTCGTGTCTATATACAGGGTGAATTTGACAAACCCGTCCAAATTCACACAGAAGAATCTTTAGTAAAAGTTATGAGAAACATGTATTTTAGTTTTGTATCACATAGTACAAAAATGTTAGTAATCAGCATCACAAAGTCACTCAAAGAACTCGCAATTTACGTAATACGGCGATAGACTGTGAATGACCTCGCCATCTGACCTAGTAAAAGGCCGAGGACGGCGGCATTGAACCGGGCGAGCAAATACGCACTACTCATTTACGCGGGTGTGACAGAGACAGGTAATAACAGGTTAATGTTCGCTGTTTGCACCATATGCTTATTCTGTACGATTGAATTAATTATCCTTTAAGAAATATTTTATGGTGAAAATTTGACATACATTTTTTTTTGCAAAAATGGGTTCCTTAAATGATGTTTAGTGCGTAAAAAAAATTTGAACAGGTTTGTCAAAGTCACCCTGTATATATATATATATATATCATCTATTATACGGTGCTAACCGTGATGATGAGAGGGACAGCTCGAGAGCAGTGGACTATGAGAAAGGAGAGGAAAAGGAGCCGTGGTTAGAGAGAGATGCGCGATGCATTGCAGTGGGCAAAGAAATTCGCACTGACCTTAATTCCACCCCTTCCCGGTTTGGTTCACGTCCGCTCGCTAAGGAACTGTTGACACGGCACCAGCTAAATGGAAACTAGACACTGAACACACAATGTTATGGCACGTCCAATGAGAGTTAGTAAGGAGTAATTGAAGCCAAATGCGCACGGCGTAGAGAGTGGTCTTCAGGGAGATCGAACCTCAACCGTCCCGCGCGTTTAGCTCACGCAATACTACCTTCGTCCCACGCTCGCTTTTATCATTCACCTCACCGAGAGTGAGGGTAGTTATCAAAATCAGGAGGCGGGATTTCAACTACCCTTTATGCCAGGATCGAACAAGTATAGTACTTATACACTTTTAAAAATGGACCATTCAGACTAAAAATATTTCGAGTTAATTACTCTAACACGTTATCATCAGCTTAGCGTCGAATCCTGCTTGCAACTTAAGCTTTCATTCAGTACTGCCCGCTTTAGGTTTTTCATTACGATTCGCTTGATCTTCTTCAGCACATATCCTTTTTGGCTCTACCCCTCCTGCTGAAGCTCAGCGGGGCATAAATATATGTCTCCCATCTATATCTGTTCTCGGTTTCCTTAAAACGTGATTTACATTTTAGTCCAGACATATTTAAAATTATGAAATGGATGAAAAATGTCTGGATCGTGCAATTATGTAAAAGCGGCTTAAATTCAATAAATTCGTTAAACGAATAATAGCCCTTCTTTAATAAGGATAGACCCAAAATATGGTGGCTTGACATCGTATGCCACTGGACTCACTACCAGAGATGCCGAAGACCGTACAAAGTGGAGAAGAGAAAGTCGGGACGCAGACACCGGCCACTGGAGAAGAAGTTTAGGTCCATCCGGGATTTGCCAAGAGTATATGATGGATGATGATGAGCCGTTCTTGAATAGTTCTTTACCAAGAAACTTTTTACTGAATTCAAGGGCCGATCAGATCAACTATATTTATTTTTTAGATTAATTACTTTGCTGAGCACTGATTACTCAGATTATACGAAAGAAGATATTTACTCCGTCTTGAATCAAATCAGCAATGTGAAGATCCGTCTCTACCAGTGGGATGCAACTGCTCTCAAGTTACTGTTAAGGACTATCTGTCCTTGTGAGTATACATATTCCCCGTTTTACACGGTATCTATTTTACACGGTTTCGCTTTTAAACGTAACGTTAAAAGTTTAAACGTTACGGTAATAGAGAAAAAGTAACAGATGTTGCTAATTTTTCCACGAATGAAGCCACAATAAGAGCATTAAAAAATAATTCTATTTAAATACCTGGTAATTGATTTTTTTTTGCTGAGGAACAGCATACAGGCTGACTGCCCACTTAATACTGACTATGTATATGCCTTTTTACTTCTGCCTTTCTTCTACTGTTACTAATATAATACAACTTATTATCTTCTCCTAAATTATTTTTAATCTGACGGTGTTTATTGAGTTTTTATCAATATTTGTCGAGGGTTCGAAATATATAGGCGATAGGCGCATCGCCTATATATAGGCTATAATACGCCTTAAGGGTTCATCGCGGGTAGGTGGAAGTGCAGAAGCTAAGTGGTTGTTCTTGTTAGTTAACTATATATTGTGCATCACCACCCTAGAACCCCCAACAACAAAGATAAAGAATTAAACGACAGTTACATTTAAATGTAATTGTAGAAAAACGAGTGCCACTAACACGCTGCCGTTCAAGTAACTGTAACTTGTATCACTCATGCCGGAACACAACACAAAGTTATTATGGTGGTATGTTTAAAGTCTAGCTGGGGTTGTTTTGTCGTCTTTTACGACAGGCCGCCCCCGCAGGGTTCCGTATTCTTAACAATTGCAATTTTCCAGTTAACAATGGAACACATCCTCACACCCTAAAAGACGTGCGGAATGGCCTGAAAGAAATGTTCCAGAAATGGCACCTAGATATTGGGAACACAACTGACCTGTTGAAGCAAAGTAGAATCTTCAGACCACCCTGTGTACGGGCTTCTCCGTATGAAGGTAATTCTTTTTTTTCATTACTGAGTAAGAGGAAACAGGCTGAAGGCCCACTTATTAGTAAGCAGTGCCCACAGATGTTTGCGACGCTATTAGCACCGCGAGCACGCTGCTGTCCCAGAAGGGCCGCATACTTATACACCAAGGGTGGTTGCCATTCAAACGGGTTTGAAGCCCTGCTACGTAGCTAGGGTTGTTTTGTCCTTTTACGACAGGTCGACGGTCGTTTGCACGGATAACTTCGCTCCTGTTTGTCACTAAAACGCTAACATATCTATCCAAAATGTCAAAGTCATCAAAACGTCAATGTCAGAGATACACGGGGAAGGGACGCGACGGGGCGACAACTGTAACGCAGACATTTACTCGTATGTAATTACATTGTAATTCTTGTTTGTTATAGGCTATATACATATAAGTTTACTAGCAGCGAAACCCGGCGTTGCTCAGGTTAAAATACATCGCATGTTTAATGGTATAAGAAATATTTAAGGATCCATTTTCTAAAGTAGATAGATATTATAGATTTCTATCTTAGATAATAAGACACTTATTCGACCATTTAACATTCGATGTAAAGCGTATCAAATTAATTAACTAATTATTGAATCCAAATACAAGGTTATTATGGCGCCATATTTCAAAAACCAGGGGTGGTTTCCATCCAGACGGGTTGTTTAGTCACCTTTTATGACAGGCAGACCCCAGTTGCAGAGGTCAGTGTTTTTTCTCCGCCCCTGCATGGATAAATCTGGCTGTAATGATGTGTTACAATCAAGATTTTTTTCCAGGATCTACAAAGACGTCTAGATCCGTCCGTTACACGAAGAGAAGGGAAAAATCAAAATGCGGAGGGCTTGATTGTGACTATGTATTATAATTTTTTTGAAACATTAGTCTCCTAAGTCAGTGAAATGGACAATTAAAATTTAAAACTGAGATGAATTTCCTTTATTCTTTCATATATCCTTTCATATTTGTGAGTGGTTACACAAAAAGGGACCTCAAGACAAAGTCGCATTAAAGTTTTGAGTCGAAATGAGTTTCGTCTCGAGCGCGGGGGAGGGGCGCGGCGCCCTTTTCTGGCACGTAAAAACGTCTTTTCTGACCGCATAGGATAAACATTTTTATTACTTCGTTCTATTAGAGATAACCTTAAAAAAACTTAAAACATGTGTGCAGTTCACACGTGATATAAGTGAAACTTTGAAATATGTAAACTTCATTAAAACAACAGACAAAGAAGAGACCACAAATATAGCAAACACTTGTGTCTTTTATCTTATTCTCTCCACACTATATTATAAAGATATACTCGTATATACATATATAAAGATGTAAGTATATCATCATTTCAGCCGGAAGACGCCCACTGCTGGACAAAGGCCACCCCTAAAGATCTCCACGATGATCGGTCCTGCGCTGCCCTCATCCAACCTATTCGGGCGATCTTGAATCATCGGTCCATCTTGTGGGGGGCCTACCAACATTGCGTCTTCCGGTACGCGGTCGCCATTCGAGGACTTTTCTGCCCCAACGGCCTGATGGCCGTTGGGGCAGATGTCAGGACTGATGTCCTTCGAGCTATGTGCCCAGCCCACTGCCACTTCAGTTTTGCAATCATCCGGGCTATATCGGTGACTTTGGTTCACTTTGACTTGTAAGTATATAGGTGTCTCTTTTTACTGTGACTTTTCCGTTTCATCGAGAGTTTCTCAAGCATCACAACGATGCTAGAGAAGTTTTCACTTCAAAAGTAAAACAATAATACTGATTGTAAACTGTAGAAACTTACCTGACATCACATAAATTTGTATGCGCTGTGTGTAAGGTGTAATTTTTCCTAAACTGTATCAGCTCAATAAACAAATCATTAAAAAATAACTATGACACCTAAAAATATTCTGATTAGACCACAGAATCAAAACTCATGTACAAAAAAACCACTTCAGATCCCTTCAGGTCCCTTTTTGCGTAACCAACCACTCATACTTATGTAATGCTTCATGGTTTAGCTTTATCAGTACAAAATACAACGTCAATATAGAGGCACTTAAGGTGGTTTCAAAAATCTTTTTCATTTACAACTATATTTTATATATCATTCGCGCATTTTTTCGGTTGAAGAAGATAAGAATAAAATATTTCCAATACTTTTCAAACCTTATCATTAAGTCGTTTTACACATTTATAGAGTTTCTATTGATTAATATAGATAAAAAGGAACACAGTTAAGTATTAGCTAAATATAAACTGTAAAACAAACATTATGACAATAACATTATGCATAAATCTTTTATCTATACAAATAAATAAAATCAGAGGGGTCTGTTTGTAATATTAAAATAACCGCTTTTTACTAAGTACATTCGGACATATACACGGTATATATATACCAAAACAACATTTTTTACAATTTTCGTCTGTCTGTCTGTCTGTCTGTATGTTCCGGATAAACTCTGAAATGGCTGCACCGATTTTGACGGGACTTTCACTGGCACATAGGTGATGTATCAAGGAGTAATTTAGGCTATTTTTATTTTAGAAAAAAAAAGTTTTTGTTAAAAATGATACGTTTCGGAAATTTAGACTTCAATTTAAGTTGACATCAGATTTATATCATCAATCATATGAAATAGGGTTCAGCTTAGGCTGGACATTGTAGGATGAATTTTCAATTTAAGTTAACCTCAGATTTATGTCATCAATCATATGAAATAGGGTTTAGCTTAGGCTGGACTTTGTAGGTTCGAACGTACGTATTCCAGAGGCGCATGGCGTAACAGATGCATTCGAGAATACTTACTGATCTTATAATAGTTGTTGTGGTATATACATATCTCTTTTTATATTTTAATTAATTATCTGTTCACCTTGCATTTTATCTGTGTCTGTGTATGCCACTCTAATGGCCCTAGCGGAAGATCAGCGCTGGTAAACTCAACCAGCAATCTGCTGAGCTGGGACCACTTAAGAGCTACATTTGCTTGCTTTTTCTCTTAACATAAGCGCATTTCACATTGTACATTTATTTATTTGTGTTAATGTTTTGTATACTCATTTGTGTTATTATAGTTCTAAATAAATCTTTTTTTCTTTCTTTCTTTCTGTAATACTTATACTAATTTCATTCATATTTTAGGATTTATAGGGTTTGTAATCCAAAATAAACCATAAGATATATCCAAAAAATTCTGCCCAAAGTCACTATTCCACGCGGACGGACTCGCGGGTACAGCTAGTTAATAAATACACTTTTGTAAGATCACATCCTCCTTATTGCAGAGAGCCCTTGAAAAGTTCCATAAACACTTTTTGATTTAGCTTTCCTCTGTAGGAGAATATTCTTTCTTTCATGCATTGTGAATTTTGATGGAAATTGACTATAGCTCATTATATTTTGCAGAGATAACGGCTGTAAGCCTCTATATGTGTAAATATATTGATTGATCGGATTATTATAATCGGCATTAATCGGAATTTTCAAAATTAAAGGCGGAGATGCGATTGTGATTTCAAAGAATATAAACAATAATATCGTTGCCGCCATCTTGTAGTCCTATTGCCACCATTTTGAAAATATTATGGCAGAGCAATTTATGTATTTTTTATCTAAAATATATTTATATAGTTTTAATTTTTTTTCATTACTAAAAGAATAAAATCAGTAATAAGATTATACGTACGTAGTAAGTCGTAAAATACTTGTTTACTCCTAATGGTGGTTTGTCTTCAGCCAATGTGTCACTTCTATCTTGCGTGTAACATATCTTATCATTAGACCACTTCTTTTGACTCAACACTATAGATGCACTAAATTTGGTTTTTACAGAGGCTTCTGACCTTACAACTATGGCGGGTAGAGGCAAGAACTGTTTCTGTGCGTTAAATTAAGATGTCGCTTCAATATTATCAGTGTAAATTTATTAAATTATTTACTAAATAATTTTAAATTACGCTTAAGCTGATATTTTCAATACTGAACTGACACTAACTTCTTTATTCGTGCAGCGGCGGAGAAAGCACACTGACGTCTGCGGCCGGAGTCAGCCTGTCGTAAAAGGCGACCAAACAACCCAAGCTAGGTGGTAGGTCTCCAACCCCATCTGGATGGTAGCCACCCCTGGTTTTAAATATGCTACCATGATAACCTTGTGTTGTGTTCCAGAATGGGTGACCATGCAGGTTCCAGTACCACTACGCAGATAGAGCGTGTTATCGGTAACTGCTAATGACTAAGTGGGCCGTCAGCCTGTCTGCTGTCCTACAACAATAAAAAAGACAATAAATTTTTAACTCTGCATACTTTAATTCGTCTACAGCAGCTGTATTCATATCTGTATCTACATTAGAACCATTCTGACACAACCTGACTCTCACTCAACTTCTCCTTTTTAAGAGATAATTCTTCCTATCCACACTTGCAACTTTTAAAAGAGAATGCTTTTCATAAATCTTTATACAATAAAACAAATATGTTCAAATAAACTTGATTTATGAAGTCCATTTCAATTTCTTGTTAATACTAGCAGGTGGGTTACCCACAGGCTTTAAATCTTCAGGTTCCTGATCCTCGACAGGTATAGGTTCATCGAAATTGTAGGTTTGAGCAACAACAGGAATTTTTTTTAAATAATCAGAAGTGCTCATTTGGTAACTATTTTTAGTAAGTTTAACTCCTCCAACGATTGATTTTTGTGTACGAACTGGTTTCTTTTTATTTGTGTTATTTTTAATTTTATATTTGTCTTCAAACTCTTTTTCTTCATCTGCATCCTTTTCCGTCATTTTGTAATCCTCGTAGCTATGATTTGTTAATAAAGGCATATTTTTGGCTATACCATCACTGTTTTCATATTCATCGTCTTTACCTACTGAAGAGTTTATTTTACTTTTAGAATTTTCATCTTCAAATGTATCCTGTTTTGAAACGTGATCTTTTTTAATCTTTTTAGTTGTCAATGGATTTGTTTTTTTAATTGTATAATCAGTATCTAACGTTGATTTTTGATTATACAAAACGTTATTTTTTTCTTTTAATCTTTTTATGTCTCTTTTAATAATTTTTTTCACCTTTTCAACAATATCATCAATATTTAATATTTCTTTATTAATTTTATATTCATTTTGTATTGAAAATCTTTTCTTATATTTATTATTTTGGACCTCTTTGCTATCTTGATTCAGCTGACGATTATTCCAATTCGATTTGGCGGCCATTTTGGCTATTTGTTCAGCTAGGTTTTCGGGTACAAACTGTTTAGCTATGCTCTTAAAGTCGTCTAGATTTGCAGCGAAAAGAACATATGGTGTTGATTTTTGTATTGTCAGACCTGAAAATTAATTTTGCATCATTTAAATTTTGACTTTTGGTATCTTTCAGAAGTATGGAGGGTAAAGGTTACGAAAACTGTCTCTGTCTTTGACATTGTATCAGTCGAAATGCGTTAAACTAAGAAGTCACTACTTTTGTGGCTTTATTGATCAGGGTAAATTTTTAGCAATTCTTTTTAGGTTATATTGTATTTACCAAATCATTTTGAACTACGCTAATAGTTGAGGTTTTCAATACTTTTTAAATCGACATACTTCATTTCGTCTACAACAGCTACATTCATAGCTTATACTGTATATACACTAGTGCCATTCTGGCGGATTTTGGAACTATAATTTACCGTGTACAGCTGGACACTTTTTCTAAACCTGTTACTTTTATATTCTACTCAGACATTGGCAAAATCAATGCCAACGGCGTTGAAGCCACACCTTCAAAAACTGATCTGAACTGGATACTTTTTCAAACACTCCCCCATATGACATGGTTCCTACCTTGACCTTCTATACTGGAAACTAGGTTGACCAAGAGCCGTGCTTACGCCGTTTTCAGCAACCTCGATTTGACACAACCAAAAGTGGTAGCTGGCAGAGATTCGCTACGCGTTTCCTCAATCAGAGGGTTCGGGACTTTTTTTATTGTTGAGGAACAGCAGGCCAGTTACAGTCACCAATGAATATTCGCGACGCCTGGGACAGGAGCGTGTTCGCAGGTTAACACAAGGTTATTATGGCAGTATACCTATAGACCAGGGGTGGTTGCCATCTAGACGAGCTTGGGGCTCTACTACGTAGCTAGGGCTGTTTTGTCACCTTTCAGGCTTCATCATTCAGGCCGATCTTTTACGTTAGTACCTATTCTTACTCCATCCTTGTCTGGAGGGATATTTCGAATAATAAAAAAACTTGGCACAAAGAGGCAACAAAAATATACTTGCATATAATTCCAATATGTAAAAAAAGTAACATTTTTATTTTTTAATTTTGTTATTGTAACATTTTTTATGATCGATCGATAAAATATTTCATTTTTATGTAACATAAAAAATAACGCTTCTAAACTAGTTTATATTAATTTTAAATTCCAGTTACCGTGCAGGGGCGGAGAAAGAATACTAACATCTGCGGCCGGGGTCGGCCTGTCGTAAAAGGTGACAAAATAACCCACCCTAGCTACGTGGTAGGGCTTCAAGCCCGTCTGGATGACGACCATCTTTGGTCTTAAGTATGCCGCCATAATAACCTTGTGTTGTGTTCCGGCATTAGTGACCCAAGTTCGTCAAGTTATATATAGTTATAAGTTATTATGGGACAGCAGCGTGTTCGCGATGCCACTGGCGTTGCAAACACCCATAGGTGTTAGTAACTGCTAAATTCTAAGCGGGCCGTCAGCCTGTCTGCTCTCCTACAGCAATAAAAAAAATGGTGGTGGGAAAATGTAACGCCATCTTTGCCTTCGCAGTTTTATTTTCAACGACTAATGTCTTTCCTAATCTTTGGTTTATTAAGCTTTTGCGCCACCTGCCTTTTCTCTTTTTAACTCCTGAGGCCGGGGTCGGCCTGTTGTAAAAGGAGACAAAACAAAGCCCCAAGCCCGTCTGGATGGCAACCACTCCTGGTGTATAAGTATGCCGCCATAATAACCTTTTGTTGTGTTCCGACATTAGTAACCCAGATTCCTGGATATTTATAGGACAGCAGCGTGTTCGCGGTGCCCCTAGCGTCATAAGCATCAATAGGTTACGGTAGCTGCTTACCATTAAGCGGGCCGTCCACCTATCTGCTGCTCCTCAGCAATAAAAAAAATACTATTACGTATTTTGACATTGGCAAATCAGTGCCTGTATTATTGGAGCCACATTACTAAGAAAAAAAATGACTAATGTTCATAATTTTCCATAACAAAAGGGTATGCTAGTAATAGTGAAATTTTAACCTGTAATGTGTCTTATCAATTATATTTTACAAGTGACAAACATGGTGACATACTTATTTATAGAAAATATATAGTATCAAATATTATATACTCGCCGGGGAGTTTGTTTCGCCGTTTTTTCCCTAGGGTTTGTATAGGAAACAGTAGTAGTTTCTTGACATTCAATAAGTGATCTGTAAGATCTTATATTGAAATAAATGACTTATTTTCATATAGATGTCGCTCAAGAGCCCGTATAATTGGTTGGGAGTTCAAAATTGATATCACTGTTTACGCTGTATGGATAGTCCGTTATTTATAATTTCTGGTTTATATAAAAGAATATATATTATTTTTATATATGTTACAACATTTTATTTCCAAATCTTATAATACAATGACTAGCAATTAACTATAAAAATAATAAAACATTTCGTCCAAAATATTGAAAAGTCCACATTGGATTCAGTTCAGTCGATTCGTTGCTTAGTTCTTTAATTTGAGGTCGTTTTGTTGGCGCTTCTTGCGACGCGGACTTGGTCGGGATAGTTTTCTGTAAGTAAATTGTTAGAATAAATAATCTTTGATACACAAATTAAAAACAATCCGAATGCTACCGCTGCTGGTTTTTATTACTAAACTAACTGTGCCCGCGACTCCGGCCGCGTGGAATAGTGACTTTGGGCAGAATTTTTGGGATATCTTACGGTTTATTTTGGATTACAAACCCTATAAACCCTAAAATATAAATGAAATATGCAAACAGTCAGTTTATCGAATGCAACTGTTACGACATGCGCCTCCGGAATACGTACGTTCGAACCTACAAAGTCCAGCCTAAGCTAAACTCTATTTCATATGATTGATGACATAAATCTGAGGTTAACTTAAATTAGAAATTCAATCTACAATGTCCAGCCCAAGCTGAACCCTATTTCATATGATTGAACTTAAATTGGAATTTGAAATTTCCAAAACTTATCATTTTTAACAAAAACTATTTTTTTTTCTAAAATAAAAATAGCCTAAGTTACTCCTTGATACAACAGCTATCTGCCAGTGAAAGTCCCATCAAAATCGGTGCAGCCATTTTAGAGATTAGCCGGAACAAACAGACAAACAGACAGAAAAAAATTGTAAAAAATGTTGTTTTCGTAGTACCGTCTATACGTCCGAATGCACTTGGTAAAAAGCTGTTATTTTAATATTACAAACAGACCCTCCAATTTTATTTATTTGTATAGATAATGTTTTAAAACAAAATTAATAGAGAAAATATGGAGTAAAATAATTAATGAAGAGTAGGATTTTGATAATGAAATAAAATTAGTACGCAGCTTATACAGAGAAGCCACGAAGCGTTTAGTATACCCGGGCACATACATCCAACAGGTCTTGAGCGGCTAAATAAATTAGCCGATTTAGCCAACGTGTGCTAACAGATGTGTCAAAATATTTTATAAAGATTTCATGAAGTCCTATCCAAAATTATATTGGCAGAACAAGGTTTGCTAGTTCAACTAGCAACTATCTACATATACCTATATATTTATAACCGATATAATAATTAAAATTCAACAGTTCCTTGCTACGGATTGTCTGGGAAGGGACCAACCACGTATTCATAGTTATTGTTCCTTTTTTTATTGCTGTAGGACAGCAGACAGTGTGTTTGCAACGCCAGTGGCATCGCGTACACGCCACCGTCCCTGGTACAGGAACTTGGGTCACTAATGCCGGAACACAACACAAGGTTATTATGGCGGTATACTTAAGACCAAAGGTGGTCGCCATCCAGACGGGCTTGGGGCCCTACTACGCCTTTTACGACAGGCCGATCCCGGCCGCAAAGGTCAGTATTCTTTCTCCTTCTCCGCCCTACACGGATAAAGAAAAATGCTTAAATACTAGCTTAAATGTAGGCAGGAAACTATTGCTATGCCAATTTTGGCACCAAGCCCATCAGGATGGCAAACAATCGTAGTATCTAAATACACGTGTCACCATAATAACCTTGTGTTGTGTTACGAATTCATCATCATACTAGCTTTAAATCCCTGTAACAACCTTAAGTTCCGCTACGATGTACAGGGCACGCTTTTCGACTTCTCTACTTCGCACGGTCTTCAGCATCCCTAGTGGTGATTCAAGCCACTTTTTGTGTCTACCCCTCCTACCGGAGTCTGACGGAGGCGGCATGGCCAGACATTTGTTCCTCAGCGAAGTATAAGCGGTGTTCCGTCATTAGTGGTCGCATATATCCATAGACGAGTGCTGTTCCAGCAATAAAAAAATAAAATAATACTTTACCATAACCAAGCTCCCTTCCAAGTCTTGGGGAGAACATGGTACGGCCGAGACGTGGTGAAAACAGCCGAGATCCAGAGCTAAACATATCTGGTTCA
Source organism: Malacosoma neustria (assembly GCA_963693495.1). Classification (NCBI taxonomy): domain Eukaryota; kingdom Metazoa; phylum Arthropoda; class Insecta; order Lepidoptera; family Lasiocampidae; genus Malacosoma; species Malacosoma neustria. The sequence goes on along the minus strand of OY856400.1, from coordinate 4,466,814 downwards.
GCGTTATAGCTAGAAAAAAAAATTATATAGAGATTAGAAGAGAATATTATATGGAAAGGAATGGGGAAGGATGAAAGGTTATTGCAAGCAGCAGAGACAAAAATGGATAAAATTAGAAAAGAGTATATTAGGGGAAGTTTGAAAGTGGAGAGATTGAGAAGCTGAAAAGTAAAAGGTTAGCCTGGTATGGCCATATAATGCGAAGAGAGGAGCGTCATGTAACAAGGAGGATGCTAGACTAGAGATGATATTCAGATGACGGCTAATAGAGGAGAGTGGAAGTAGAGAACATGTTGTGCTGACCCCACATAGTTTGGGATAAGGGCAGGAGGAATGAGGGTAGAAAAGAACTATCTCTGTTTGAAAAAGTGTCCGTCGAAATGAGTTTCATTAAGGTGGCGCCACAATTGCATCAGTGTATCTTTTTTAGGTTATATTTAGCAAATAATTTTGAGGGTAACAGGTGAGGTTTTCGATACGGTCACCAAAGATATTGAATTTTAACTTGGCATACTTCAATTCTGTTTTAGCCTGTCTGTATAGCGACCACTTTTGGTCTTAAGTATGCCGCCATAATAACTTTGTGTTGTATTCCGGTATTAGTGACCCAATTTCCTGTATCCTTATGGGACAAACACCCATAGGCGTCGATAACTGCTAAATTCTAAGCAGGCCGTCAGCATGTCTGCTATCCTACAGCAATAAAAATTTCAACTAGCGCTAAGTTACACTAGGACAAAACGGAAGAGTCGCAACGGGTCAGGGATCTCGCCCAGGAGGCCTTGACCCAGTCCTGGTTGAGGATCCTGGGGCCACCCGAGCCGGGCCGGGTTACGGTTGAGGCAATCCGCCCCTACTTGTCGGAATGGGTCTCGCGGTCAAGTGGGACCCTGACGGCAAGTACTTGCACCAGATTGCGGAGCGGGAGCCGAACCCGGCCTGTTGGGAATGCGGCGCGCCAGTAGACACCGTGGAACATACGGTGTCGGAGTGCGCCGCCTGGGGGCCCCAGCGTTTCAATATGCAGAGCGTGGTAGGAGGTGACCTCTCGCTGCGGGCAATCGTAGGTCAAATGCTCCGCAGCGAGAGGAACCGGAACGCGGTGATCTCCTTCGCCGAAAGTGTCATGCGGCAGAAGGAGGCCATCGAGCGTGCGAGGGAGGAGGACGCGGCGGCTCCACCGATTCGTCGGCGTAGGACGAATCGGGGAAGGATACGTTATGCGCACCTCATCCCACCCTGAGAAGGGATTGCCGGCCGCTCTCGTAAAGAGCGGCCAGCCGGGAGCTCCGGGGGAGGCTCCCGGCGAAGGCAAAGAGACGGAGGGTGCCCTACCCCGACTGGCCACTCCGTGTCTGGTCACCGGCAGGTCTAGTCTGACCGCCGGCAGTGGAAACTGTCACTCGGGGTACCCTCATTGGAGACGTCTGACTGGGGGCTTAGCAGAGTAATGCCAAAAGGCGATCCTGCGAAGCCCCCTCTAAGGTCAAGAGTGACGACCGGGGTTTTTAGTGGGTAGGACCGGCGGCCTTGGCCCCCGGTCCGCCCGAGGGGAGTAGGCAGCCCCCTCGGGAGGTAATTCCACATACCCCACCGGCCTTCCCCCGGAGCCCGGTGGAAACTGTAACAGTTTTCCTCGGTATAAAAAAAGGGCAATTTTGTCCGGTTGCGACGCCAGAGGCACCGCTAAAAGTCTACCGACCGCGTTGGAGAACTAGAACCTGGGAAACTAATTTTTTTTTATTGCGTAGGACAGCAGACATGCTGACAGTCCGCTTAGAATTTAGCAGTTACCGTCGCCTATAGGTGTTTGTAACGCCAGTGGCATCGCAAACACGCTGCTGTCCCATAAGGGTACAGGAACTTGGGTTACTAATGCCGGAACACAGCACAAGGTTATTATGGCGGTATACTTAAGACCAAAGGTGGTCGCCATCCAGACGGGCTTGAGGCCCTACCACGTAGCACGGTTGGGTTGTTTTGTCGCCTTTTACGACAGGCCGACCCCGGCCACAGAGGTTAGTATTCTTCCTGCACCCCTGTCCGGAGAAAAATGATTACAGATTGAGTATAGTAGACAAGCCTTAATAGCAGGTGGTCACCGTCTCTTACGGATGTTTGCAACTTTCTCCACTTGTAGCATTAATGAAGTGAAGGACCCTTTCGTATATTTTTTTCCGTGCAGAGGCGTATTAAGAATACTAAACCTTGCGACTGAAGTTGGTTGTTAAAGGCGACAAAACAATCCTAGCAACGTGGTAACGCAAGGCAAGATCTAGATTTAGATCGCTTGGTATATAAGAATGCCACCATAATAACTTCGTGTTATGTTCCGAAATTAGTGACCCAGGTTACAGTACCCCTACGTAGACGACAGCATGTTAGCAGTGCCTCTGGCGTCGCAATTCAGTGGGCCATCAGCCTGTCTGCTGATCTTCCGTTGACAAAAAAATACTTACTACTCTTGCTCGGCGGGTGTAGATGCTGTATCCGTGATGAGTCTTCTTCCCAATCGAGGAGTGAATTCCACGTTGTCGTAGTAGCTCTTGTCCTGGTCTATCAGACTTCTGCCAAGTTTAGGAGTGAAGATAACCTTCTTGGTTACTGAAAAAGAAATCACATACCTCAATAACTCGGAGTTCAGACCAGCGATAACTGGCCGTTTTTGAAGATATATGTACATTTGTTGGTGCGTTTAATAATATTAAGGGAGTAAAATTTTTACGATGCGACATGATTAGGGTTGTAACAATATATCGGAAAACCAATAAATATTGATATATCAACGCCTAAAAATATCCATATTTATCGATATCGATATTTTGGATCGCAAAACACAATATATATATGTAATGATATATTGATAAACATTTGATATAACTAAAATTACATTGGATTTCTATAAGCTTTTAAAAATTACGAAATATTAATAAGTATCGATATTCGATATATCGGCTTACTAAACCAACATATGTATATATCAATATCGATCTAGTTCGACGTATATATCGATATCTTTAACAATCTTGCATCCCAACATCCCTAGACATGAGGAATTTAGCTGATAACAGTTCCGAGTTATTTAAATGTGCGTTTCTCTAATGTTCCGTGTTTCGTTTTAAACTGTGTATAAGTGTAATTATTCTCCACTATTAAATGTATAAGAATTAATAAAAGTATAAGTGTATCGTATGAAACATAACTTGGAATCTATTGCGCGATGTAAAACGACAGTACTGCTATCTATTTGAGGCTAAATTTCATTAAAGGCGGCCAGTCGTAAAAGGCGACAGAACATCCCCAGCTACGTGGTAGGGCTTAAAATCGATCTAGATGGCAACCACCTTATAGTATGCCGCCATAATAACCTCGTGTTGTGTTCCGGCATTAGTGACCCAGGTTCCTGTAACCCTATGGGGCAGCAGTGTGTTCGTAGCGTCGCAAACATCCATAGATGACTGCTACTATCAAGTGCGTCGTCAGTCTGTCTGTTGGAAATAAAAAAGAATATTTGTCTAGCATCTTTATTACAAGCTCTCTGCCGCTTATTTTGGAACTAGGTGGCACTGTCAACAGCTTCAATTACCTCTCTCTGGTTCATCAGCTTGGTTTTCGTAATAAGGCAATTGGTCATAATAAAACTTCAAAGCGTCGGCAGCTTCCAGGAGTCGGAGAAAGGGTCTGTAAAAAACACCAGTTATCCATACTAATATTAAAAATGTACTGTCTGTCTGTTACGTTTTCACGCCTAAACCGCTGAACCAATTTTGATGAATTTCGCTATAGAGATAGATTGGATCTTGGAGAAGGACTTAGCCCGAAAATGAAACTCGAAGGGGCTGAATTAAGGGTGAACGTAATTAATTTCTGTTTTTTTTATTTATATGGCAGAACAACGTTTTCTGGGTCAGCTAGTATATAAATAAGTGTACAGTGACAATATAGCGCCATCTGGTCCCAAAATAATCAACTGAGCGCTTATGTTATGGATACTAGACAACTGATATCTTAATAAACTTTTCTTTAATAAATAAATACATATTATATATAAACACTCAGACTTAGGACGAAATTCGAAGCCGTAGACCCCACAAGCGCCAACTGTTTGAATTCTTACCGAGTTCCTGATAATAATATAGTATCTTTTGTAGTAGGTCGAAAAAGGCTACAAATTGTGTGCTTCATTTTCTAATTCATAAATATTTAAAATGCACCATTCGCTTTCGTTTATAACATAGCCACATCCATTATATGTAAACGTAGAGAGACAAGTGGTAACACTCGGAGACCTATAACGGGTTTGATTCCCAGGAAGACAACATGCGTATTATATTTGTCAGATACCGACGATGAAAAAACATTCTCAAAATGTGTCCGGTGACCTTGACACCAAGGTCACCGGTATTTATCTCGCTTTGGATGAACGGACAAGCGTCTATTTCCTGTCTTTTCCCTTTAGGAGGAGGCCCACGGCCAACAGTGGGACGATATGGGTTATTATTTTATACTTTTTCTGTGCAGGTGCGGAGTAAGGATATTGACCCCTGCGGCCGGGGTCGGCCTGTTGTAAACAGTGACAAAACAACCCTAACGTGGTAGGACCCCAAGCCCGTCTGGATGGCAACCACCTTTGGTCTTAAGTATGCCGCCATAATAATCCTATATGCCATATGTATATGCCATAATAACCCATAGTAACCCAGGTTCCAGTCCGGACAGCAACGTGTTCGCGGTGCCACACTATTATGTGGGCCGTCAGCCTGTTTGATTTTCAGCAATAAAAAAATACCTGTTGTCCTCGCTAGCCATTTTAAGCGATCTCTTGCCAAGTCTTGGCCCGAACCAGAGGGCGCCTCTGTCGTTGTGAGCTCCTCTGTCAGAACCTTCCTCCTGCAAAACCAGTTTGAATCCATATAGATGAGTTTATTACGATTGATTATTTCAATCAATCAAATATACGTAAGAAAATATTCATTCATTCATGAGTGAGTGAGTAGGCAGGGCGATCTAAATAGGTTAGATACCATTCTCACGTGACGTTGAAGGAAATCATCGTGAGAAAATTTACACTAAACTTACCCACACTACGTGATGTTCGTTGTCAATTTTTACCCTTTCTTTGGTGACCATTCGTACGAATAGTATATGAAAAGACCCCTCTAGTTTTCACATAGAAAATCATAAATATGGATTTCAATAATTTTTTGCAAACAGTCAAAAAGAATTCTTCTCTTCTCTTTCGTTGCACTCTTGTCAGAGCGGTCGTGGTCATCATTTTTCAGTCACACGCCTGACAATCCGTCTCCATTCCTCTCGGACAGCTGCTTTTCGGGAGCACACGTGTACTGGGACGTTCACTGCAGCCTTTACTTGGTCCGTCCATCTCATAGGCGATCTGCCGCGAGGTCTTGTTCCTTCTACTTTCCCTTGGACAACCAGACGTTCGATGGAGACATCGTCACGCCTAGTCACGTGACCAAAGAAAGTGAGAATTCGAGCAAAAAGAATTAAGTTAGCTCATATTGATCTTTAATAATACAGCACTTGCCGCGTGACCAAAAGTGCATGCATGCGCAAGCGCTATATTTGAATATAATTCGAAAAAACGCAAGATATCTTTTAGAGCAGTGTTTTTCAATCTTTTTGAATACACGACCCCTTTAAGGGTTGAAAAATTCTGGCGACCCCCTTGGTCCATAGAGAGACAAAAAGTGGGTAAGTAATTTATAAGATTATGTTTATGATTTTCTCTATTTTGGTATGTACCTAGTCAGGTCATAAATTCTGTCACATGTTTAATGTAAAATAATTGTAACAAGTTTATTAATTATGTAACCATTCATATACCAAAATGAACATAACAAAACATAGATTCTTATGACATTAAAGTTTATTCAAAATGACCTCCGTGATTTTGAATACAGGCCTTCAATCTGCGCGGCCAGTCGTCTATCGCAGCACGAACGAGGTCCATGTCAATATCGGCGGCTGCCTTAATCAAGGATGTCTTGAGTGACTCCAAATTGGGATGAGGCTTTGAGCACACCTTTTCCTCCAAGTGTTGCCATATCTTGTAATCTAACGGATTCAAATCTGGACTGGAGGAGGGCCAGTCTTCGTGCCGGATGAAGTCGATTTCACGAGCCGCCAGCCAGTCTTGTGTGCTCTTCGCTCTATGAGCTGGCGCCGAATCTTGTTGGAATACCCAGTGCCTGTTATTGAACATGGTATGAGAAACAGGTTCCACAAGGTTCGTCAGGACTGTATTTTGATACACAACAGCATTCGTTTTTACACCTTTCTCACAAAAATGTACCTCTGTTAAGCCCCAGAAACTCCCAACCATACCATGAGCGAGGATGGAAAATGACCGCGTTGGACACGCGGAATACGGTTGCTCGCTTCTTCACTACTGTGTGCGTACACCTTATCATTTTGTTTGTTGTAGCTCTCTTCTACGGTAAACATTTTTTCATCCGAAAAAAGAATTTCCCGATATTTTTTTCCCGCGTACCGCTTCAACAAAGCGCGGCATCTCTTCAGTCTCAGGTCCATTAGACGAGCATTCAAACGATGTCCTGTTTTTCTTCGATATGCCCGAAGCCCTAAGTCTTCATTTAACACCCTTTTCACCGTGGTTCTGCTTAACCCCATCTGAAGGGCCAACAGTTTCTGCTTACGTTTGGGATTTCTTTGAATTCGTGCCTTCACAGCTTTTATCACTGCTGGAGTCCTAACAGACCGAGGGCGACCACTTCTTGACCTGTCATCTACACTAGAGTCTTCATTGTATCGTTTGATGGTACGATAAACGAATCTTTTGGTTATATTCAAATTTTTCAGTATGTTAAAAATTGGAATTGGCGCGTAACCGCAACGATGCAACGCAATAACTGCAACACGGTCTTCTTTAAGCGTCCACTCCATATTTAAAAATGAGTAAAATTCTAAAAGTATACATTTTTATTTTCATGAACAATTCGAAATTCGAATTCAATAAACTTTTTTGTGGCCAGCATTCTAAAAGAAAAGTTTTTACTGTGTGACAATACTTATGACCTGACTAGGTATATTCATTATTAAGACCTATATTCTGTTAAAAGTCACTACAGCTTTGAAAGTAAATATGTGGTAAATTGCGGCTTTAATTTGGACGCCAGTTTGCGCGGACGAAACTTCGCGGCGTTGCCACACCGCATTATCGTCGCGGGCTAGAGCTTTTTCCTTTTGCCGGTGACCCCCCGAGTAAGGCTTCGCGACTCTTCTAAGGGTCTTCTAAGACTGACACAGCAGTTGTAGCCAAATTATAGGATAAGACTAACATTAGATTTAAGACATTATGTATTTACTAACCCCTATGAATTATGACTTATGTGTATGATTCGAAATAAAAAGAATATTATTATTATTATATGGAGTCGGCACAACATGTTACATGTTGTAATAGTTGTGGCTTAGTTTTTACAACCGGCCGCCTGCCTGGCGTTAACCCCTTTTTGGGGAAAAATCTGTCATCCTTTTTATTTAAATTATTTTTCTCGTTTCACATTGAAAGTAGGAAAATTTCGTTGTCAGTCATCTAAAATATCCTCAAGCGACACGTTTATTAGTTTCTTCTTGCGTAAACAACATCCTAGTGTCGAGTGTTTGGGTGTGCAGGGTGGCACTTTTGCCGGTTCGCCAACTTTTACGGGGTCCGTGCACAATTCACATTCGACAACTACGTCACGAGGGCTTCTAACTATGAAATTCGCAGTGCCGAGCGTCTTCGAATGCTCTTGGTCCTGCATTCCGTTGCGCTTGAATGCAGACACATCCAGCTTGCGAATAATGCATCCATCTTCATATATATTTTGTTGGTGGCTCAGAGGGAACTTCCTCTTGGCACGTTAGAGGTCTTGAAACTCGCGGCTTCTTTTCACAACAATACTTAACCTTCGGCGAAGGACATCGTGGCAAGCAGAGATAGCACATAGGTGGATCTTTACAGCACGTTGTTGGACAAGGGGCTACTAACATCGGACATACTGCAAATTCTTCGCAGTCTACTAGATAAGTAATATACTACATGTCCAATACAAAAACACGAAATTGATTCCAAATCGCTTTCGGCTGGAAGCGTTCCCAAAACACTAGCTGCATTACCGCGTTGGCGGGCAACACTTATCCTTTGCTCTAAATATAAACCAGCTTTTTGATCCCGAGGGACTTCTATCAAGTTTTGACAGGTCTCAATAGAGGCTATATGCATGTGGACATCACAGCCCCAGAGTTGCAACACCGAAAGCTGTGAATCCACTGCCAATGGACGAATATTTGCGGCGTTTCAGGTGCTCTTGTTATGCAGCATGTAAAGAACATTCAATTTTTCTTTTGGAAATAAATACAAATAATACCGGCGAGACGGGATTCGAACCCACGACCTCCACAAGCGTTAGCCGGTATAAACCACGGAGGTCGTTAATAGCAACTTCGTTGCAACAGTAATTTACCGCCAAAAATACTTACTTTGATATCATTACACGACACGGCGACGAAAATGAATACAGTGTAAATAAAAAATTGATACATTTTAAACAGTTAAATTTCAACTTGTTTGTTTGGTTCTTGGATGAGAACTGATGGTTTGGAGAGATCACAACGGCCTTATATACTCTACAGGGTGAGATGGGGCGGATCGGGGATGTACGCCTACACAAATTCCTTAATGGTAAAATTCGAGTTATTAGAGAAATATTTTTTTAATATCAAGAGTTCAGCAGATAGACAGAAACACCAGAAATACGCGCTGCAAGCCTAAAGGGAACCTGGTTTACTACTACGGGAATAACAGGGTCATTATGGCGGCCTACCACCGCTAGGCTTGTTTATTACGACGTTCCGGCAACAAAACAGGTAGATACAGGTCCAAGGTCGTCTAGCTGGCAACCACCTTTTCTTTATAAGTATGTCACCATAATAGGCTTACGTTGTGTTCTGGCATGGGTGTCCAGGTACCAGTTCCCCTACGGGGATGCCAGCATGTTCTAGCGCGCCATCTAGTCGCAAAGTAAGTAGCTTAACACTTGTGTTATGGATACTAATATTCTACATATTACTAGCTGACCCGGCAAACGTTGTTCTGCCATATAAATAATAAATTGTCAAAAAATTAAAAAAAAAATTAGGGGTGGACTACCCCTAACATTTAGGGGGATGAAAAATAGATGTTGGCCGATTCTCATAGATACCGGATAAGCACAAAAAATTTCATCAAAATCGGTCAAGCCGTTTCGGAGGAGTATGGCAAAGAAAACTGTGACACGAGAATTTTATATATTAGATATACTTTTTGTAAATAAATACATAAACATCTATACGCGAGACGAATCAAACCCGTAACCTAAGCTAGCGTATCTACATGCGCTACCCGCAACACAGCTAAATTACCCTGGTCTCGAAAAAATTAAAATAACTGCTTACTAGTAAGTGTCCTGTCCCAAAACAATTAAAAAAAAACTGTGTGTGCCAGCTCCGACGCACGACTGGAGTTTACTACTTAAGTACGATTGTCTAAACATACGCAAAAAGAGTTAATTTGACTGAAAAAAGATTAATACCATATGAAAGGGTAAATTAACAAATTAATGAAAATAATATACATATATAAAAAAGCTTTAAAACAGTTTTACGTTCCAACTAATTACAACTATGGCACCTAGTAATAAAGTCACAAATCTCCAAAACATTAACTAATACTTACGTTCATTCGTCATATAAAATGAGCAAAGCAATAAATTACTCTTGTCACTTTAATGTGAAATCAACCTAAGTTGTAACTAATAAAGTAATTTTTGCCTTGAGAGATGATACATCGTTTTGTTTTGTTTAGTGTGTTCCGGTGCACGCGCACCAAAAACGTAACGAGGTCATTCATTAGTAGATTTTACTCTCACATTTTTCTCATACCGGGCGCCTTATACATATATGAAAATCGATTCTTAAGGAGTAAACTCCAAAAACTATTTTATACAGGCAATATGCATAAAAGGATAATTTACGACGGGAAATAAATATCGCATGATAAAAAATTAAATATTAAGAATATTTTCAAAAAGAAGATGACTGTTTATTTAATAAACTATTTGCATTGATCAAATACAAAAATTAAAATGCACATTACAAAAATATAACTTTTTGACTTAAACTAAATGTAACTTAAAGACTTGAATCACTTGATAGTGTTTCATATTAATGAAATTTCGCTTTCTTTGTCGCCACAGTAACAGTAGATCTGACCCGCCGCTATACGCTATAGAAGTTTCACGTAAAAAATAGCAAAAAAATGTCTGGAGTAAAGGAGTATTCCAGATGCGACGCCATCTTGGCCCCTCACACCCTTATTCACATTCAGAAAGGGTATTAGTGCTAAATTGAAACAAATCTGTCGAAGACGACTGAAAATCAATTAATTTCCTTCAGTGTTGCCAGTAGTACAATTTAAATTGTAATTTATTTTTGAAAGAAAGAAAGAAAAACAATTTATTTGGTGATTTACAGTTATAAACATATTTTTTTTATTGCTGTAGGCTGACGGCCCGCTTAGAATTTAGCAGTTACCGTCGCCTATGGGTGCTTGCAACACTAGTGGCATCGCGAACACGCTGCTGTCGCAAAAGGCTATAAAACAAGCTACGTGGTAAGGCCTCAAGCCCGTCTGGATGGCAACCACGCCTGATGTATGCCGCCATAATAACCTTGTGTTGTGTTCCGGCATTGGTGACCCAGGTACCTGTACTCTTAAACGGATAGCAGTGTGTTCGCGGTACGCCTAGCATCGCAAACATCTATAGGCGATGGTACATGGCCGTCAGCCTGTCTACTGATCATCAGCAGTAATTTTTATTTTTTAGACTGATATTCTAATAGTACGGAAAGTATACCCACCATACTTCTAAGGCAAATTAGCCGGTTACACATGCCGATGAGCTCGCTATACATATATTTTTCGCGATATTTTCCATCCCTGTTGTGTGTCTTTATGGAAATTGAACCCATAACTTCTAGATTGTTATCCAGTGGCAGGGAGTGACCCAGGTTCCTGTACCCCTATCGGACAGCTGCAGTGGTGGCTCTAGCATCGCATACATCTATAGGCTAGTAACTGTTTACTATTACGTGGGCCTACCTGTCTAACTCGGCAATAAAAAGCCAATGAAACTTTGTAAAAATATTAAAACCGGCAACATTTATACTGTATACGAAAATAAAGGAAAACGTAGTTTAGAATTAATAGAAACATGTCCATTTGTCTACATTAATATTGTCACGTATACACGCTTTATATAAACTTCATTTGTATTTATGTATATACATACAAGAGGTACCGGGTAGCCCAGTGGCTCACGCTCTGAGACCTAGAGGTCCCAGGCTCGAAACACGGTGACTAGCACCGCTTAGACAGTTTTTCTCATCTATGTAACGACGGGGAAGGAAACGTGAGGAAGTCTGCATACGAGATCACCGGTGTGTGTGACCCGTCAATCCTGCATACAGACAGTGGAAGTAGATTTTATGACGACTTTCCTCCGCGCAGGAGTAAGAATATGAAAGAAAGAAAAGCCATAATAACCTTGTAACAAGCCAAATCTGGCGAATATGGTGGTCGGGGCAGCAATTCGAAGTGCAATTCATGCAAGTTCACCATCGTAGCTATTGATTTGTGACATGGTGCATTTTTTTTTGTGGTTCCTGTACCCTTATGGGACTGCAACCTGTTCGCGATGCCACTGGCGTTGCAAACACCCATACACGACGGTAACTGCTAAATTCTAAGCGGGCCATTAGCCTGTCTGCTGTTCTACAGCCATAAAAACAAAAAAAAAAGCTTGTACACAGGGTGGTCTGAAGCTTTTACTTTGTTTCAATAGTTTAATTGTGTTCTCAATATCAAGGTGCCATTCTGGAACAGGTCTTTCAGGCCAATTTGCACGTCTCTTAGGGAGTGAGGATGGGTTCCATTGTTAGCTGGAAAATTGCGATTGCGGGGGCGGCCTGTCGTAAAAGACGACAAAACCCCCGGCCGCAGAGATTAGTATTCTTTCTCCGCCCCTGCACGGATAAGATTACAGGAAACAATGTATACTTATTCTATCTCGTTGTCTCATATGCTAGAACCTATTTTTTTATAGCTGAGCTAGTAGACAGGCTGATGGCCCATTCAGGTTAGTAAAGTTACTGTCACTTATGGATGTTTGCGACGCTAGGAGCACCGCCAACACGCTGCTGTCCTATAGGGGTACAGGAACCTGCCGGAACACAACACAAGGTTATTATGGCGGCACACTTATTGACCGTCATTATCGTCTTTTACGGCAGATCGACCCTGGTAGGGGTTAGTAGGGGGTAGTGGTCCTTACTCCGCCCCTGCACGGATAAATTGCGTATTTATGAATATGTTTGTCTCCTTTTTTAGTGTCGTTTCAATTAAAGAAGTTTCATTTTAATTATTTAATATAGGATAAGGACAGGAAGTTATTTAAGTCTACAATTAACTTCGAAACCTTACATTAACTGCCGCATGGAATCTTCCTGTAAATAGAACGAAGAGACTAATGGAGACATTAATTTAATTAAGACTGTTTGGAAACAATTATTGTGCCGAATCAGACGAAATCAAGGGAAATGTGGGCTTTGCCATTTTAACCTCTTCTACTTACCCAAGGGCGATTTTATATTGCTACTAGCTGTGCCCGCGACTCCGTCCGCGTGGAATAGTGATTTTGGGCAGCATTTTTTGGATATGTGAGGTCAATTTAAATTAGAAATAAAACCTACAATGTTTAGCCTAAGCTGAACCCTATTTTGTATGATTGATAATATAAATCTGAAGTCAACTTAAATTGGTATTTAAAATTTCCGGAACTTATAATTTTTAACAAAAACTATTTTTTTTTTCTAAATTAAAAATGCTGCCAGAAATTATTCTGTAATACTCAATTGCTGTGTTAGGAAATGTAAGACTGACACAGCAATTGTAGCCAAATTATAGGATAAGACTAACATTAGATTTAAGACATTATGTACATATTTACTAACCCCTATGAATTATGTGAATGATTCAAAATAAAAAGATTATTATTATTATAAATAGCCTCCTCATCCTCCTTGTTCTGCCAGTGAAAGTCCCGTCAAAATCGGTGCAGCCATTTCAGAGATTAACCGGAATAAACAGACAGACAGACAGACAAAAATTGTAAAAAAATGTTGTTTTGGTATATGTACCGTGTATACGTCCGAATGAAATTAGTAAAAAGCGGTTATTTTAATATTACAAACAGACACTCCAATTTTATTTATTTGTATAGATGTATAGATTGTACACATAAAAATGCTGTTTTTCCGTTGAACAAATATGCCGTCCAAAGCAGAGCTCTTAATTTCAATACTAAATATTTTATTTTGATTTTGAAGATTTGAGAATTTAAAATACAATATTAATTATACTTGATGACCCGGCAAACTTTGTGTTGCCATATACAATTAAAAAAGAACCTTTTTGGATAGGATTTCCGCAAAATCCGTATGTTAAGATCACAAAATAAGTAAGTACAGTAAAATTTCCTTATTCGCGCTTCCTTCATTAGCGTTTTCACTATTATCGGAATAAAAAATGCGACCCAATTCCTATACTCGCGGCTAAAGATTTCTTCGCGGATCTTATCGGTGAATCGAATTAATATGTATGTACCATACATATTAATAAAAAAAAATGTGCGGTCGGGAGACCCCCGTCAGGAACGAAGTTCCTTACGTTTTAAAAAATAAAACAGAAATGGAAAAGGAATAAATCTTCTTGGATGACAACCATCTAAATATGTCGCTTTAATCACCTTGTGTTTTGGCATAAGTAACCCAGATTCCAGATGCCTTTGAAGCCTGGAATTGCACCTGGTGATGCAAATGAATGAATGAATGAAAACTCTTTATTGCATACAGATACTTAAAACTAACATAAAATAGGTATACAAAAATATAATGCTGTATGACAATGGGCGGCCTTATCGCTCAAAGCGATCTCTTCCAGGCAACCCGAAGTATGGAAATTGTAACAAAATACATAGCGGTGATGTGCAAATGATATTACATTTAATAAAATAAAAATAAAAATTTCTTTATTGACACAGGTTTTACATAATTATTGTTATAATAATAGATTATAAATTTTTACAACTACCTTCTTATATAAAATTAAATGAGTAAGACACGATCGATATGGTTTGGTTACATAAAGTGAGGACTTAAGCAAATAAAAATTTTATGTACAATTAACATTTTATAATTTTGAAGTGTTCATTAAACAAATATTAATTTAATAAATACTATACGATTAATCTAGTAAAATATAAATACCATTAAAAGAGAAGTAGAAAAATAAAAAAATAATAATAAAACACATACATACATATATTCAAGAGGTCAACTAATACTGCTACTATGCTTCCTTCAAGTAGTGATCGAAAACTGATGTTCTAAATGAATACACAGTTTTTGCTTTTCTGATATTAACAGGAAGCGAATTCCATAAGTGAACTGCTTTTAAACATCCATTGGTAACGATAACTCCTTTCTATTAAGTGGGCCGTCAGTCTTTTTGTACAAACCTATAAAAAAGTGTGTGTGTGTATTTATATACGCACGCAAGAATTATATACTTCTTTGGCGTAACGAGATGAAAATCATTCTAAAAATTTTATCCTTCGCGTTATCCTACGTTTGTAGAAAAAAATTATTTAGTTTATGATGTAAATAAAACAATACTTACCGTCAAGGGGCTTACCAGGGATGCTGAAGACCGTGCGAAGTGGAGTAGAAACAGTCGGAAAGCGGACCTCGGGCACCGAAACGGAAGTTTAGGTTGCAACGTAGGCATCGGTAATAGCAGCGTATTATTAGCGATGTTCCTGGCGTTGCAAACATCCATAGGCGACGATAACAAACGGTAGTCTACTTCGGTCATTATCAGGGAAGGCACAGGTGCAAGCAACAGGGATTTAACATTTCTAAAATTTTCAAGAAAGAGATAATAAGAGACGATTTATTTATAGCATAATTAATTTAACAAATCGATTAAGAACAATTGTATATGGTAAATTATTGTTAATTTTAGTTTTATTTGAGCAATTGTTTAATTTAAAGTGTTAAAGACTGTATACACATTGACGAAATTATTTATTTGCTAGAATAATATTGAGATATCAGTATGAGGAACACAAGGAAGTCGGAGTGAGTGGGAGGCAACGAAATGTTTGACAAAAATTTTTTTTTATATTCGTAAAAAGAGCTTCACTATAGCCTTGCGTTTGGCGTACATACCTAACAAGCGTGTATTTTATTTTGAATGTCTTTATTTTTATTTTCCCAAGTATTCAGTTTTTTTTTATTTTCTCAAGACTATTTTTTCCCCTCACGTTTTTTTTTCAGTATTTTTTTACGCTTAGTTCCTACGCTTTATACTATAAAGCTTCGCTTCTTTTGGTCTTCCCTAGACGGCACTGTTATTTTTTTATATCCTTCAAGTAGTACAAATATGAAAATAATTTGAATCCTGCAAAGTTTGCATAATAAAATTAATTGCATTCATATATTAGTTGTTCTTTCGTATATAGTCTATTATATGTACAAAATTTTAACATACAATTTTAACATAAAATTATGGAATCATTCACAAAGCATGCTGTATGTTCATCTGAACTACATTCAGTTATTTGTACACCACTATTCTTATTCTTATATTGCACCAAAGTAACTATTGGTTGATGGTAACTAAAAAATGATACAAAAGTTTTTGATGGAATTTTTTCAATACTGTATCTGTAGTTGTTCCTGTTTGAGTTGTCGAACTGTTTAGATCATTATTCATCCTTAAATTAAATGTTTTGGACAATAGATTTACTAACGGCTTAGATTTTTCATCTTTAAAATTGCAATTAAAATGTCCACCTAAAATAATTGGCACTATGTTCATCACTTCCCGTTAATTTTTTTCCATATTCTGAATAAATCATTAGTGATCTTGTAATGAAATTAATAATACCTTTAACGCTATGTCCAGGATTGACTTCACAATAATTGTTACGCTTCTATTACAACGTCTTCTTTTAATCGGCACATGTGTCCTGCTAAGATTCAATACATCTCTATTTGTTGTACTTTTTAACCTTTTTTTTCCAACTTTATCTTCAACGAATTCTAACCAAACTCTATTAATTTCATTATTTTCATGGTATTCAATGTATACTAATTTACCCATAGAACCATTCGATAAACAGTCGTTAATAATAACGACTGCTACAGCAATAAAAAACCTTGTGAATTGTTTTTAGTATATTTAAATAAATAAAAACTTGACAGGTGTCAAGGGACACCCGGATGGAACGAAGTTCCTTTCGATTAATTAGTGAAGGATTTGTAATAAATTTTTTTTTAAGTTATAATAATATTTTTTTATTATTAACAAATATAATGTAATATAAACTTAATCAGTAACTAACCTAACTCAATCAGCAATATCCGGAACTTGTGCAGAAACACTGTCAGGATTCATTAATATTATTTTTTATTATGTACAAAAAACCTGTATACACTCAACAAAAATAATCGTCGCGACACCACACTGTTCAATGCGAAATAGAAATGAAAATATCTGGCTTGCTTTCTATAAGAGAGAGAGAGAGAGAGACAGACAAAGAAACATGCGCACGCCGCACAGCTTACAATAGCTTACTATAGCAAAAAGTGTCGTTAAAACTTTTCGTGAGAATTTTTTCCGCCTAGCCCCCTTTCACAACGCGCGATAAGGAACTTCGTTCCAATAATAAATATATTGAGATATTTCACACAACATCATCTAGTCCCAAACTAAGTTGTGTTATAAACACTTGTGTTATGGGTACTAAACAACTGATATATTATTACAATTATCGTTAAAGACTATTGTTACTTGAAAAAGATC
Source organism: Malacosoma neustria (assembly GCA_963693495.1). NCBI lineage: Eukaryota > Metazoa > Arthropoda > Insecta > Lepidoptera > Lasiocampidae > Malacosoma > Malacosoma neustria. The sequence goes on along the minus strand of OY856400.1, from coordinate 4,449,821 downwards.
ACTCTAACAGAAACATTTATCGCAACGATTACAAAATATCAAATATTCTAAGTAATAAAACAAATTAATCTCTAATTGAACTATCTTAGCGAACGTCCATTCGATCCAATGGTCGCAGGCCGAAAGAGACCGATGCATGTCAGTGTCCCCGTTCTCCAGCTTGCGCTCCCCTCCGTCTCGTACCACCATCATGCCACTCTGACGTCACATCTAAAGAAACACCCCCTGGGGCCTATTCTTCAGCTGATTCTACATATATAATTTTTTGAAAATAAATACAAATTATACATAAACACCCAGACGCTAGTCGTGAATCGAACCAGTGACCTCCGCAAGTGTACCGACGTGCGTTAACCGTTACGCCAGAAGGTCGTCAAAGGCAACAAACAATATTCATTGTTTTTGTAAAAGAATCCAGTGATGTTAAAAAAATATCTTGAAACGAAAATAATTGTTAATGCCATAACAGCCAAATCATAAATATAACGAAATATTTAAAACGGTTTCATTTAACACCTTATTTCTAAATAATACTTTTAAATCAGTTACTTTTCAGTAACCGAAAAGTTCGGGGTTATTTTTGAGGAATAAATTTTTCCTCTAAAAATATGAAACGACTGGCAATTGTTTGGGTAATTTCCGTAAGTAGTAATTTTTTATAATAATTAAAATCTTGTTCTAGAAAAAGGGCAGGCAGTGTTAGTAACCTTGTCATCTGAAAAAACCACTTATTACGCAATTGAAATTTATTCAAAGAGCCATTTTTTAAAATAATGTTTTAAATAGTAGTAGGATTGTTGCATAAATAATTATATAATTGCGGAGATAATATGTATTAAGGGAGAATAAGTATTTATCCATGCAGGGGCGGAGAAAGAATACTGACCTATGCGGCCGGGGTAGGCCTGTCGTAAAAGGCAACAAAACAACCCACCCTAGCTACGTGGTAGGGCCCCAGTTCCTGTACCCTTACGGGACAAAAGCTGTTCGCGATGCCACTGGCGTTGCAAACACCCATAGGCGACGGTAACTGCTAGATTCTAAGCGGGCCGTCTGCCTGTCTGCTGTCCTACAGCAATAAAAAAACTGCTAAGGAAGAGGATACAGGCTGGCGGGCTACTTAATAGAAAGCAGTTACCGTCGCTAATTGATGTCGCGACGCTAGGGCACCTTGAACACGCTGCTCTCTGCTTAGGGGTTATCGTTTTCCGGAGTATTTAGTTGTTATAATATATAAATCTGTACCAATTGACTGGTTTTCTTAAAGCTAAAGCTGTTGTTGTCTCAGACGACTTGACAGCAACTCCGGGCGTTAGGGCATTCCAACCCCGTGGGAGCGGGCTCGATCAGCCGTGGCAGCGTGCTCGGTCACGCGCCTCCTGTGAGGTGCGTTTCTGGTTCGACCTCTGCATGGGGACAATTGAGAACAGCCACGAATGGCAAGAATACTATTTATTTGGGGACTATCGACTTCACCGGTGAAGCCGATCCTATTTTAATCTACTACCGTTTCGGAGTGCTTATAGCTGAGGGAGAAGTAACGGCGAAAGAAATTGACCCGGAACACATCTATTCTACATGTATTCATGTCATGTGTGAATCAATTGACAGTACCACTGTGTATGTTATTTATACTATTTTGACAACCTTCGTGGCTAACACACTTCGGTACGCTTGCGGAGGGTACGGGTTCGATTCCCGTCTCGCGTCTGAGTGTTTATGTATAGTATATTTATTTACAAAAAAAGAAGTGTATATGTAGTAAATTAGTTATCTAGTATCCATAACACAAATGCCATGCTACTTACTTTGAGACTAGATGGCGCTGTGTGAAGTGTTTCGATATACTTAAATTATATTGTATATATATATATATATATATATATATATATATATATATATATATATATATATATATATATATATATATATATATATATATATATATATATATATATATATATATATATATATATATATATATATATATATATATATATATATATATATATATATATATATATACATATATATATATATATACATATATATACATATATATACATATATATATATATATATATATATATATATATATATATATACATATATATATATATATATATATATATATACATATATATATATATACATATATATATATATATATATACATATATATATATATATATATATATATATATATATATATATATATATATATATATATATATATATATATATATATATATATATATGTATGTATGTATGTATACAATATAATATTTAATACACTTGTGAGCCTCTTTTTATTATGCTTTAAAATTTAAAAAAAATTTACAAAAAAAATATTTATTTTTCAGATGACATGTTGCTTGGGAACAGGTAATAATTTTTATATAATTGACAACGGTTCATAAAAAAAACTAAAGTCGATCTGGCCATGCCGGACGTTTTACTTATATATTTAGCGAGGAATTAATTTAGAATTATTCAAGTTCAATTCAATTCAATTCAAGGATATTCTTAAGATGACCAAAATGATGTTTACAGCTACATATGTTAGATATAGCTGAAGTAACTCACGTCTGTCTTAGGCAGTAATGAATGTCCCTTATGGACTGACAACCGATCCTTGACTGCCGTTCGAAGCCGTAAGGCGAAAGTCCTCATTTACGAAGAAAAAACTCCGTGAGAATGCCCACATCATCATCATGGCGTATGGCAATCCCTGCTTGGATCAAATATCCAGATTTTCAGCCAGCTTTCTGTGTCAGCGGTGAAGTTGTGCAGCTCGGTGATGCCGCCGAGAAAACAGCGAAAGGGGGCATTCATTCACAACGTGGGAAAGAGTTTGGTCAGGTGTTCCACGGTCGCAATTCGGTGACTCCCTTAGACCCCATTTGTAAAGGTGGTGATTTGTTCTCCCGTGGTTGGTTCTGAACCGGTTTAATCGGGTCCTCGTTTTTCTGTTGGCATTAAAACCGGGTTGCTTTTTTGTAGAGTCAGTGACTAGACTTGCATTTGTACCCTCGAATAAGCCCCATTCCGATTGCCACGCCTCATTTACGGAGTTAATGAATGCCCACTATAACCCCGTTCTCATTGCCTTGTGCCTACCTGACGAACAACTGGCCTGGACATAATCACCGACCTTGCCGGCTCTGGCCCTTGTCAGGGTGTGTTTTTCTATTATACGCAAAGGCGAATGCGCACCTGATCCTCTTCTAGGTTGATTTAGATTTATGACAAATTTATACAGCCATTAGGGCGTCAATTTTGAGAAATATTTTAAATTAAGTTGATGGATCATGCCTAATACGCCACAATAAGGACGATAATGCAACCTCCCGTTAGCGACTTGTCTAGTGAGCTGTAAATTTCCAATTATATAATCCATATTTTTCCAACAGCTCTAGCAGATACAGAAGAAAATTGCATCAAACTAACATCAGAAAAGGAAAAAGCCATCGATGATGTAATCGAAAAAATTACTGTCTATCTTAAAAAAATGCAAGAAGAATTAGATGATATTGATATTAGACTGCTAAAAGTAGATATCGATAAACATTCTGATCAAGAAAAAGAAGAAAAAGACCTTAAATTAAGAATATCTGTCAACGATTGTGGTGATGATGATTCTAGTACCAAAAAACGCAAAAATAATAGAAAACACCGTAAACATGTCACTGAAGTAAATGATATCACTAAAGGAGAAACTACTGAAATTTCTATAACTGAGAACACTGTTGAAAATCAGGTAACCACTGAAAGTAGTGTACATGAAGATAATATAATAAACAGTACAGTTCAGTCTTCTACTCAAGAAACGGTTGATGTAACTAAAACCATAAAAACGATATCACAAAAAGAAACCGAAACTCAAGAGGCAAATAATCCGAAAAAGATGAGGCGTCATCAGAGAAGGAAACATCGCAAACGACCTGATCGTGCAGAAGATAACACTGATATGTCCCATGGTATTACTGAAGGGACATCTAACATTATCTACGATACTAAATCAAATAGCAGTGCTTTGCATCATAAACGAAAACATCAACATAGACCGAAACATTCTAATCATGTTCTTAATGATAGCAACAGTACTAAAAGTACTCTATCAAACACGTCTGTAGATACTTCAAGTGCTTCTGCAAGCACTTCGGATTCACTTTCAGAGAATAGCAAAGTTGAAGACACTGATGCTACAATCACAAATGTTGAATCAACCACGAAAGTAAGTAATGAAAGAAGTGAAACAACTGTTAAAGAAGAATTACCTAATAAGAGTGACAGTATTCCTGAAAATGTACAGGAAACAATGACTGATAGTAAGATCGAAACAATAATTACAAATGATGAAAGTGTTATTACTGAAAAAGCAATAACAGATAATGTCATAAAAACAACTGATAATAAAACAAATAAAAACGAACATCATATTAACAAAAATAAACAACATAAAAACAAATATCCGCACATTGAAAATAATGATATAAGAGAATCCACTACACAAAAATCATATTTAGATGACATTATTACTAATAATAAAAACGAAAATAACATTTTTAAAAGACTAGCAACATTCGTTGAAGGATTTTTTTCAAAAGCAAACATAAATAGAGAACCTGAACAAAAACAAAAAAATATTAATTATGATCCTAATGTTATAACTCCAGAAGATATACTGGGCGCATTTATAGAAGAACCAATCAATCCAATAGAAACTGATACAGATCAAGTTGTAATTAAATATGATGATAATGACAAAGTATTTCCCGATGACACACAAAAACCAGCCAAAACAAAGCATCATCACAATCACTTAAACAATTTAGTTACCAACAATAAAATTACTATTGCCCGCATAAATGATTTAAATGATTCTGATATCGTTTACATAATTGAAAATGAATCAAAAAATACATCTCATAATAATAGTCCGCAGTTTCAAAATAAAGAAGATCCAGTAGTTGCCAATGATGGATCAATAACAAATGTAAACTAGCAACAAAACTACAGTTCAAGAAGAAACCATATCAAAAGAGAAAAAACATCACCACCACAGAAATAAACATAATAAGCCAAATATAGATGATTCAACAGAAACATCTACAACAATCAATAATGAAATTACTACTATAGAAGAATTGAATACAACTGTGTACAATAATATGACATCTGATAAAAATAACAAAAACTCATCGTTAATAGAAGAAACAGAAGATACTAGTGTTTTGAGTACTGCATCAGAAAGTGTTATTTCGAATCAAGAAGGTGTTGATCAACAATCAAAAGACCAAGTAGAAACTGCTCAAGTTATAGCAAAACGCAGCGATAAAACAGTAATTGATAATAGTAGAAATTCTAACAGTGACCAACAGTATGATGATAGAAAAACTGAGCAAGTTATTACAACAGAAATACCTACTGTAAACAACAACCTGACAATTAATGATAGTAAAAATAGTGAAAGTGTGGTCATAGAAGAAAACGCTTCAAAAGGAAGAAAGTATCATTACCACAATAAAAATCACCTCTTACCGGATGGTATTGTAACTACCACTATTTCTTCAAAAATTGATAGTACGAATTCAGCCAACAGTAAGCAACAGAAAAATGATAAAGAAACTGGCCAAGAGATTACAACAGCAGAATCTACCACGGTAATCAATGAAGTCACAGCAACTGATAGTAAAGGTAGTGAAATTATAAGAAAAGAAGAAAATAGCTTAGCTAATAGCGTTGTAAGTGATAATATGAATAAAAATTATAGTAAACAAGAAAAAAATTATGAAGAAACTGGCAGAGACATTACAAAAGAAGAATCTACCATAGTAATCAATGAAGTTGCTGGTATTAAAAGTAATGAAACTGTAGTAAATGATAGAATTCCAAAGAGAAGGAAACATCATCACCATACAAAGCACCATGGTACAGCAGATAGTGGTTTGAATACTTCTGGAGACAATAAGAATAAAAATGAAGAAGCTGAAGTTACAAATAAATTTACTACAAACGTTAATCACGTCAAATTTACCGATAATACAATTAATGAAACGATAAAAGAAACAGTCCCAAAAGAAACAAAACATCATAAAAATCACATATCAAATGATATGTTAAAATCTGAAGAAACAAGCAATATAAATAAAGAAACTAATACAAATGTTGCTACAAGCGAAAGTAATGAAACATCAAAAGCTCATCGTAAACAAAAAAAACGTAATAATGATGATATTAAAGATAATAATGATGGTCAAATGAGAAGGCAGCATCAAAAGAGGAATCATATGCATTTCAATATAGATGATTTTAAAAAGTTTATTGAAGCTGACGATAGCTTACATGAAAAATGCGTTTGCATACATGGATTAGATCCGTTTATGTAATATAATAATATTCTTTTGGGTTTCCACGATTGATTAACCGGGGAATAAACTTTTGTTCAACTCATTTCACAATGGGGTGTTTTTACTTCACAATTATAAATAATGTCATCACACTTCAATTAATAAAAGGAAATGGTCTTCAACTTATCAATTTTATTTATTTTGATCAAATATTTTATATAAATCAATTATTACTACAACTTTGCAAATTATAAATAAATAAATTACTTTGGAAATTATAACAGTCCAGCTGAGCCCAAGCCTCCTAGAGAGTATACTCACTTGTCCAAGGCAACCAATACCCAAATAAACATTTGCGATTGCTGAAACTGAAAATCGAGTCATTTCTGCGTTTAATAACCAGAGATGAAAAAAAGGATTACAAATATTACTTGTAAGCGAAACATATGTGTTATATACCGAGCGTTATGTATTATGTAACATAGCCGAAGAAGGTTAGTGAGACATCAAAGGCGTTGGCTAAGCCATAATTGGCACCAAAAAAGTGTTTGAAGGTGCATGGGTTCCTGGACTCCAATAGAACATTGATGCTAGGATCTTCAGCTACAATTCTTCCTCGAAGAATATCTTGGGAGTTGTGTTCACGTTGAATATCAGATTCAGAATCCGGTATCCCATGTGTTATTTGAGCAAAATGTGCTTATTACAAAATGATTCACAAAAAGATGCTAACTAAACTAGATAAATAAATGTGATATCAGCTGTGTAAGTGAGACAAATGTGAGTATTGTGCGTCGTGCGTCATTTTATATCGAACAGCTAGAAAAGTGAAGAACTCATCTCCACCACCCCAATCCGCCGGTGGTGAAGACAGTTAATTATGCACCCAAGTGCCAAGCCGCTCACGCGCGTCGTCACCCGCGGAACGTGCTCACGGTCAGACTCGATCCCATCACCAGGACGCTGAAGCCCATATTTTCGCGGACGCAATCCTTTCCAGTCCGGCATGGACCAGTCCGAAGAAGTAGGTAGAGAAAACTATCTCTGTGTTTGAAAAAATATCCGTCAAATTGCGTTAAATTAAGGTGACGTCAAAGTAGCATCAGTTTGAAGTTTAAGGCGCTTAAATCATCATACATCAGTTGGTTTCCAGCATTGTAGATAACATTAGTGCCTCACTGGCTGGTTTCAATCTGTATTTACAGAATAAAGCTAGTTGCTTTCAACTAATCATGTCCGACAAAAATTGAGAGTTGTACACATTCTGGCAGACGCAACGTCCTCTATATCCTCTGTTTCAATCTCTACGGAATTAAATTTGTTTCAAAGTGAGCCTACAAAAACTACCTAACCCTCTAACCAAAGTTCTTCACTGATGGGATTATGGATCTGTCTAAAAATGGCGAAATATTGTCAAGAATAATGGAGGAAATTCCGTTTGAATAAGTTCATTCATGCGTTCAGCCGAACTTTCCTAAAAAAATAGCTGAAGATTTTATCCCATATTTTTTTATTGCTGTAGGACATCAGACAGGCTGACGGCCCGCTTAGAATTTAGCAGTTACCGTCGCCTATGGGTGTTTGTAACGCCAGTGTCATCGCGAATACGCTGCTGTCCCATAAGGGTACAGGAAGTTGGGTCACTAATGCCGGAACACAACACAAGGTTATTATGCCGGAATACTTAAGACCAAAGGTGGTCGCCATCCAGACGGGCTTGAGGCCCTACCACGTAACTAGGATGGGTTGTTTTGTCGCCTTTTACGACAAGCCGACCCCGGCCGCAGAGGTTAGTATTCTTTCTCCGCCGATGCACGGATAAATGCTGCGCGGATATGCCACTTTGATAGTAAAAGAAATGATAAATTAATTAAAAGAATGCACACCGATAATCTGAAATCTATAAATCCACTTAAAAACATTTTAAAGTTACAAGTCACGGTTATTGCGTATTATTTAATGGCCTATCCGTTCACCGTCATACTCGTACATAATATAAAATAATATAGTACATACTTTTATCCGTGCAGGGGCGGAGAAAGAATACTAACCTCTGCGGCCGGGGTCGGCCTGTCGTAAAAGCCGACAAAACAACCCATCCTAGCTACGTGGTAGGGCCTCAAGCCCGTCTGGATGGCGACCACCTTCGGTCTTAAGTATCCCGCCATAATAACCTTGTGTTGTGTTCCGGCATTAGTGACCCAAGTTCCTGTACCCTTATGGGACAGCAGCGTGTTCGCGATGCCATTGGCGTTGGAAACACCCATAGGCGACGGTAACTGCTAAATTCTAAGCGGGCCGTCAGCCTGTCTGCTGTTCTACAGCAATAAAAAAAAAACAAGCTTCTATACGGACGTTGGGGCCGCTTGCATATAGGCGCTCGCCGCGCAGCCAGTCTATCCGTGCTAAGCGTCAAATTTTACCGTTACACAAAATCGTCAGATTTACTACCGTTACGTGAGCTGCGGCGCATGCGCGGCAGCTGCCTCTTTACCTCAGTGTGCGTGGCCTTCACCTTATGAAATTGTTTTCGTCATTAATAAATATATACTTTTTTATTCTACACTGATATAAAACACGTAGATTTATAAATATTTGAGCAACTAGTTTGAATATAGTTACGAGTTTCATGGAAACTTGAGAGACGGTTGTCAGCTAACTTCATCATGTGGCTTTTTGGCTGTCGGTGTGCGCGCGCGCTGTAAAAAAAAATTACCCTCATATTTTTTCCAAACGCACCAAAAGATGTATTTACAAAAACGCAGCGAACTTTATCTAAAATTAATTTTATCAAACTCTAAATTTATAAATACTTAGGCTTGAGAACTTTCTAGGGGGCTTAGGTGAAAAACATAGATGACTGTCAACGACATTTTTAACCAAACGTACAGTTTTGATATTGATTACAAATAAAAGTTTTTGGATATAAATTTAGTTTTTTATTTCATTTTTGTTTCAGTTGATCTACATGTATATTAATTTAAGTATGATAGTTTTTACGGATTGATGTTACTAAATCACGTCGGAATGACTCGACGAAATTCATTTATTTTTTATACTTTTTATACCACTCATCACGAGATCTCTAAAACTATACACCCAATTGACTTGAAAAGCATATTTACTCATTTTGCTATGTAAACGATCACTAAGAATGCATTTTATAGTAATCCTATCTAAATTGTAGTTTCCCTTAAAAATTTACATACCAGAAGGAAGTCAAAGGATCAGCTAGTACGCATAGCGTCCCACGGCTGGGGTCGGACCTACCCGTAGGGGAAACGGACGGTATACCTGCCACGCATATCCAAGGTTGATTGACGGGTCACACACACATAAACAAGCACACGTTCAGGGAATTTAAGTGATGACAGTTTAAATTATAGAACATGTGGGTAAACAGAGAGGATATCCATAAAGCTTTTTTTATTGCTCGAATTTAGTAGTTACCGTCACCTATGGGTGTTTGCAACGCCAATAGCATCACGAACACGTGTGGTGGGTTGTTGCCTTTTACGACAGGCCGACCCCGGCCGCATAGGGCAGTATTCTTTCTCCGCCCCTGCACGGATAGAATTTTGAAGTGAAACTTCTTTAAGGACGTTCGGGCCTCTCGCATATAGGCGCTCGCCGCACAGCCAGTCTATCCGTGCTAAGCGTCAGATTATACCGGTCGTTACACAAAATCGTCAGATTTAGTAAAGTTATGCGAGCTGCGACGCGCACTCTGTAGTTGCCTCTACCTCAGTATACTATGCGTGGCCTTCTCCTTATGAAGAAATTGTTTTCGTCATAAGTATTAAATGATTACAACAAACATAGACGTTAACGACTGTTTATCGAATGTTTCTATGGGTAAATTAATATACATTGAATACGATGAAAATAATGAAATTAATCGAGTTTGGTTAGAATTCGTTGAAGATAAAGTTGAAAAAAAAGGTTAAATAGTGCAGCAGATGCATTTTTATCCGTGCAGGGGCGGAAAAAGAATACTAACCTCTGCGGCCGGGGTCGGCATGTCGTAAAAGGCGACAAAACAACCCACCCTAGCTACGTGGTAGGGCCTCAAGCCCGTCTGGATGGCGACCACCTTTGGTCTTAAGTATGCCGCCATAATAACCTTGCGTTGTGTTCCGGCATTAGTGACCCAAGTTCCTGTACCCTTGTAGGACAGCAGCGTGTTCGCGATGCCACTGGCGTTGCAAACACCCATAGGCGGTGGTAACTGCTAAATTCTAAGCGGTCGTCATCCTGTCTGCTGTTCTACAGCAATAAAAAAAAATTAATTTTGGCAGGACAGCTGTGCCGATTAAAAGGAAAAGTTGTACTATACAATTAAATAGAAGCACAACAATTATTGTGAAGTCAATTCTGGACATAGTGTTGAAGATATTATAAATTTTATTGCAAGATCACTAATGATTTATTCAGAATATGGAACAAAATTTACGGGAAGTAATTAACATGGCATATGGCGTAGTGCCAATTATTTTAGGTAGACATTTTAATTGCAATTTTAAAGATGAAAAATCTAAGCCGTTGGTTGATTTCCTTTCAGAAAAATTTATTCTAAGGATGAATAATGATCCAAACTGTTCGACAACTCAAACAACTACAGATACATTATTTACTAGATTTATTGAAAAATTCAATCAAAATCTTTTATATCATATTTCAGTTACCATCAACAAATAGTTACTTTGATACAATATAAGAATGAGAATAGTGGTGTACAAATAACTGGATGTACTTCTGGTGAACATACATATTTTTTTTTCTTTATTCATAAAATTATTACAATCTAATCTAGAAAAGATTAATAAGTAATTTAATTCTAACTTAAAATTACTAATAATATTTTAAACTAAGAATGTGTCTAGTAACACTTTTCTTATTGTCTCTATTTAAGGGGAAGACACGTTGGTCATGTGTTCCTCATTTTTAATGTAAATTAAACACTGCACTACACTTTGTCACTACAGTTCTATAACACTAACTCAAAAGGTTTGATCCTTTTGAGTCTTCTAACTATGTCCATGTAGGCAAGGCTACAGCGGAGCTTTCTTAATGATTAATTAGAAGAAAAAATTTCGTGGAGCTGTAGCCTTGCGTTTTTAGGTGTATAATTCTTAATGTATTTTTATTTTCCCGTCTTCAGTTTTTTTTCTCAATGCTTTATTTTATTTTTTATTTTTTAACGCTTAGTTCCTACACTTTATACTGTAAAACTTCTCTTCTTTCGGGCGTCCTTAGACGGCACTGTTATTTTTTTAATAGAATTATTGCTGGAACAGGAACAACAGACAGGCGATATTTGCGAAGATAGCGACATCGCGAACACGCTGCTGTCACATATGGGTACAAAAACCTATGTCACTAATGTCGGAACAAAACACAACTACGGCGGCATACTTACGACCAATTGTGGTTGCCATACAGATGGACTTGAGGTCCTACCGAGGCTTGACGCCGACCCCGACCGCAAGGATTAGTATTCTTACTACCCCTGGACGGAGAGAAATTTTACGCGTTTTGACGGACATTTTTCTAACACAGAGCTATCCTTACCCCCCAGACAGCGCTAAATAACGAACTCCAATTAGAAAAAGAAATGAAAAAAATGGAAGAAGGAATACCCTTATTCGGCCACGTTGATCCCTAGGCTTTAGGGACCAATAGACATTAATATCATATCGTTTATGCCCAAGCTGCTGGCAAGCTGTAGTTTTGTATCTTTGCATGAGAACTCTTTCTTATATATATAACTAGCCGCTTCCGCCCACTTCGCTGGGCAAATAACAGAATAAGTAAATCTGAAAAAATAAAAAAAATATCGATGTAATTCAAAAAGTATTATAAGTCAACGCATCTACGAAAAATTCTCCGTCTAACTATTGCAGGCCCTTCTTTTTATATGTAGACATAATACCATGGCCAACTTGATTCGACAATAAAATATTTAAAAATATTTTATTAATACAGAATTGAAGAACGCGCGTCATAAATGTCAGTTTTTTAAAAGTTATATTGAAATATCTGGGCTGTTTAGTAAACTGACGGACTCATAAACTGCATCAAAGTTCAGGATTATTTTGAAATGATTTTTTTAATAAGTGTGCAAACTTTTTAGATTAAATTATATAAATATGGAGAGATTGGCTCTTAATCTAAAAAAAAGGAAAATTTAAAAATAGAACTGCAGTAAAACAAATGAATATAGCCGGGAAAAGAAAATTTACTCGTAGTATCAGATTTGCGTGTTATTTATAGCAAAGTTTTAAATTGAATCTCATTGATTTTTTATTCTTTTGTCAATTGAATTATTGTTACCAGCAGAATTGGTGGTTTAGTTTTTTAACTCATCGAGAGTTTTTGAACCATAATATGGATACTTCGTCCGAACAAGCGGCTCAAATTGTAGCATTGGTGCGGGAGGGCTTGGATTAACGAACGATTGGTAGAAATTTAAATTTAAACCAGTCTACGGTTTCTAGAATATATAGAAGGTTTGTGGAGACAGGTTCTTACAGAAGGAGACGTGATACAGGCAGGACTCGAGCAACCACCGGTCGTGATGACCGATTTATTGTTACAACTTCCCTGCGAAATCGTTTCCTCACGTCAGTTAACATCAAAACAGTGCTTAATGAAGTGCGTGGAGTAAACGTGAGTGCACGAACAATAAGAAGAAGGTTAAAGGAAGCGGATATCACCCCTTTTAGACCAGCAAATGGTCCAAAGTTGTCTGTAGCTCACATACAAGCTCGCTTAAGATTTGAGCGTGATCACCTGAATTGGACAGAAGAGCAATGGGCCTCCGTATTGTTTACGGACGAGTGTAGGACATGTTTATATGGTGCAGATGGTCGCAGAAGAGTCTATCGTCGACGTGGGGAGCGATATGCTCAAAGTTGCATTGAGGAGCGTGTTCCTTTTGGAGGCGGTTCGTGTATGGTCTAGGGTGGCATATCGATGAACGGGCGAACAGAACTTGTGTTCATAGACATGGTCCGTCAAAACGGTAATAGAGGGGGTTTGACTGCACATCGCTACATAACAGAGATCTTAGAAGATCACGTGGTGCCTTACATGGGATTCATAGGCGAAAATTTTACTTTAATGCAGGATAATGCCCGGCCGCACGCTGCTGCACAAGTTCGACAATATTGCGAAGAGGTTGGGATACGTACAATGAATTGGCCAGCACGCAGCCCGGATCTTAATCCCATTGAGCATGTTTGAGACAATTTAAAAAGAGCTGTATATGCGAGAAACCCTTTGCCAACGACAGTGGCAGCACTAAGAACAGCACTTTCAGAAGAATGGGACAATATTCCGCAAGATCTTTTATTAACCCTAATAAAAAATACACCTTATTAAAACATAAATACACCCTTGCATAAAGTTTGTGTCTATTGTTAAAACCAATTTTTTAATTAAACCAATTTTCCTTAAATTTCTGTTTTTTCTTCAAAAAAGCCTTAAGGTCCTTTCTAGTACACAAACTTAAACTTAAGGATATGACCCTACGCTGTTTTAAAGTTCACGAACCAATCTGTATAGAAAGTTTGCATACTTGGTTAAAATATTTATTTCAAATTCGTCTATTACTTTGATGCAGTTTATGAGGCCGTCAGTGTATAATTAAATACTGGATAACACATCATCAAGCTTGAAACATGAACTGCGTGTCCCGGATAATATGCTGCGACGGACGTGTAGAGTAACGTGGAAGCACCGCGTTAGAAACTCCCTCATTCGCGGTAGCATGTCCTTTTTATAGTATATAATTGGTTACATTGGTTACATATCATTGGTTACAATGCGGATAAATTGCAGGAGTGCCTTCCTATGGCCACGTTTTACATTGGGCAAGCCTCATCCAAAGTATTGTTTTTTATTGCTGTAGTACAGCAGACAGGCTGATGTCCCATATGGGTATATGAACCTAGGTCACTTATGTCAAGGGTGCCATCCAGATGGCCTTGTGGTTACTATTCTTACTCCGCCTCTGTACGTAGGCTGTGTAAATACGGAAATGGGAGGGATAACGCTGAAAGAGCCTCATCCAAAGTATACACCCCCAACGTTCTTCACATGACCCTAAAGCCCTTACGATCATTAACTCGTATCAAATTATAAATCAAATATATTGTTATTAAATAAACAACACAAATATGTTTTTTAATATTATTAATAATTAATAGATTTACACAACTGTTAATGTACAAACAATCTTAATACAATTTATTGTAACAAAATACACAGCATTTACAAAAACAAAATGGCCGCTTTTGTTCGATTTTTAAATAATTCCTTTTACTTTGATATGCTTGAAAACTGTGTAAACACCCATATACCAAAATTTGGCGGTATATAATAAACGAATTTGCCAATCATTCACACATTATTATATCCGTGCAGGGGCGGAGAAAGAATACTAACCTCTGCGGCCGGGGTCGGCCTGTCATAAAAGGTGACAAAACAACCCACTCTAGCTACGTACGCACTCTAGCTACCTTTGATTTTAAGTATGCCGCCATAATAACCTTGTGTTGTGTTCCGGCATTAGTGACCCATGTTCCAGTACCCTTACAGCAGCGTGTTCGAGATGCCACTGGCGTTGCAAACACCCATAGGCGACGGTAACTGCTAAATTCTAAGGGGGCCGTCAGCCTGTCTGCTGTCCTACAGCATTAAAAAAAACATTATGTAGGTAGGTGGTAGTTCTCTGTGCAGGGGCGGAGTAAAAATATTGACCCCTGCAGCCAGAGTCCCTGTCATAAAAGACGACAAAACAGCCCGAGCTAGGTGGCAGGATTCCTCATCATCATCATCCCTTCTTCTTCTTTCTGTCCATGCTCCAAACTATGTGGGGTGGGCACAATACGTACTCGGCTTCCACTCTCCTCTGTTAGCGTTCAATTCAACATTCACTTAAAAATAAATAAATATAAAAATAAAAATTTCTTTATTGACACATGTTTTACATAATTAAAAACTAATTCTAGCACTAACACCTAACCTAGGCATGGCCTGTCCCTTAGGTATTAGTTCCTTCCAGTGACTTCAACATTATTGTTATAATAATAGATTATAAATTTTTACAACTACCTTCTTATATAAAATTAAATGAGTAAGACACGATCGATATGGTTTGGTTACATAAAGTGAGGACTTAAGCAAATAAATTTTATGTACAATTAACATTTTATAATTTTGAAGTGAGTTAATTTTAAACAAAGATTTCCTTTAATATTTGATATGATATATACTATATAGTACATACGATAAATACCCCATTCATATTATATTATACAAAAGTAAATTACTAATAGATATAAATTGAAACAGCAACAAATTTTATTATTATATAGTTATAAATTAAATAGTTTAAAATAAATATGCATATTGAAGAATAAATAGAAAATGAGTAAATTAATACTTTGTACACATCACATGCATTTTTAACATTTAGTTTGTTAGGTTCCATTTTTAGACCATTATTTTAAAAAGATTTTCAATGTCCTCATACGTTTTGGTTTTTAGCCATTTTGTCACAATTAATTTGCAGTTACTTTTATTTTGTGAATATATTTCTACAACTTTGTTTATTTTATTGTAAATAAGGGGACCTAGATACATTTGGAATTTTTTAATAAAGGCAGACCGAAAAGATGAGATGGGACATACATGATGTTTACGACGTGTATTTGTTATATCTTTATAATGTAATATACTATGTTGGCATAAGATAGTTTGGAGTACAAACATCTGTCTAATGGACAAAACATCACACTCTTTAAAGAGTTCAGCTGTAGAATATCCAAAAGGTTTTTGTTTAATCACCTTTAAAAGAGCACGTTGGGATCTTTCCAGTTTTATTAGATGTGTCTTGCAAGCTCCTCCCCAAGAAGTAATACAATAAGACAAAATCGATTGAGCTAAGGCTAAGTATATAGTTTTCAGTAATTTATAATTGGCAACTGTACGCAATTTTTTAAAAATGTAAATCAGTTTTCTAGTTTTCTCTGAGAGTTGATTAATGTGAGGTTGCCACGTTAACTTTCCATCTAGCATGATACCCAAATACTTTACTGTTTTGGTGACTTTCAAATAATAACAATCACATAAATTATTATCTGGCATATTTCCACAATTATGAATTTGAATTTTGAGGTTATGATCAAACGGTAGTGATTTTTCAGTATTGGCAAAAAGAATATATTGGGTTTTTGTGTTATTTAAAGTTAATTTGTTTTGGATCAACCAGTTTGCTACTTTTTGTAAGCCAATTTCTGAAAAAATTTTTGCTTCGTTCCATGAACTTGCATGAAATACTAGTGCAGTATCATCTGCAAAACTAAATATTTTACAGTTTGTTAAATTAATATCACAAAGACTATTAATATACATGAGAAACAAGGTAGGACCTAACACACTACCTTGTGGCACACCGTGAGAAACTCGGGCATCCGAACTTAACATACCACCTATAGTAACTTTTTGAATTCTGTTACTGAGATAGTCTTTAAACAATTGAAGCTGTAGTCCTCTTATGCCAAGTTTATTCATCTTATTTAATAAAATTGGAATTGAGACTGTATCGAAAGCTTTCGCTAAATCTAAAAATACGCCTATACAATTCTGATAACTGTCAATATTTTTGGCCACAAATTCAACAAGTTTGGATACTGCCATTGAAGTTGATCTCCCTTTCCTAAAACCATACTGATTACTGGAAAGAAGGTTTTTATTTTCCAAATATGAAATAAGTCTTTTGTTAATAATTTTTTCTACTACTTTGGATAACGCAGGTAAAATTGAAATCGGACGGTAATTATTAATACAGTTTCTTTGTCCTGCTTTATAAATCGGATGAATAATAGATATTTTAAATACATTGGGGAATACACCCTTTTCCATAGACATATTAGCAATATGGGTAAGAGGTGGTACTATTTTATTTTTCAGGATTTTTAGTAATTTGGTGGAAATTCCATCCCAACCAATGGCACTATCATTTTTTAAATTCATTAAAGTTGATTCTACTTCCTTTTCAGATGTAGGCAGCATAACCATAGACTGAGCAGGCGTTTGTTGGTGCTCATGATTGTCAAATTTGTTCGAATGAGGAATTTTATCAGCTAAATTTCTGGCTATATTGACAAAATGCGTATTTATAACTTCCAGTGATTCTTCAGGAGTCTCTTTTAATTTCAACAATTCTAAGCTTTTAGTTTTTTGTTTATGTCTATTAGTAATAGTATCTATAATCTTCCATCTCAATTTTGGATCTTTAGAGTAATTAAATAGTTGTTCTCTTTCAAAATTCTGTTTTAAACGTTTTAGCAAATTATTACAAAAGTTTTTGTATCTATTGTAGGTTAAATGTAATACAATGTTTGTAGGTTCCTTTTTACATTTTAAATGCATATTATCGCGGTTATTTATACAACGAATTAAACCTGGTGTTATCCATGGCTTTAAACAACGATATCGCTTGGGCGTATTATCCAAAGTAGTATTTTTAACAATGGATAATTTTAATCTATTTGTCAATTGTTCCGCAGACCAATTTGGATCATCTGATTTAATTATGTCACTAAAATCTTGAGCGTTCATATCAGTTACAATGGCATCGTAATTTACTTTAAATTTTTTGTGGCGTTTGATTTCACTTGTATTAATCTCCATACTAATAGCGGTAAAGACAGGTGAGTGGTCTGTTAGTGGTACCTCTGAAACTATTGTAACCGAAGGAAAAACACTTTTAATCATAGAATGATCGATGCAGTTTTGAATTCTTGTTGGATATTCATGGCCCGAAAGAATACCGTGAGACGCTAACATATTCAAATAGTCAGTGGCATTAGTGTCAATGCTTGTTGGTTTTATATCAATGTTTAAATCACCGATGAGCATTATATTTTTGTATGTTTTATATGTATTTAATAATAAATCTAAAGAAGTAATAAAAGGATCTATATTCCTGTAAGATGGCGATCTATATATGCCTATAATTACTGTCTCATAATTTACATCTATGGTAAGACAGGTAGCCTCAGAAAGCGATACTTCTTTTACACAACACTGTAGTCCTTCTTTGATATATACTACAATTCCATCATTTTGGTTAGTATTACGTACGGAATAGTGAGTTACGTAGTCTTTCATCGTTGGCATATATAAAGCATTTTTATTCCAAGTTTCCGTAAGAATATATATTTCACACGATAGATCTAATCTTGCCAATAGTACCTCAAAGTCTGCGAAATTTTTATTAATACTTCTTATGTTTTGAGTCAAGACTTTCAAATGATTTTGTCCGAGCAAGTGTTCATCTAAAGTCGATTTAAAATATTCAGGCTTACAATTTAACGAGATTCCAGGTTTTACTCTAGTTAGATTTTCAATTATATTCTTATTATTTATAAAATCGAATGTTAAAATTAAGTATTATTGACACCATTTTACACATAACTAGTATATAATTAAGCTCAACTATCACTATGATTCTACTGAATTGATGTAGAATAGAAGAGTGTAAATTAGGAATAAATACATGGATAAATGCTAAGATAATATATATATCAAAAAACATATTATATACATTAATAGATTTTATATATATGTTTTGGTAAATCTTTGTGCTTGTGTTATTTAAAAGTAATGAATAAAGAGGAGTTAGAAAAGTCCCCAAGTTTAAACCTATTAAGTTCAAATGCTTAAATATGTAGACGTTTGTTTGTTTATCACATACTATATCTAGTCAATTTTGAGATTTTAGAGCGAAAAGTTGATGTTCGTTGCGAATTTCTAGGTGAGGAGAGTCTTGCGTCTTTCTTAGAAAAATTCTGCCATTACTAGTCCAGCAAAATTTATAGTCTAGACTTTTTGCAAGATCTCTAGCCAGGAAAAACAATCTTCGACTTTTAGGTGTTAATGCTTCAGATAAATATATTTGTAAATCATGTCCTTGAAGTCCTATAGCGCCAGTGTTTAGACGTTTTGTTGGGTGTTCTTTATTATAAACTTTTAACTTCTGTATTATTTCATTTTTTAATAAAACTGAAGTAAAGTCAGCGATAATAGTGCCATTTCCAGATTTCTTATTTACTCTAAACACATCTTTGATGGTATTTTGCGGTATTATAACATTAAGAGCTTTGCAGGTATTTTGCACTATATTATAAAGATCATTTTTGGTTTCTGGTTTCTTGATAATTGGTATGTTTCTTATTTCAATGGCAGATGATTTTGAATTCCTATCAATTTCTTCAAGTTTTGTTTCCAATGCATTAATCTGAGCAACATGCTCCTTCTTTTCTTTTTCAAGTTTATCTAATTTAACCTTTACATCCTCGTACTGTTTGTTCAAAAATTCTAATGCTTTCTCAATTTCGGTATTGGTCTGTTTAATCTGATTATTTTGTTCTTTAATGTCTGCCACTTCTGTAATTAATTTATTTAGTAAAGATTCTTGGGCTTCCTTCCACTCATCCAGGATATTTCTTATTTCTTCTCTAAAAACTGAAAACTGTTCATCAGTATTCTTTCGTTCTTTTCTATTTCGTTGGGTAACAAAATTAGGTGTAGACGGACCCAAAGCTATTTTATTGACGTCTGAGTCAGATAATGTATGCTGAATATTGGCACTGGGTGGGGATCTCGACACTTTCGGCATATTTTGTTTATTATTATTATTTTTTTTTTTCTTGAGGTCCCTAGTTTATATTGTTGTATTAATTGCTTAATACAATAGTGAAATATAACCACTATAATTTGAGCTCTCTCTAATGGGTCTTACCGTAGCAACAAGTATCGAGTTACATTGGACACTCGGCTTATTATGTAGGTTTTTGTTCCAACTAGTTTCAGACTACACTTTTACACACTTTGCTATTCACAACATTATCGACTCTAACACAGGTCAACAGAGGTTACAATAAGTTGACTTTTAACTTTAAATTTTTAAACAAATATTACGCGATACACGTCCACTGACTATCGCGGTAGGATTGGAAGGGGTTATTATTTTACACTTATTTTACTATATAATTTTTTAGAGTTTAAAGACGATAATGGACAATGTTCCGTTTCTTTCATGTAAGAATTAAATATAACGACATTCATTATAAATAATTTCATGTACTTTCTCATTTATTTTGAACGACTGCAGGTAAATAGAAACTACATGGTCACAAGTTCGATTCCAACGATTGTGTGCAGTTCTTCTATGTTCATAATTGCTACGATGAAGAAAAACATGGCGATCCAAAGTCAACTGTAACCCGCAAATCTTTTTTTCTATTTATGTGTTTAGGGTGGAACAATAAGGCGTAATTTAAGTTTTACGAAATTGCGTTACGCACGTTTTTGAAGATTTTTGATCCCCCTTTTTTTTTGCTCTCGGGGAAAAACCCTCTCTTGACTGGTTCCCCCGGCTCGGGGGGACCGAGGGATATATGGGACTCTGGGAAAGATGTTCGGCCATCCGACTACCCACTAAAAACCCCGCTGTTCTCCTATTGCCTACGCCCGGGCCTACGGAAATGTGGCCTGCCGATCTCGTGGCCCGGGCCGGCGCCGGCCCGCCCTTTCTCAAGGCGGGCCTCTTATAAAGTGTTAACGCCAGGGGGTCAGGGTTTCGTCCCCCCGGTGCTCTCCTGAGTTGACTCAAGGAGCTGAGGGGGGCCGCGGAACAGCACGCGGCCCTCTCCCTCGCGGCAATAGTGTGGGCGGCGGATCCTAACATTACGTAACGCGCCGTAACGTTGTTCTGTAACCTCCCAAAAGTTACTTAATACCCAAGTAAATATTTTTACCTAAAACATAAACGCAAAGAGCCAACTTGGGAAATTTTTATTCTCTGGGTTTTTATTTAAATAAAAAAATTATGTAACGCTTTCTTCGAACCCCTCTCCCGCCATTATAACCCATACTGATGTTTTATAAGATCCCCTGAAGCTAAAGCGTTTCCATTCATTCATTCTTGAATGTTATCCCCATTCCTTCTAAGAAGTTGAAGTGCAACAGTGGGACTTTTAGACTTTTCTTTTTTTTAACTTTAATATGGTATTAAGATGCAGACTTAGGGCCGTATGCACTCACTGCAGATTTAGAAATCGGACAACTGTTTTTGAGAGGTGAACATGCCTGTACATACCCCGCCAAGAACGGGTGAGGGCGGCGTGATGGGAAAGGTCCGCAGCAAGCACTCACATGGTTGAGAGAGAAAGTAGACTTAATAATAACAAATAAACAAGCTAATGCAAATATTTTTTATTAGAAAACAATTAATATTCATATTAATAAATTATTGTTTATTATTTAAAAAAACAATAAAAATTTACACAACTGTTCAGGTAATTTATTGTGGAATCCATGAAAGAGTTTTGTTTGTTTACACCGCATATATATACGTGGATCGTAGAGAGATTATTATAGTTCACTTGTGGTCTGGAAGGATCTATAGATCCATTGGCCTCATGTTTCAAGCAAGTATAGTGTTGGTGCTTTTTGTAAGTATATTATATGTATTTTTTTTTTTTTTTTTTTTTTTTTACGGGGTGGGGAAATCCTCATGGACTACCTCCGCCTGGGGAAAGGCGGAGGGGCATGCCGGACTCCTACCGGCTAAAACCACCACCCCGGTGTCTCCTCACACGTGCGCGCGGGGCCGCGGGAATCCAGATTCTTCCGCAGCCCCACACTAGTGCTGGCCCGGTCTGTCCGGGCCTCGTCTCCTGCACGGGGTAGTGAGGTGTTTAACTACCCCGTGCATCGCCTCAGAGGCGCGCGCCGACACTCGCACGCGCCTCCGCCTCGGGTCCATCGAATAGGGGGCGGGGACTTCCCCAAGTCCCTCGCCCCTGGACCCATTCATGGGGGCCGGAAAAGGGCGTTATCCGCCCTTCCCCTGCGCCCGGTGCGCCTTCTGCGGCCGGGGAAGGGAGTCGAGATCTCCCTCTCCCGTTCCGCAGTTTCCTTCTGCGACATCACGTCCTCGCAGAAGGACACCACTGCGTCCCACGACTCTGCGCTACCGACCATCCTCCGCACTACGGCCGGCAGCGACAGATCTCCTCCTACTTCATTTGTGAGGACACGGCGCTGCTCCTCCCAAGCTACACACTCAACGAGTGTGTGTTGCGCCGTGTCCTCCCCGCCGTGGACGCAGTGATGGCACCGAGCGTCCGGCTCCCTGTCTATGCGGCACAGGTACTTGCCGAAGCAGCCGTGCCCCGACAGCACCTGCGTCACCCTAAACGACAGGGAGCCGTGCCTTCTCCCGAGCCAGTCGTCGAGTACTGGCCGGATCGCCTCGACGGTAGCGAGGCCGGCGGTAGGGCGCAGAAGCCTTTGCCGCCATTCCGCCACCAAGACCTGACGGAGCTCCTCTCGGCGCAGCGCGATCTGGCGCTGCGCCGGCCTCGAGCCCCGTGCCCGCTCTTCCTCGCGCCATCGATATAATGACGCGAGTACTTTCGCCTCTAGGTCCCAGGGCGGGGATCCGGCCAGGACGCAAGCCGCCTCGTAGGAAATCGTGCGATACCCGCGGACGACTCTGACGGCCATCACCCTCTGCGGCTTGCGCAGAATGGCGAGAGTGCTGGCCGTCATGTCCAACGCCCAAACAGGGGCCCCGTACAGGGCCATGGACCGCACGATTCCCACGTACAACCGCCTACAGGCGGCGCTCGGGCCCCCCAAGTTGGGAAGCAACGTCGAAAGCGCGCCCGCTGCACCCATCAGCTTGGGCGCCAGCCGCCGGAAGTGGGGCCCAAATTCCCATCGGCTGTCGAGCACCAATCCCAGATACTTCATGGTGGACTCGACAGCTATCCGGGCCCCACTGACCACAATGTGTGATCCCGGCGCCGGCGCACGTCGGGGGCCATGAAACACCATGGCCTCCGACTTGTTAAGGGCCACCTTCAGGCCCAGGCGCCGGATGCGGTTCACCACCTGTGACACCGCAGCCGTGGCTATCAACGTCGCCTCCCTGTGCGAGCTCCCCCGGGCAGTGACAAGCGTGTCGTCCGCGTAACACGTCAAGTCGGCGCCCGACGGGAGCTCGCCTCTCAGCACCCAGTCGTAGCCGATGTTCCACAGGAGCGGTCCCAAAACCGATCCCTGCGGAACACCGCACGACATGAGGTGCCGATCGGCACCGTCACGTCCCCGATAGGTGACGCATCTACCCTCCAGATAAGCCCCTACCGTACGGCGGAGGTAGGGAGGCACGCGATGGTATTTCAGAGCCTCCCGAATACAACTCCAGGGTAGGGTGTTGAATGCGTTGGAGATGTCTAAAGACACCGCCAGCACCACCCCACCCCGGGACACCGTCTCCTCCGCCAGGGCCCTCACGCGCATGATGGCGTCTATGGTGGAGCGCCCCCGACGAAAACCAAATTGGTTGTTGTCCAGGTCCGGCCCCTCTTTGCACAAGTGGCTGACGAGGCGATCTGCGATAATGCGCTCAAAAAGTTTGCCCGCCTCGTCGAGCAGCACTATGGGCCGATACGCGGACGGCGAGTCCGCGGGGCGCCCCTCCTTCCTGAGCAGGACCAGCCTCCCCTCCTTCCACACACTGGGAAACTGACCCTGCTTGAGACATGCCGCGAAGAGCCCCCTCAGCTGGGGCTCTAGCTCCTTCAGAGCCAGGACGAGAGCTCGACCAGGAACTCCGTCGGGTCCGGGCGCTGTGTTCTTAGCCCGGAGTCGCGACACGGCCGCTCTCGTCTCTGCTTGCGTCACCTCGGGGACATCGGTGCTCTCCTCCTCTGGAGAGTCTGTGGCTGAGGGCGAAGCCATCGCCGGGGGAACGTGTCCCGTTCGCTCAGGGAAGAGGGCCGATACCACCGCGTCTAGCAACTGGGGTTGCATGCTTTGCGCCAGTGGAGGCGCCCAGGGACGTAACTTGCCCCGTGCCCAACGGTAGGGGCGCCCCCACGGATCCCGATCTAGGGACCCCAGCAGCTCTTCCCTGGCACGCGACTTAGAGTCGCCGATGGCCAGCCGCAGAGTCTCCTTGGACGCGCGGTACACCTCATACAGCGCGTCTTCCTCGACGGGATCCCGTCGACGTCGTCTCCGGTATCGCGTGTACTGACGGCGAGCCGCAACGCACGCAACGCGCAGCCGCGCGATCTCGTCGTTCCACCAGTACACCTGGCGCCTTGCGGACTGTTGGCGGACACGGGGCATGGACGCATCGCAGATCCGCGTCATCGCCCCGCGAATATTATATGTATACACTAACCTTCCTTCTTAAAAGTTCAATCTATTTCTATACCAAAATTTATCAAAGTTGGTTCAGCAACTTAGACGTGAAAAAGTACAGGCAGACTAAGTTACTTTCATATTTATTTTATAATACTCGTATTAGTATGAGTTTCGATAGAACCTATCATAAAGGCAATAAAAGCCCTAGAAATCTAAGCTCGTCTGGATGGAAACATCTGTCTAATAACGTCATAATAACCTTTAGTTCTGGTATAAGTCCGGGGACTTAAATCGTCCGTGCAGGGGTTGGCTTGGGATTAATACAAAACGGTCCAGAATAAGCTCCGGCCATGGGCGCCTCCGCTCACCGGGAGTCTCTCACCGCAGCTGCTCGAAGAGGTCGTCGGCGTCCTGATTCCTCGGTGGCAGTGCGACCGCCTCCAGCCATAGCTTTGCCTCAGGCAGACCCCAGCGTGGAAGGAACCGCGGCACCCAGTGTGGACCGGGTAGAGCTGGAGGCGGTTCTTTTACGGCTCAAAGCCAAAAGCAACGCCCCCGGCCTTGATGGTATACCGGGGCGTGCGTGGTTTCTAGCCACTGGAGTCCCGATTGTCATGGCTCTTCAACAACTGTCTGACCCAGGGCCGCCGTCCCAGGGAATAGAAGACAGGCAGGTTGGTGCTCATCCAGAAGTCGGGGCTCCCGGCGGACTCACCGTCCGCCTACCGACTCATTGTTCTGTTGGACGTGAGAAAGCTCTTCGAGCGAGTGCTTACAGACTGCTTCGCCCCGGCACCTCACTATGATCGGGCTGGACCTACTGGGCAACCAGCCAGGGGTGCTCGACGGTGCATGCCATCCTGCGGCTGAGAAGCCTGGCGGAGGAAGCTACATCCCAGGGCAAGGTGCTATTGGCGGTGTCCCTAGTCATCGCCAACTCCCTGCCCTGGAGTTGTATTAACGAGGTGCTCCAATACCACGGAGTGCCTACCTACCTCCGCCGCGTCATCGGTGACTATCTGTCCGACAGAGCCGTCATGTTCCCGGTCCAGGGAGGGTGGCATCGGCGACGTCGTATGCAGTGTTCCACAGGGGTCAGTACTAGGTCCGCTCCTGTGGAACATCGCATTTGATTGGGTGATTCGTGTTACGGGCCCGGCCGGTGTCGACATAATCTATTACGCTGATGACACTCTCGTCACAGCACGAGACGGGACCTACCAGTAGGCGTGCCTTAGGGGCATGGCTGGAGTTGCACAACTCGTACACCGCATCCAATGGATGGGCCTAGAGGTGGCCCTGCATAACGTGTGAAGCTATATTATTCTATAGCTGACGACGCGAACCGCCTCGGGACCTGTACATTACGGAGGGAAGTGTCCGCATCGGCGTCGGGGCAACACTTAAGTACGTGTTCTTTGTCCTCGATCGCTGATGGAACTTTTCGGCACACTGAGCGGCTGGCCCATCGACTCACGGTGGCGGCCGGGGCACTCACTCGACAGCTCCCTAACATCGGGGGTCCGAATTCAGTGTACCGGAAACTGAATATGAAGAGATAGTACGGACAATGGCCCTTTACGGGGACCCTGATCAGACGATACCTTACGGTGTCCTTCAAGGCAGCCGTGGGATCTCGAAGCTCGGCTTTTGGCATCGTCCAAGGTTCACGCGTTCCGTGAAATCGAGGCAGACCGGGTGGAGCTCCGAGAAGATTTCATGGCAGTTTAGAAGGAAAGACTTGAGCAACCCAGTGTGGACCAAAACATCATCGCAGCGGTAGGGCCCGCCCTGCAAGAGTGGCACTTTGTCGTTTAACGTGACACAGGTATTCTCATGGTACGGCTGCTTCGTGCGGTACCTCTAGCGCATCGCTCAAAAGGAGCAAACTACAGAGTGCCACGACTGTGACGCCGGCGACGATAACACAGCGCTTCACACCCTTCAAGTATGTCACGCATGGGTATCAGAGCGTCGAAATCTCGTCGCCACCATCGTTCGTGACCTCTCGCTCCTGGCCTTCATCCTATCGATGGAGCCAAGCCGCGCCAGACTCCCCTCCCGCTCACACAGAGCCATTACCGCCGGAGATTGGCGTCAGACCTCCGGCCGCCGTAGTGCTCGGTCGTCTCAACGGCCCAGTGGGAAAGGACCGTAGCCCGCACACACAAGGCCGAAAGAGAGGTGCGCGTCGGTGTTTTACTTGTTTTTGTTATTCGACCAGCGAAGCGGGCTGGAACCGTTAATAATATATAAAGGGGATGTAAAAATTAAATTAAATTCTTTCTGTGACTACGAAAAAACTATCAACAGAATATAAAAATATCTATACTATGTACCATCTGCGCTTACAACGATTTATACTGGTCAAATACATTGCAGCCAGATTGTGCGTAAAATATACCCCCAGTAGTCGCGCGTGCGCTTCGCGCAAAACGATCTTGCGTGTCGAGAAACCGAAATTTGGTCACACGGTTTGTCGCTTTCGCTTCTCGTCATACCCGGTTCGTCGCTTGTGTTGCGCGAGGCTCGTGCGCGGCTATACTCTATCCACTTTACCAAAAAATAAAATGTAAACAAACAAAGCAATGTTTCTCAAACTTTTTGTCCACCGACTGCACATTCAAATATGTTTTATGAGGTTATTACTTAAAAATATTAGTTAATAACAACATGGCG
This sequence comes from Malacosoma neustria, assembly GCA_963693495.1. Classification (NCBI taxonomy): domain Eukaryota; kingdom Metazoa; phylum Arthropoda; class Insecta; order Lepidoptera; family Lasiocampidae; genus Malacosoma; species Malacosoma neustria. Next base: position 4,422,552 of record OY856400.1, on the reverse strand, counting down.
GGTATAATCCGACCGTAATAATAAAACACTCCTTCCAATGAACAGTACACTTATAATTACCAGCATATAAAATCAGTAAGAGATTTGGAAACATTGTCTTTTTAGTTGCTTTATAATGTAAGTTAGTTATTACAGTTAATGTTGTTAATATGTAAATTTTATACGCATTATATTTATCATTCTTAATAGTAAAAATAAAATTATTTTGTTTTTTTTTCTAAAAGTAAGGAATAGTAATATAAAAAATAAGAATATAGGAGATATTTCTAATAAATAATTAAAAGTTGCTATGATAATTTTTATATCACGTTGATTGTTGTAAAATCGACATCCAAAAATCCCTCTTTACGATTTGTTTACATTTCATTTTTTGGTAAAACGGATAAGGTATAGTGGGGTTCATTTTACGCACCATCTGGCTGCATTGGTCAAATATGCTTGGCAGTGTGTCAAAAGTTGTTACAAATAATTCATTACGGTGATAAATACCTATTATTTTGTTACAGGCACTGAGTGGTATTGTAATAGCCGGTGAGTAGTACGAGTATTTTTGTCTATGATATTCATATGAACCGCCATTTATTTCCCCCTTTGGGCTCATGCTTCATTAAAAGAAACAGACTAGTTTATCCTCATTTGTTACATTGATTACTAAACGTTGCTTTAGACGCACTACGCACATCATAAAAGAAGAATCAATGGTATGGTATAGAATCTATGATCATTTTGAATGTTCAAAATGCAAAATTCCGCTTCACTATAACACAATTTAAAATACATTATAACCAGTTCATTTTTAGTCACAAGAAAAGTAATTTCCAATTTGTAGTGGCTCTCGAATTTGTTTCACATTAAATATTAAGTACATATTTTTCACTGTTATTATTAATAGGTAATAATAACAGTGAAAAATATGTACTTTAATATGCTGTTAAGTAATAACAGGTATTTGAATATTTACTACATATTGATTGTTTTTATGTTTCAGATTCCAGGCAGGGTAAGGATTTTTAAAATATTATAAATAAAACTAGCAGTCGTCAACCGCATCGAATATACGATGCACCACAAATAAAGTCTTGAGAAAACTGCCATTGTAAAAGAGAGCAACAAATGAACCCCCACATGAAATACTTATTTTACATTAATGCTTGTTTCTTTTGTTCTCTTTTATATTAATCTTTTAATAAGGACTACTATTATTAACTAAGGTTTACTATAGAAGCACTTGTTGAGTGAGCATTTTGTGAGGTGGTTGAGAGTTTTTTTGGGAGTTTGACTTCATTTTGTTTTCACGAGTAGGGTCGATTGTTGGTCGCCCATTCCTGTGAGAAGGCACTATTCAACGATGTGTTCAGGTCCACCGAGGTTGACTAGACACTGAATTCCCTCAGCTATTCATCCTTTCTGCATGGATCTTAGAATTGGGGTTATTTTTTAAAGAGTTTGTCTTCTCTCTCTCTTCTTCCTCTTAGCCCAGGCGATTAAGTCAATGCTACCGTTCTCATGAGACATGACCACAAGTTTATGGTTTGTAGAAGTTATTTCCTACTCCCACGGTAACAGGCTATGAAGTCAGTTTGGTTGGTTAGTTGACCGCCGCCTACGACTTGGCGTTTGCTGTTCTTTAGCACCATCCAGGGAACACGTGTAGAGTTGTGGTTAGGTAGCTCCTACGGACGCGAACAACTATGTCCCCCAAATGAAATCAGATGAAGTTTAATTCATTCTCACTTAGCTGAAATTATGAATGATGATGAATGATGTTAACAGTAGTAGCGAAAGTTGGAAAGAATATAATTCTATAGTGGATAGTATACAATTATTCTAGAAAAAACTTACAATGAAAGTGACAGAAAGAGCATTAAATATTGAATATGTAACATGAAAAATAGATAAAGTTAATGACGTTTAGTAATGTTAAAAGAATTAACTGAGGAGAATTTAGTATAGGACCACTAGACCAATAACTAAAATCCGATGCTTCAACCACTATTAAAGTCTCAAGGTGACGACCAGGGTTTTTAATGAATATTTCGCGACCACCCTAGTTATCCTTTGTTAGTTAAGTCGTCGCAGTAGGAGGGTGGGTAACCCCAAGGAAAAAATTAGCAAAAAATATTGTGAGATATACAAGCATTTTAGGTCATTAATAGAAAAAGCAACTCAATAAATGGTTTTGATTTGTAAGCTTTATCATTAAACAAAGAAATACTGAAGTTTTAAAGACGATCATATTTCAGCCGAATCTAGAAGCGAATCCCACTCGCAAAATGACTACAACAACGCGTATCAAGATAAGGATCGTAACATAGTTAATTCTGGTGGTAATGACGGTTCTGACTATAACTACGATGGATACTACCAGGACGATAATGTGTATTCATCAAACCACGCTGGCGGAAGGAGTAGGAATAGTCGCTACAGCAATAGCTACACTGATAAAAATGGGTATTCATCAAGTTCTGGCAACAGTGATGTTGATAACAGAGAATCCAATAGTTATTACGCTGACAACTCTGGGAACGTGAATTCTCGTGCATCAAGGGATTCGAATGCCAGACAAAATTACAATAGACAGTACAATGGTGCCGATGGAAGCGTAACGAGTGCGAGTGGATCCAACGACAATAGTGATTCACAAGATAGCAGCTACGTAAAGAACAGTGACGGCGCTACAAGGCAAGCATCGAGCAAGCATTCTTCGCACCGCTCTGCTGAATCCAGACATCAGGGTTTGTATTTTCAGATACAACGTTGTGTGCTTTTATGTGTTGGATTTTTTTAACTGCGTTGAAGCTACAAACTGTCAAATGAATTTTGAATGTTTTGCTAAAATAAAACAATTCGTATTTAAATAATTAATGCTTGTGATTTTTTTACGTGTTATAATTTTGTATTTTGTGGTTTCAAATATGTTTTAACAATTACTTGTTGTATTTGTTATATGTTTTAACCGTTACTTGTTATTTTTTGTGTGTTTTTATTATGTGTATTACATGCTATGTTTGACATTTCCACAGTTCCACACGAAGTGTTGGACCTTCTTATACCAAGTAAGTAATACACTTTTCACTGCCTTAGGATTAATGCTCGTGTATAATATTCATTTGTTATTTTTAAACACAAAGAATATTTGAAGGAAATAAAAGCTTGCTTTATCTGTTTAGTTAAAGGACATGTTGTCAAAAGATGTCAAAAATATCCCAAATGTTTGACATGCTATAAGCGACATTTTACTTTAATGTGCACAGAGTTGCACAGACCCACACCATCAAGGTCGATTGATAATGTTGAACCTTAAGATGCACAAAAGAATGTACTAGCTCCGTCTGCTCCTAATGTAAGTAGTGTTTGGCTACAGACACTAAAAGTAAAATTAACATATGGTAGTTCATAAATAGTTAGAGCGTTACTGGATTCAGGAGCTCAAAAATCCTTTATTACTAGTGAAACCATTCAGAAAATGAATTCAATCCCATTGGTGAACAAAATGTAAGTCATAATTTATTCAGCGAACAAAGACACAATATTTATGTTTTAACTATTACCAGTTATGTTAATTCATTTACGTACAATATGAAAATCCTGTCAGGGTCGCCAATTGTTAAAATAAATTAATACTATACGATACGTTACTGAAAATAACACATTTAATTATTTTAGACAATCATATTTATATTAAAAACTTGCATTATAAATTGAAGTTACAAGATGTTCAATTATAAGAAATTAAAAAAATGAACGAATCGAGGTCTTTCGCAGATGTAAACGGCGATATAGATTATGAGATTCAGACCTTCGATGAAGTTGTTAATGGCAAAAATGTAATTACATTCCGAATAATACCTAGAGGTGAGTTGATATGGTATATTATCTACAGTACCAGCTATAAACTTATTAGCAGTATTAGCCTCAAATCGCATCAAAACTGGTCACACGACCTTTTTCTATAAACATACATTTAGCACACACGATCCCCTATGTCGCACTCTTTCATCACTATCCAGCCAGAAAGAGTGCGATATAACCATAATCTGCCTCAGAGGCGGTCATGTTATTCTAATTCAAATATTTATTTGCACATCTAAGTGTTTACAATAACATCTTACATTAAACATATAGCACTTAAAACTTAGAGGGTCATCTTCTGACGCTGCAAACTAGTGGTCACAATATTAATAATTAAAAATTATTCATTATTATTAGAAAATGGACTATAATAAAAAGTAAAATAGGAAGAATGAGAATCAAAAAATTACAATACAAGAAATGATAGTAATAAAAAATATAACTCAACAAAACACAATTGTCTATTTTTCACTAAGTATTAGTTTGTCATACATATTATTTGTATTATTAAATTTTCCCAGTTAAATTCAATCATACGCGCAATACCATGCAGGCGAATACGATCGATGAATTGCTATTAGATTTATCGCTCTAGACCAGTGGTGTGCAAACTTTTTGACCCCCTCAGTAGATAGAATATTTTTGGCGACCCCTAGATAAATATCTACAAATACGATGTATAATATATGTCCCGCAATTCTTTCGGTTTCATTGAATAAAACATAATTATATCCAACATATATTAATTTTATTTATAATTTTAAGAAAATACTTTTCATATAACATAAAAATACATAACATAACATAAATCAGTAAAATTGCCCTTTCAATCATACGCGCAATACCATGCAGGCGAATACGATCGGTGAATTGCTATTAGATTTATCGCTCTAGACCAGTGGTGCGCAAACTTTTTGACCCCCTCAGTAGTGATAATATTTTTGACGACCCCTAGATAAATGTCCACAAATACGATGTATAATATATGTCCCGCAATTCTTTCGGTTTCATTGAATAAAACATAATTATATCTAACACATATTAATTTTATTTATAATTTTAAGAAAATACTTTTCATATAACATAAAAATACATAACATAAATCAGTAAAATTGCCCTGTAATGAGATTTTTGTTGGTAATTGCAAGTCACATATCAGCTTCAGGGTTTAAACACGAGCGGTATTTAGTTTTTATTACAACTAGTTTGCTAAATTCAGTTTCACATATATATGTTGATGCAAATTGTATTAAAACTCTGATGGTATTCCTGTTTATAACGGGATGCCACGGATCACCAAATTTTTTATGAAGACTGAGTCTTAAATTGATTTCGAACAGTACCACCACTAAGACTTATAAAATCACACTATGATTATTTTTTTTTCACTAACTTGAATAGTTGAACTGCATAATATATCGTAGGAAAATGGATCACGAATCCAAACAAGATCGTTTTCAGGAAAAAATTTGAATCTTATCGAAAATTTTTAAAATTGGCGTACCTCACAGGGATCGCGCAAATTAGCACCACTGCTCTAGACTGTACCTATTACCGCTATATAGGTAGCACCCCTGTTATCAAGTAACAGGTATCACAACTTTTATCAAGTAACACGTATTGTTTAACAACATCACTTAACGCATGTTCAGTTGTATAGACTTATCATTTAGAACTTTAGGTAACGGAATTAAGTATAGCAGTTGTCTAGTATCTATACCGTAAATTCTCTGCTACTTACTTTCTGATTAAATAACGCAATGTCAGAGTATATTTACTTATCATAATTCACAGAACCCAACTTTTACTTATGAGGGACTTTACTACTTTATTACCACTGTTGGCGACACAAAATCCTTCCTCATCACTGTCGGAGTACACCAAGGATCCGTCCTTAGTCCATTTCTGTTCAGCGTAGTATTAGACGTACTGTCAGACAGCACCAGAAACTCACATGAGCAGCCCCCGTGGTTGCTCATGTATGCTGATGATATCGCGCTGGCAGATTTAGACAGGGGTAGGTTAGTGAGACGTATGAAGGTGTGGAAGGAATCGCTTGGGAACGGCGGTCTGAAGCTCAATGCGGCGAAGACCGAGTACGTGGCCTGGAACTCCACAGATCCCACACCCGTGCCCATAGAACAGGTGAAATACCTGGGATCTGTACGCGTCTGGTGACATTGATTGCAACGTTAAGGCACGCATTGCTGCCGCGTGGGCCAAATGGCGTAAGGTGACTGGTCATTTGTGACCCCAAAATACCTTAAATTGAAGGGACAGGTCTATAATACCATCATTAGGCTTGTCCTTATACGGATGTGAAGCGTGGCCGGTGCTGAAGCGACACAAGCAGGCACTGCGAGTCACGGAGATGAATATGCTGCGGTGGATGTGTGGAGTAACGCGGAAGGACTGCGTTAGGAACTCTCGCATTCGTGGCAGCCTTCATGTCCGTGATATTGCGGATAAATTGCAGCGAAGGTCGCTGGTATAGCCAGGTTTTATAGTACCCACGATCTGCCTGCACTGTATCAATCAGACCTACATGATATGATATGATGTTACCTTCCTTTATATTCGTTTCGAAACTGTTAAACTATATTTGTCTCTGTCTGACTCTACTATTAAACTATTTGTCTCTGTTTCTATAATTTCTACAAATTTATCACTAGCGAAAGATATAGTTTTCTCAGCGCTTTAGCATCGGGTCAAATTTAAGCGGATTCGGTATTTTTTATTGCTTGGTGATGGGGTTTTCAGCAACCTGGATTGGGGCTGGTTATTCTTAGTTTTAAATTGCTTGGGAAGGAGATGAAGAGAGATGTTTTAGAATTTGATCAAAACAAAATGACGGCGAGGAATTTACCATGGTTAGACCGAATTTCCTATTAAATCTCCGCTACACATATGTAGCCAGTGCTAAGGCATATACGTAATATTTATCCGTGCAGGGGCGGCGAAAGAATACTAACTTCTGCGGCCGGGTCGGCTTGTCGTAAAAGGCGACAAACCCATCCCATCTGGATGGCGACCACCTTTGGTTTTAAATATGCCACCATAATAACCTTGTGTTGTGTTCCGGTATTAGTGACCCATGTTCCTGTACCCTTATGGGACAGCAGCCTGTTAGTGATGCCACTGGCGTTGCCAACACCCATAGGCGACCAACTGCTAAATTCTAAGCGGGCTGTCAGCCTGTCTGCTGGCTACCGGTGATCTCGGTGTAAAGGTTTCGAGGTCACGAGGTACATAACAATAATACCCACATTAGGTGAGAAAACTGTCTGAGTGGTGCAAGCCATCGTGGGCATCGAATCCATTGCCAGCAGATTCTTCTTGTTCATATATCGGTGTACTCTTCCTTAAAATATATTATTTAATTTAACAGATACAAAGTCCAGTTCATTGAGCTCGAGCCGTTCTTCTTCATCATTATCGAGCACTAACTATGAAAGAAGTACTGGTACGTATGAATTTAGTGGTTGTGGTGGTTTCTCGTCGAAGTTTGAGTGTTCTTGAATTTACAAACATATTAGTTGCTTGGCACCCATAACACACATGCCGGAACACAACACAAAGTTATAATGGCGGTATTTATGACCAAAGGTGGTCACACTCCTGATGGGCTTGGGGCCCTACCACGTAGCTGGGGTGGGTTGTTTTATTGCCTTTTACGACAGGCCGACCCCAGCCGCAGAGGTCAGTATTCTTTCTCCGTCCCTACACGGATGAAAGAACTAGGTGGCTTTAGAAATAGGTGGAGCTGCGTGGTTATTGCTAGATGATTGCGACGCTTGGGACATCGCGAACACGCTGCTGTCCGCGTAGGGTTTGTAACCTGGGTCATTAATGCCGGAATACAAAACAAGGTTATTATGGCGGCATACTTTAGATCAAGGGTGCCATCCAGACGAGCTTGAGACCCTAGCACGCAGCTAGGGTTGTTTTGACAAAACAACCCCGTCTGAATAGGAGGGCATCATTCCCGCGGCAACAACCCCTGTCTAAATAGGCCGCCATAATAAATTTGTATAAAACAGCATAAGTGACGCAGGGTCCAGTTCCCCTACGGACGGCATGTGTTAGCAGGGTTTCTGGTGTTGCAATAGAGCCGTCAGTTTTTCATTAAGGATCGCGGAATTTTGGTCAGATCAGTCTGGTCTTACCCTAGACCTTGGTGTAGCTATTCAGAATATAGCAAAACACGGCATTGATGCTTTGACTTTTTTTTTTTTTAAATATCGGTCTTCTAAACAGAAAATATTCAACAACATGATTAGACTCACAAAGATTGGTCTATATTTCCGAGAATGTTTTCCTCTGGAAGAAGACACAACTATGATACAATACAAATATTTATCCTACATCAAACAAACGCATACAAATACAAACACACACAAAGCTTATCTATCAAATAATCTGTGAATAGAAATACACTGTAGTTTAATTGTTGGTCTAAGCAAAGAATGATCTCAATTTGAACTTTGTTGAGGCAATAGACCCAGTAAATAAATCTACATGGTTACGAACGACTTTCAAATGCACGTAAGATTTAAAGAAAAATTTCCAGCTTAGGTCTTGTCTTACCTTCTAGAAGTAACAAAGCATGTACGAGGTCTTTTAATATAATTTAATATCCGTGCAGGGACGGAGAAAGAATACTAATCATTACAAAAATATATATCAGCCATTAAAGATTTCCAGTCACCAAAATCCGTAGCTGAACTGCAAAGTTTTATGGGCTTGGTAAATTATGTCGGCAAATGGATCCCAAACCTAGCCACGCTCACAGAGCCTATGAAGAAGCTACTTCGCAACAAACCAGGAAAAACATCAAACATTCAGAATAACTGGGGACCTGACCAACAAACTGCGTTTGATAAATTGAAATTGGTTATGACGAGCATATCAACACTTGGATATTACGATACCTCCAAAAAGACTATTTTCATTGCTGATGCCAGTCCAATGGGTCTAGGAACTGTACTAGTTCAGATACACAATAATGAACAGAGAATAATTGCATTTGGAAGCAAAACAATAACAGACTGCGAGAGGCGATATTGCCCAACGGAAAAAGAGGCATAGTTCAAAGCTCTAGTTTGGGCCGTAGAACACTTTCATATATTTCTCTATGGTAAAAAGTTCGATTTAGTAACAGATCATAAATCTTTAGAGGTCATTTTCGGACCAAAATCAAAGCCGTGTGCGCGTATAGAAAGGTGGGTGCTGCGACTACAGTCCTACCAGGAAAGAACAATATCGCTGATCCTTTATCACGACTATGAGAAGGCAGCGTCGTGGGTAGTCCTAGGGCAATCTTCCTAAAAGAAATAGAAGAATATTCGAAGAAAGATCCCCAAATACAAAAAGTAAGAGATGGTTGTATGGTATCGTATGGTAAGTACAATGGCAAGTGGGATGAGGAAGTGAAGTGAAGTTGTTTTTATATTAAGGTATTTTATAGGAAGGTATTCTACTAAGGGGCAATAGGATAGTTGTTCCAAAAAACCTAAGAAATTTAGTATAAGCAGCTGCACATGAAGGTCATCCAGGTATTGTTGCAATGAAGGGTTATTTGAGATGAAAAGTTTGGTGGCCTAGATACGACAAAGAGGCTAAAAATTTACTAAAATCCTGCACCGGATGTACACTTGTATCAGCTCCGAATCCACCTCACCCATTAAAACGACGAGAGCTACCAGAAGAACCATGGAAGGATGTAGCTATGGACTTACTAGGTCCATTGCCTAGTGGCGAATACATTTTCACCATAATTGATTACTTTAGCAGGTACAAAGAAATAAAAATATGTCGTAAGGTAACTAGTTCAGAAATAATAGCTCATCTTACTGAAATGTTCAGCCGCCTGGGAAACCTATAACAGCAGATAACGGAAGGCAATTCGTGAGCGAGGAATTTAAAGCATTTTGTAAGGAACGTAATATTATCCTTCACAACACCATTCCCTATTGGCCACAACAGAATGGAGCAGTACGAGTGCCAAAATAGAGACATCCTAAAGAGGCTTAAAATTGCCAAAGTAGAAAATAAGAACTTACAAGATTGCTTACAAGATTATTTAGTTATATACCATAGTAGCCCACAATCAATTACGGGAAAAACGCCATCAGATTTATTTTTCCTGACAAAATTCAGGGATAAAATCCCTATGATTGGAGACGTGGGACAAAACGGACCGGAAGACTTGGATGTCAGAGATAAAGACAAAGTAATGAAAGAAAAAGGTAAAGAGTACACAGAGTAGAAACGCTAAAGATTGTGACTTAATACCAGGAGACAAAGTATACATGAAAAACATTGTCAAAGACAATAAACTCGGCACAAACTTTATACCTATTCCAATGACTGTGGAGAAAGCAACAGGAGAACCAGTGATAGTGGAAACCAAAATAAGCATTCTACAACAAGGACTTTTTCCCACACAGATCTAAATTAGTTTTTATGGAAAGGTCATATAGTTGACTACAGATCATCAGGTTGATAGGTAATAAATAGTCAGTTTTATCCGTGCAGGGGTGGAGAAAAAATACTGACATCTGCGGCCGGGGTCGACCTGTCGTAAAACTACGTGGCAGAAACCAAAGCCCGTCTGGATGACAATCATCTTTGGTCTTAAGTATACCGCCATAATAACTTCCGGCATCAGTGATCCAAGATCCTGTACCCTTATGCAGCAGCAGCAGTGCCAATAGGCGACGGTAACTGTTAAATTTTAAATAGGCCGTCAGCCTGTCTGCTGTTCTACAGCAGTAAAAGAAACATGGTAATTTAGTGCTATTATAATCGAGTTCTGATTCCCATCGAATACGACGTCAGACATACCCGCTTTCTTAAGTCATCCCTCTTAAGGACGGCCTGAGCAGTTGGCCCTCGTACGCAAGTGTCCAACTGCTGAAATCAGGTCTTCCTTTGCCTTTCTTTCATGTTTAAGAAATAATAAAAGTAATAAATCTTCCATTCATAGGGAGAGATAGTTAAAAGACACGGGAGGGATCGACTCTTCTATCGCTGATGACGGGTTTCCAAGGTATGGGTTTTGAAAAATAATTCACAACAGTTAATATTATTATTTGACAGGTCATGGGGGTAGATCAAGAACTGGAAGCTCATCCGGATCTAGAAGCAATAGTACCAGCGCTGGACGCGGTGGCAGTAGTTCTAGCCAGACCAGTAGCACAAGCAATGCCGACGGAAGCTCCAATAATTCTGAAAGAAGCACAGGTAGCTCATCCGGATCTACCAGCAATAGTTCTAGCCAGACCAGTGGCACAAGTAATGCCTACGGAAGCTCCAATAATTCTGAAAGAAGCACAAGTGGCTCAATCAGATCTAGAAGAAATAGAGCCAGCGCTGGACGCGGTGGTAGTAGTTCTAGCCGGACCAGAAGCACAAGCAATGCCTACGGAAGCTCCAATAATTCTGAAGGAAGCACAGGCAGCTCTTCCGGATCTACCAGCAGTAGTTCTAGCCAGACCAGTGGCTCAAGCAATGCATACGGAAGCTCTAATAATTCTGAAGGAAGCACAGGTAGCTCATCAGGATCTAGCAGAAGTAGAGCCAGCGCTCGACGCGGTGGCAGTAGTTCTAGCCAGACCAGTGGCTCAAGCAATGCCCATGCAAGCTCCAATAATTCTGAAGGAAGCAGAGGCAGCTCATCCAGATCTACCAGCAGTAGTTCTGGCCAGACCAGTGGCACAAGCAATGCCTACGGAAGCTCCAATAATTCTGAAGGAAGCAGAGGCAGCTCATCCAGATCTACCAGCAGTAGTTCTGGCCAGACCAGTGGCACAAGCAATGCCTACGGAAGCTCCAATAATTCTGAAGGAAGCAGAGGCAGCTCATCCGGATCTAGAAGCAGTAGTTCTAGCCAGACCAGTGGCTCAAGCAATGCCGACGGAAGCTCCAATAATTCAGAAGGAAGCACAGGTAGCTCATCGGGATCTAGAAGCAGTAGTTCTAGCCAGACCAGTGGCTCAAGCAATGCCTACGGAAGCTCCAATAATTCTGAAGGAAGCACAGGTAGCTCATCGGGATCTAGAAGCAGTAGTTCTAGCCAGACCAGTGGCTCAAGCAATGCCGACGGAAGCTCCAATAATTCTGAAGGAAGCACAGGTAGCTCATCGGGATCTAGAAGCAGTAGTTCTGGGCAGACCAGTGGCACAAACAATGCCTACGGAAGCTCCAATAATTCTGAAGGAAGCACAGGTAGCTCATCGGGATCTAGAAGCAGTAGTTCTAGCCAGACCAGTGGCTCAAGCAATGCCTACGGAAGCTCCAATAATTCTGAAGGAAACACAGGTAGCTCATCGGGATCTAGAAGCAGTAGTTCTGGGCAGACCAGTGGCACAAACAATGCCTACGGAAGCTCCAATAATTCTGAAGGAAGCACAGGTAGCTCATCGGGATCTAGAAGCAGTAGTTCTAGCCAGACCAGTGGCTCAAGCAATGCCGACGGAAGCTCCAATAATTCTGAAGGAAGCACAGGTATCTCATCGGGATCTAGAAGCAGTAGTTCTAGCCAGACCAGTGGCTCAAGCAATGCCTACGGAAACTCCAATAATTCTGAAGGAAGTACAGGCAGCTCCTCCGGATCTAGAAGCGGTAGTTCTGGCCAGACCAGTGGCACAAGCAATGCCTACGGAAGCTCCAATAATTCTGAAGGAAGCAGAGGCAGCTCATCCGGATCTAGAAGCAGTAGTTCTAGCCAAACCAGTGGCTCCAGCAATGCCGACGGAAGCTCCAATAATTCTGAAGGAAGCACAGGTAGCTCATCGGGATCTAGAAGCAGTAGTTCTAGCCAGACCAGTGGTTCAAGCAATGCCTACGGAAGTTCCAATAATTCTGAAGGAAGCAGAGGCAGCTCAACTAGGTCTACCAGCGGTAGTTCTGGCCAGACCAGTGGCACAAGCAATGCCTACGGAAGCTCCAATAATTCTGAAGGAAGTACAGGCAGCTCATCCGGATCTAGTAGCGGTAGTTCTGGCCAGACCAGTGGCACAAGCAATGGCTACGGAAGCTCCAATAATTCTGAAGGAAGCAGAGGCAGCTCATCCGGATCTAGAAGCAGTAGTTCTAGCCAGAACAGTGGCTCAAGCAATGCCTACGGAAACTCCAATAATTCTGAAGGAAGCACAGGTAGCTCATCGGGATCTAGAAGCAGTAGTTCTAGCCAGACCAGTGGCTCAAGTAATGCCGACGGAAGCTCCAATAATTCTGAAGGAAGCACAGGTAGCTCATCAGGATCTAGAAGCCGTAGTTCTAGCCAGACCAGTGGCTCAAGCAATGCCTACGGAAGCTCCAATAATTCTGAAGGAAGCACAGGTAGCTCATCGGGATCGAGAAGTAGTAGTTCTGGGCAGAACAGTGGCACAAGCAATGCCTACGGAAGCTCCAATAATTCTGAAGGAAACACAGGTAGCTCATCGGGATCAAGAAGCAGTAGTTCTGGGCAGACCAGTGGCACAAGCAATGCCTACGGAAGTTCCAATAATTCTGAAGGAAGCAGAGGCAGCTCAACTAGGTCTACCAGCGGTAGTTCTGGCCAGACCAGTGGCACAAGCAATGCCTACGGAAGCTCCAATAATTCTGAAGGAAGCAGAGGCAGCTCATCCGGATCTAGAAGCAGTAGTTCTAGCCAGACCAGTGGCTCAAGCAATGCCGACGGAAGCTCCAATAATTCTGAAGGAAGCACAGGTAGCTCATCGGGATCTAGAAGCAGTAGTTCTAGCCAGACCAGTGGTTCAAGCAATGCCTACGGAAGTTCCAATAATTCTGAAGGAAGCAGAGGCAGCTCAACTAGGTCTACCAGCGGTAGTTCTGGCCAGACCAGTGGCACAAGCAATGCCTACGGAAGCTCCAATAATTCTGAAGGAAGTACAGGCAGCTCATCCGGATCTAGTAGCGGTAGTTCTGGCCAGACCAGTGGCACAAGCAATGGCTACGGAAGCTCCAATAATTCTGAAGGAAGCAGAGGCAGCTCATCCGGATCTAGAAGCAGTAGTTCTAGCCAGAACAGTGGCTCAAGCAATGCCTACGGAAACTCCAATAATTCTGAAGGAAGCACAGGTAGCTCATCGGGATCTAGAAGCAGTAGTTCTAGCCAGACCAGTGGCTCAAGTAATGCCGACGGAAGCTCCAATAATTCTGAAGGAAGCACAGGTAGCTCATCAGGATCTAGAAGCCGTAGTTCTAGCCAGACCAGTGGCTCAAGCAATGCCTACGGAAGCTCCAATAATTCTGAAGGAAGCACAGGTAGCTCATCGGGATCGAGAAGTAGTAGTTCTGGGCAGAACAGTGGCACAAGCAATGCCTACGGAAGCTCCAATAATTCTGAAGGAAACACAGGTAGCTCATCGGGATCAAGAAGCAGTAGTTCTGGGCAGACCAGTGGCACAAGCAATGCCTACGGAAGTTCCAATAATTCTGAAGGAAGCAGAGGCAGCTCAACTAGGTCGACCAGCGGTAGTTCTGGCCAGACCAGTGGCACAAGCAATGGCTACGGAAGCTCCAATAATTCTGAAGGAAGCACAGGTAGCTCATCGGGATCTAGAAGCAGTAGTTCTAGCCAGACCAGTGGCTCAAGCAATGCCGACGGAAGCTCCAATAATTCTGAAGGAAGCACAGGTAGCTCATCGGGATCTAGAAGCAGTAGTTCTAGCCAGACCAGTGGCTCAAGCAATGCCTACGGAAGCTCCAATAATTCTGAAGGAAGTACAGGCAGCTCCTCCGGATCTAGAAGCGGTAGTTCTGGCCAGACCAGTGGCACAAGCAATGCGTACGGAAGCTCCAATAATTCTGAAGGAAGCAGAGGCAGCTCATCCGGATCTAGAAGCAGTAGTTCTAGCCAGACCAGTGGCTCAAGCAATGCCGACGGAAGCTCCAATAATTCTGAAGGAAGCACAGGTAGCTCATCGGGATCTAGAAGCAGTAGTTCTAGCCAGACCAGTGGCTCAAGCAATGTCTACGGAAGCTCCAATAATTCTGAAGGAAGCACAGGTAGCTCATCGGGATCTAGAAGCAGTAGTTCTAGTCAGACCAGTGGTTCAAGCAATGCCTACGGAAGTTCCAATAATTCTGAAGGAAGCAGAGGCAGCTCAACTAGATCTACCAGCAGTAGTTCTGGCCAGACCAGTGGCACAAGCAATGCCTACGGAAGCTCCAATAATTCTGAAGGAAGCACAGGCAGCTCATCCGGATCTAGCAGCGGTAGTTCTGGCCAGACCAGTAGCACAAGCAATGCCTACGGAAGCTCCAATAATTCTGAAGGAAGCACAGGTAGCTCATCGGGATCTAGAAGCAGTAGTTCTAGCCAGACCAGTGACTCAAGCAATGCCTACGGAAGCTCCAATAATTCTGAAGGAAGCACAGGTAGCTCATCGGGATCTAGAAGCAGTAGTTCTAGCCAGACCAGTGGCTCAAGCAATACCTACGGAAGCTCCAATAATTCTGAAGGAAGCACAGGTAGCTCATCGGGATCTAGAAGCAGTAGTTCTAGTCAGACCAGTGGTTCAAGCAATGCCTACGGAAGTTCCAATAATTCTGAAGGAAGCAGAGGCAGCTCAACTAGGTCTACCAGCGGTAGTTCTGGCCAGACCAGTGGCACAAGCAATTCCTACGGAAGCTCCAATAATTCTGAAGGAAGTACAGGCAGCTCATCCGGATCTAGTAGCGGTAGTTCTGGCCAGACCAGTGGCACAAGCAATGGCTACGGAAGCTCCAATAATTCTGAAGGAAGCAGAGGCAGCTCATCCGGATCTAGAAGCAGTAGTTCTAGCCAGAACAGTGGCTCAAGCAATGCCTACGGTAGCTCCAATAATTCTGAAGAAAGCACAGGTAGCTCATCGGGATCTAGAAGCAGTAGTTCTAGCCAGACCAGTGGCTCAAGTAATGCCGACGGAAGCTCCAATAATTCTGAAGGAAGCACAGGTAGCTCATCAGGATCTAGAAGCCGTAGTTCTAGCCAGACCAGTGGCTCAAGCAATGCCTACGGAAGCTCCAATAATTCTGAAGGAAGCACAGGTAGGTCATCGGGATCGAGAAGCAGTAGTTCTGGGCAGACCAGTGGCACAAGCAATGCCTACGGAAGCTCCAATAATTCTGAAGCAAGCACAGGTAGCTCATCGGGATCTAGAAGCAGTAGTTCTGGGCAGACCAGTGGCACAAACAATGCCTACGGAAGCTCCAATAATTCTGAAGGAAGCACAGGTAGCTCATCGGGATCTAGAAGCAGTAGTTCTAACCAGACCAGTGGCTCAAGCAATGCCGACGGAAGCTCCAATAATTCTGAAGGAAGCACAGGTAGCTCATCGGGATCTAGAAGCAGTAGTTCTGGGCAGACCAGTGGCACAAACAATGTCTACGGAAGCTCCAATAATTCTGAAGGAAGCACAGGTAGCTCATCGGGATCTAGAAGCAGTAGTTCTAGCCAGACCAGTGGCTCAAGCAATGCCTACGGAAGCTCCAATAATTCTGAAGGAAGCACAGGTAGCTCATCGGGATCTAGAAGCAGTAGTTCTGGGCAGACCAGTGGCACAAACAATGCCTACGGAAGCTCCAATAATTCTGAAGGAAGCACAGGTAGCTCATCGGGATCTAGAAGCAGTAGTTCTAGCCAGACCAGTGGCTCAAGCAATGTCTACGGAAGCTCCAATAATTCTGAAGGAAGCACAGGTAGCTCATCGGGATCTAGAAGCAGTAGTTCTAGTCAGACCAGTGGTTCAAGCAATGCCTACGGAAGTTCCAATAATTCTGAAGGAAGCAGAGGCAGCTCAACTAGATCTACCAGCAGTAGTTCTGGCCAGACCAGTGGCACAAGCAATGCCTACGGAAGCTCCAATAATTCTGAAGGAAGCACAGGCAGCTCATCCGGATCTAGCAGCGGTAGTTCTGGCCAGACCAGTGGCACAAGCAATGCCTACGGAAGCTCCAATAATTCTGAAGGAAGCACAGGTAGCTCATCGGGATCTAGAAGCAGTAGTTCTGGGCAGAACAGTGGCACAAGCAATGCCTACGGAAGCTCCAATAATTCTGAAGGAAACACAGGTAGCTCATGGGGATCAAGAAGCAGTAGTTCTGGGCAGACCAGTGGCACAAGCAATGCCTACGGAAGCTCCAATAATTCTGAAGGAAGCACAGGTAGCTCATCGGGATCGAGAAGCAGTAGTTCTGGGCAGACCAGTGGCACAAGCAATGCCTACGGAAGCTCCAATAATTCTGAAGGAAGCACAGGTAGCTCATCGGGATCTAGAAGCAGTAGTTCTGGGCAGACCAGTGGCACAAGCAATGCCTACGGAAGCTCCAATAATTCTGAAGGAAGCACAGGTAGCTCATCGGGATCTAGAAGCAGTAGTTCTGGGCAAACCAGTGGCACAAGCAATGCCTACGGAAGCTCCAATAATTCTGAAGGAAGCACAGGTAGCTCATCGGGATCTAGAAGCAGTAGTTCTGGGCGGACCAGTGGCACAAGCAATGCCTACGGAAGCTCCAATAATTCTGAAGGAAGCACAGGTAGCTCATCGGGATCGAGAAGCAGTAGTTCTGGGCAGATCAGTGGCACAAGCAATGCCTACGGAAGCTCCAATAATTCTGAAGGAAGCACAGGTAGCTCATCGGGATCTAGAAGCAGTAGTTCTGGGCAGACCAGTGGCTCAAGAAATGTCTACGGAAGCTCCAATAATTCTGAAGGAAGCACAGGTAGCTCATCGGGATCTAGAAGCAGTAGTTCTAGCCAGACCAGTGGCTCAAGCAATGCTTACGGAAGCTCTAATAATTCTGAAGGAAGCACAGGTAGCTCATCGGGATCTAGAAGCAGTAGTTCTAGTCAGACCAGTGGCTCAAACAATGCCCACGCAAGCTCCAATAATTCTGAAGGAAGCACAGGTCGTTCATCGGGATCTAGAAGCAGTAGTTCTAGCCAGACCAGTGGCTCAAGCAATGCTTACGGAAGCTCTAATAATTCTGAAGGAAGCACAGGTAGCTCATCGGGATCTAGAAGCAGTAGTTCTAGTCAGACCAGTGGCTCAAACAATGCCCACGCAAGCTCCAATAATTCTGAAGGAAGCACAGGTCGTTCATCCAGACCTAGAAGCAATAGTGTCAGCGCTGGACGAGGTGGCAGCAGTAGCACTACTTCAGGTAATGCATTAAGAAATTAGACCCTAAAGACTACGGTAGATTTATAATGTTTACTGTTCATGTAGGCTTACAGACGTTACATTCACCGTCGTCGCAGAACAATTACCAAAAGTAAATCTGGTACCTAGTATCTTTCCTTTCAGTATGTGATAAATAGATGAGGTGATTGTTAAAATCATTACATTTACTTTTCTGCTCTAGCAGCACTTCTTATACACAGCAAAATGAAGGGTTATGTTAAGGCACTGACTAATTTCATACTGTGAGAGAACAGCAGTGAAGCTTTGGCTCCAAAGTTAAATGTAGTTGAGATATATCAATTAAAAATTGCAATAACACATTCACTTCCAGATGAAGGCGGTGCTGACAGCTCTTCAGGATCATATGATGGTGATGATGGCTATCAAACACAAGAGGACGGATCTTCCACTTACGACCTTTATGATGATGATGAAAGCGACTCTTTTAATACATACATCAACTACACACCTTTTTACCCTCGCCGCTCGAGAACTTCACCCCGCAGGTCCCATAGATCTCATCCTCGACCCAAACAAAATAATAGACATGGAAGAATTTGTTTCTGCTATAATAGCTTTGAGGACGTTCCCTACCAATATAGACGACAAATTATGGGAGTTTAGACGAAATAACTATTACCGCGACAATTCCAGTATAACAGAATTACCTCAATTCATTATAGCAAATATTCTAATTTCAAAATATTAAATTGAGGTTCAATTCATATTACTGTAAAGGCTTATCCGTATTCCTTATATTAATTTTAAGATGCATAAAAAATGTAAAAAAAAATATTTATAAAAATTTGTTGCATTGAATTTCTTTTTTATTTTCACCTTGCGGAAGAAGATTTGCGAGAAAATTTGTCATGTGGCAAAAGATTTCCAAAGAGCCTTGTCACGTGTGTCATTTTCCATTTTATAAGCTAACGTGAGCTATAATTTTAGATTCTGAATCAAAATTCAAAATCCATATTAGCCTCGGTTCATTTGTAAGGATTAAATTCTAGATTACGTTTAAAATAATTATTACAAGGTAGTCTATTTATAATAATACATATGTATATTTTCTACAATAGCTAAACGGTTGTTACAATTATTCTAATACCAAAATGTTTGGTTCAATTATAAATAGATTTTTTTTATTGCTGTCGGACAGCAGACAGGCTGACGGCCTACTTAGAATTTACCAGTTACCATCGCCTATTGGTATTTGCAACGCCAGTGGCATCGCGGACACGCTGCTGTCCTATAAGGGTACAGGAACTTGGGTCACTAATGCTGGAACACAATACAAAGTCATTATGGCAGCATACTTAAGACCAAAGGTGGTCGCCATCCAGACGGGCTTGGGGCCGTACCACGTAGCTAGGGTGGGTTGTTTTGTCGCCTGTTACGACAGACCGACCCCGGCCGCAGTGGTTAGTATTCTTTCTCCGCCCCTGCACGTATATCTATATATCTATGTATCCGTGTATCTATATATCTACATATGTATTTATGAATCTATGTAACGGAGTCTTTGAACGTGATTTTCACCCCTTTCAAAACTGTATAGCAATCGGTATAGTTTGTATCATTATCCTTACCAGGATCCTCAGGATCAATGAATTTTCGGTCCGTTTCTTGTCCGATTACCGAAGTTGGTGAACGCCTGAGAACACCGCGTGGCGTTGGCTTATTTGATCTTCTTTTGACCTGTATGTAACGGAATTTTCGGACTCGATTTTTACCCGATTTTGAACAATCAAAAAAATTCAATATTTAGCCGTAATGCCATCTGGATTTTAATTAATAACACTGCCAGAAGATGACCCAAGTTAATAATAATACTGCCGGAAGATGGCGTTAAATTAATGAAAACATTTACCAATTGGGAATTGACGACAAATGAATTATATCGCTTTTATTTTATAATTAATCAAACTAAAAAGTTAAAAATAAATTATAGTTGATAAAAACTAAAAAAACACGCTTTTATAGAAAATCAAACCAAAAGGTAAAAAATAATTTTCAATAAATTTTGATTAAGGATAGTGATATACGAATATAGTGACTAACAAAAAAAAATTATTATAAAAAATCGTGGGGTGCTTTTTAAGATATTTTCAAAATGACTACTTCTACCAATAAGTATCTGTCAGTAAAATATTTATTACAATTGACAAGGACCTCACACTTTTTACATTAAAATTAATTTTTTTGTTAATCACACAATTCTTAATTTAAATTTATTGAAAATATTTTTTTACATTTTAGTTTCATATTCTATAAAAGCGGTTTCTTTAGTTCTTTCAACTATAATTTTTTATCATGAATTTTTACAATGGCCTATCATTCACGACTATACTTCATATATATCGCGAAAGTACAAGACATCCTGGATGCACCCGCGCTCTGGGCATTGGTATCTCCTAGATTACGTCATAGTGCGTGAGCGGGATATTATAAAAAATAAAAAATAAAATAAAATAAGCCTTTATTGCTGTATCCTAATCCTAAATATATCAAAACTTAGATGTGTAAAAATTAGACGTGCTTAAAACTACATTAATATTAATATAAATCTAATTTAAAATTAATTCTAACTTAAGCTAACATCTGCCACTGGTTTTTCTTTTACAGCTTGTCCTTCGACAAAGGCCTCCTCTAAAGCTTTCCATTTGGTCCTGTCTTTGGCAGTGCGTGTCCATTCCGACCCTGCCATCCTTTTCATATCATCTTCCCAACGTTTAAACTGTCTACCTCTGTTTCTTTTTCCATCCCGTGGGTACCATTCTGTCACAATTCTTGTCCACTTTTCTTCCTTTTCTCTTAACATATGTCCCGTCCATCTCCATTTTAAGCGTTTGTAGACGGTACATACGTCTTTAAATTTAGTTTTTTCCTTGATAAGTTGTAGTCTCACCTTGTCTCTTCTTCTAACTCCAATAACACTTCTTTCCATCCCATTTTGGCATATTTGTATTTTTTTAAGTTCCTGTTCATTTAGTGCCCAAGTCTGGCATCCGTATGATAAGCATGGAAGAATACATGTGTCATAAAGTTTTCTTTTCTCTTTGATAGGCATATCTCTGTCCTTCATGACTTCACTCAAAGACCAAAACCGTTTCCAGCTGTTTGTAATCCTTCTGTCTATTTCCTTTTGCGTTGTGTCTTCGATAGATATTAGCTGGCCCAAATATATGTACTCGTTGACATACTCTATTTGTCCAGTATTTACGATAATGTCCATTTTTAGTGAGTTTGTCATTATCTTCGTTTTTGAAGTATTCATTGATAGGCCTACTTTAGCACTTTCATCTGACAGTTGTTGTAACATGTGTGTCAGGGATTTTGGATTCTCAGCAAACAACACAATATCATCTGCGAAACGTAGATGGTTTAGTTTTACGCCATCGATATTCAGACCATTTTCTTCCCATTCTAAGTTTCGAAAGATCATTTCTAGCACTGCAGAGAACAACTTCGATGAGATAGGATCCCCTTGTCTTACGCTTCTTTCGATAGGAAATTCGTCTCCTGTTCGTTCCAGTCTAATTTCAGCAGTAGTCCCCGAGTATATTCCTTTTAGTATTCGGATGTATTTAGCCTCAACTCCTTGACTTTCTAGTGCCTTCCAAATGCTATCTTGAAACAAAGAATCAAATGCTTTATTAAAATCTACGAACGCTATATAATAAATTTTGTTATATTCTTTATATTTTTGAAGCACCTGTCTTACTACGTGGATGTGGTCTATAGTCGAAAACTTACTCCTGAAGCCGGCTTGTTCTTTGGGTTGATTCTCGTCAAGTGTAGTAGCGATCTTGGACAAAATTATTTTTGAGAATATCTTATAGATTTTAGACATTAAGCTGATTGGTCTATAGTTGTTCATGTCTCCTTTGTCTCCTTTTTTGTGAATCAATACTATAGTTGATTTTGTCCAATCGCTTGGGATACTTTCAGTAGATATAATGTCATTGAATAATTCCGTAAGTATCGGGGCAATCACTGGTGTTGTATGCCTTAGTAGCTCATTTGATATTTGATCTGTACTTGGCGCTTTGCCTAGTTTTTGTGTATTTATTGCGTTTACAATTTCTGTTTTTAATATTGTTGGTATTGGTTTTGAGTCGTTCGTTATTTGTTGCCTTTCTTCTGTTGGTGTTGTTTGTTTCGGGATATTAGTGATGTACTATTGTGATGTATAACAAGAGCGATACGTGGTGCTAATGGCTGGACAGATCATCGTCTTATTAGATCTAAGATAAGGCTGAAGTATAAACCTCCGCGTAGAACAGAACACAAGGAACACAAGGCCCATCACCGTCGGGGTGCACCAAGGATCCGTCCTTAGCCTGTTTCTGTTTAGCGTGGTATTAGACGTATTGTCAGATAGCATCAGAAACTCACATAAGCAGCCCCCGTGGTTGCTCATGTATGCTGATGATATCGCGCTGACAGATTCGGACAGGGGTAGGCTGGTGCAACGCGTGAAGGCGTGGAAGGAGTCGCTTGAGAAATGTGGTCTGAAGATAAATGTGGCGAAGACCGAGTACTTGGCCTGTAACTCCACAGATCCCACACCCGTACGCATAGGTGGCGACACGATCGAGCGCACGGACCAAGTCAAATACCTGGGATCTGTGTTTCATGCGTCTGGTGACATTGACATTGCGACGTCAAGGCACGCATTGCTGCCGCGTGGGCCTAATGGCGTAAAGTGACTGGTGTCATTTGTGATCCCAAGATGCCGGTAAAGTTGAAGGGTCAGGTCTATAAGACCATCATTAGGCCTGTCCTTTTATACGGCTGTGAAGCGTGGCCGGTGTTAGAGCGACACAAGCAAGAGCTGCGTGTCACGGAGATGAATATGCTGCGGGTGATGGGTGGAGTGACGCGGAAGGACCGCGTTAGGAACTCCCGCATTCGCGGCAGTCTTCATGTCCGTGATATTGCGGATAAATTACAAGAGTGTCGGCTCCGTTGGTACGGCCACATTTTACGGCAACCGGATGCTTACGTGGGAAACAAATGTCTGGCCATGCCACCTCCACCGGGCCCCGGCAGGAGGGGCAGACCCAAAAAGTGCTGGCTTGACGTCGTAAAGGGTGATATGCGTGCTAATGGGCTCACTACCAGGGATGCTGAAGACCGTGCGAAGTGGAGAAGAAAAAGTCGGAAAACGGACCCCGGGCGTCGAAGCGAGAGTTTGGGCTGCAACCGGGATTTAACGCAAGGATGATGATGATGATGAGAGCAGAACACAAGGTCCCGGCAAGACTTGCGTTTTCAAGGCTTGTCCATGACGAAGATGTCCGTCTCCATCTCGATACAGAATTTGGTAAGGCATCGTTGAATTCTGATAGCGGCCTGCCCTTGGATGTGAAGTGGCGTTCATATTCCAGCACATTACACGAGGTCTCTCAACAAGTTCTCGGAACAGTTAAAAATCGTAACCAGGACTGGTTCGACGATTCGGATACAGAGATACGGAAACTTATTCAGGATACCCGATCCAGTCTGGGCAAGGCTTCTGCAACTAGTGAAAGAAAATCAATTCAGCAGCTCCTCAAAGCTAAAATACGAGAGTTAAAGGATTGATGGTGGCTTTGTAAAGCACAAGAACTAAAGTTATTAGCTGATACTAGCCAAACTGCCAAGTTTTTTGAAAGCCTTAAAACTATCTTTGGACCTATTTTGAGAAAGGTTGCTCCTGTTTACTCGTTGGATAAAACCAAGAGACTGACGGATCATAAAGAAGTGCTTCTTCGCTGGCAGAACATTTCAATGAAGTGATAAATCCTAGTTGTGAAGGAGCTGATCTACCCTACATCACCTTTCTTAAGGAGCTGCCGAAAGCTGTGGGGTTAGAGAGTGCCCCATCTTATGTAGAATACATCTCTGCAATTGGCCGGTTAAAAAATGGCAAAACGCCTGGTTCAGACAGTCTCCCTTCAGAAATTTTCAAATATGGGGGCACTAATATCAAGTCTAGACTGTTCGACCTCATTCAGGAAATGTGGGATAAAGAGTCTGTTCCACAAGATTGGAAGGATGCCACCATTGTCAAGTTATACAAAGGCAAAGGTGACCTATCTGATTGCGGGTCATTCAGAGGTATAGCTTTACTTTCTGCTGCTGGTAAAATTTTAGCACATGTAATTAACAGTCGTTTGGTTAACCTAGCAGAAAACATCCTTCCTGAAAGCCAATGTGGTTTCAGACCAAATAGAGGAACTGTTGACGTAATTTTCGTCGTCAAACAGATTCAAGAAAAGAGTCTAGAACAAAATAGGGACCTCTACATGTGCTTTGTGGACCTGGAAAAGGCCTTTGACCGCGTACCAAGGACTGCCTTATGGGCTGTCCTTGAGAAATCTGGATGTCTTGGGAAGCTCATAAATCTCGTGCGCCAATTTCACGATGGTATGTTAGCCCGTGTGCGCCACGAACATGACTTTACAGACCATTTTCCCGTAACCAGCGGTGTAAAACAAGGCTGTGTCATGGCTCCAACCCTCTTTGCCATCTATTTTGCTGCAGTATTGAGGGATGCATTTGACAATACTGACGATAAGATTACTCTGAGTGTACGCATGGACAGAAGTGTATTTGACCTGTCTCGTTTTAAAACTAAGAGGAATACTGTATCTGCCTCTGTCTTGGAAATACTATATGCGGATGACGTCTGCCTTATGGCCGACAGTTTGCAGTCATTGCAGATATATTTGAATATTCTAGATAAATCGTGTCAAAAGTTCGGTTTAAAAATCAGCGCCTGAAAAACTCAAATAATGAAACAAGCGGCGAGAGGTCACTCTGCTGACGACGGTGCTGTGATTTTATTTGCAAGAGATCTGTGTGAAGTGGACGCTTTCCGCTATCTTGGGTGTTTGGTGCGCAACGACAATCGTCTGGAATCTGACGTTTCTGCACGCATTGCGGGTGCTGCTGCAGCTTTCGTCAGACTAAGACGCCGTGTTTGGGATTCACATGACCTGAAACTCCACACTAAACTTATCGTATACATAGCCATTATATTGCCTCTACTTCTGTATGCCTCGGAGACGTGGTGCCTCTATATAGTAGACATCCGAAGATTGGATTCATTTCACATGAAGTGTCTTCGAGCTATTCTCAGGGTAAGATGGCAGGATCGTGTGACTAATATAGAGATTCTTCGAAGATCTGCCATGTCAGGTATGGAGGGTATGTTGATTGGGCGGCAGCTTCGTTGGTGTAGACATATTGTACGTATGGACCCTACCAGGTTACCCAAAAACGTATTTTACTCTCAGTTGAGTACTGGAAAACGGAAACTTGGAGGGCAGTACTTGCGTTATCGTGACGTTCTAAAGCGTCACCTCACAGCATGTGGCATTGCTTGCGACAAGTGGGAGGAACTTGCACTTCAAAAACCGGAATGGCGATCCACAGTAGACAGAGGCGTCAAAGAATACGAAACAATTCGTACGGAAGACCTCGACGCTAGAAGTTAGATCCGCAAAACACGACCCAAGCCCTCCTACACGTACACTTAAAACACAAATGGTCAGTTATATTGTTTCTCTTGCAACCGTGTTTTCAAGAATAAATTCGGTTTTGCAAGTCATTCTCGTGCCCATGCCAGGAAATCATAGCAGAGGTCGCCATTGACGGATACGTCAAGGATGTCATCATCATCATCATCATCATATACATAATTTAGAATCACACGTAATAATTATAAATATTTGAGAAACTGCTGTGAATATACCATTTTCATCATGCCGCTTTTAATCTGTGTACGCGCGCGTCCTAAAAATTTTACTTTTATAATTTTATCAAAAAACGCCAAAAGAAGTATCACTGAAAATATTTTAACACACGACAACACCAAGAATTTCCTTTTAGCCACTTCTAGAAGAATTGTAAAAGCGATTTTTTCAAAACTAGCCTTTTTTAATCTCAATAATTTCATCAATCCAAATAAACATTTCACAGCATTGGAAGGCGCCGTCAAAATAATATGCTCTTGCAAAAATTGTTCGTCCTTGCATTTTCGTCACATTTCGTTTTCCCGAGTAAATAACTCAGCAAAGAAAAAAAATTACAAGAAGTGACTGCTGCTAAAAAGGTGACCTAGGCGTTATAAGAGAGGTCTTTTTAGAAACTGTTTTCCTTCTAAACGAGGGTTTTAGAAGACAAGAAACAAGTAACTATTAATTAATAGAATTATTAATTCCCGTTAACGCCAAAAAAATCAAAAAAGATTAACAAACTGCAAGCTTTTCCATCTCTCTCTATCAAAGGTTATCACGATTAACCTATCTCGGTCGTACATGACGCATCGTTTCAAGAATATTTAATAGCTAGTGTTGCTAGCCTAGAAATAATTACGTGTTATATAAATTGTTAGGGGAATAACAATCATAATTTTTTTATTGCTGTGGAACAGCAGACCTGGAGCCTCACTTAATACAATGCAATTACCGTTGTCTGTGGATGTTTGGAGTTCTGGGGGCATCGTGAATATGTTATTGTATTCAATATTGCCGTGCGATGTCGACTAGATAAAATAACATGCCTAGTCTATCAGTTTTCTCGACTCATCAATATCTAATAACTTACTCTTTTTACAAATGCACCGGCAATTTATTAATTATTGTTTTGATACATATATGACTACGAATATATATTTAAGAAATTCAGGAGTAACCCATTTACAATTTGACACCTAATTTATAAATAAAGTGAAATAGATTGTAAATAAAATCGTTCAGAAGCAAAGAGCCTGCATAATACTGTTTTATTTGCTTTCACTGCATTTCCATAATTCAAATATATTGGAAAATAATTTTAACATTAATAATACATTACCTCTATTTACCTCTGTAGCGTAACGGATAACGCACTTCGATACGCTTGTGTAGGTCACGGGTTCGATTGCCGTCTCGCGTCTGAGTGATTAAGTATAATATAATATGTATTTATTTACAAAAAAAAAGTATATAAGTAGCATATCAGTTGTCTAGTACCCCATAAAACAAGTGCTATTCTACTTAGTTTAGGACTAGATGGCGTTGTGTGAATTGTCACAAAATTTTTATTTATTTATTTATTTTTGAACTAATATGCTAGTATAATAAAGGTTACTAAAATGTATGGACGCAAAAAGCGCGGTGAAATTGTTCAATGTAATGTACACTCAATATTAAACGTCGGGTTCAAAAGATTTTTTTTTGTGTGTTCAAATGAGTATTGTACTCCTAAATGAAATATTCTTTCTTTCTTTCTAAAAGGGATTTTTAAATAAATAACCAATCTGGCAATGATTTTTACCTGAGATCGCCCAACAGGCAAACGGCCCACCCGATTGTAAGTGATAACCTTTACCTATAGACTTTTGCAACATCAGAGGCATTGCCAAAGCATTGCCTCGAAAGAAACCTACTTGTGTTTGAACGCAACACAAAGTCATTAGTACATTTTAAAACCGGGATGGTTGTCATCCAGTCAGGCTTGGAGCTTTACAACCTGGCTAGGGTTGTTTTGTTGCCTTTTACGATAGGCCGTTTTCAACCGCGCTGGTCAATATTTTTTCTCCTCCGTTATACGTAGAAAATAAATATTAAAAAGTTAAAGTTACAATTAAGCATTCTAATTTATATTTAGGTAATTATTTAATTTTAATTCTTATTTTAAACATAACGACCACAATTGCAATATACATTTGAATTTGAAATTTGACGACCTTCTGGCGTAACGGCCAACGCACGTTGGTACGCTTGCGGAGGTCACGGATTCATTTCCCGTCCAGCGTCTGTATATTTATGTAAAATATGTATTTATTTACAAAAGAAAAGATATCAGTTGTCTAGTACTCATATCACAAGTGCTATTTATTTATTTATTTAATTATTTATACATGACATACAAATTTTAAAAATAAAAGATACTTAACATAGCAGTTCATGTATAACAACTAATGTTAATGTGCAATGTCCCAATATTATTATAAATAAAAACTCATTATAACAATAAATAAATATAAAAATTGACACAATATATGCACACAAATTGGTAATGCGCCTGGTGGCCATGTTGGTGAAGTCAGTACCGTTAGCAAAGATGCCCGACGCGTACGCGTATCGAGTTGTGAACTTTAGATAAGATAAGATAAGATACTTTTAATTGTCAGAACTGTGTACATACAGAGATGGTGTACATTTAGATTGTTTCAACAGTTTACCCCTTAGGGTGTACAATATTATTATACACGAATATATTATTTCATGAATTATAACATAAAACCATTAACTGTAATTATTTAAAACATTAGGTTATACATGGATTTAATGTCAAAAGATACCAAACAGAATACATTTTAAGTGTAAATAATAAATTATAAGTTTAGTACCTACCACGATCGTTTTTATTGTTGTTTTTTTGGTTATAATGTTGTTTGCTGCTTTTAATGTTATTTTGTTTTGTATCTTATTGTGTTTGCTGCTTTTCTTGTTATTATTGTTTTGTTAAAATGAATAATTATATTTAATAATAAAACATCACCAAACGCCGAAGAAATACATTATTGATTAATTATTGGCTGATCATGGTCACGAAGTGGTTAGACTGCCACCGTACAACTGTGACTTCAACCCCATAGAACATATTTGGAACCTCGTAAAACAAAAAATTTCAGGCAAGAATGTTGAACAATTGGAGAGTAAGATCGAATCTTTAACTTTAGAGGCTTTTCAATCAATCATTCCTGAAGATTGGAAAAAGGAGGTAGATCATGTGAAGAGACTGGAAGAAGAATACTGGCGAAAAGATAGATTGGTCGACGAGTTATTTATTATTTACACGGGAAATTATACTGATTCTGACTCGTCATCAGACTCTGATACCAATTCTGAATCTGATGTAGAATATAAGAGTGGATTTGAAGATTTAAGATTTTTAAAAATGCGATGAATGATGATGATGATTCTAAGTTAAACATTATTCAAACATTTAGTTTTAACCAAAAAAACACATCAAATTTCCTTTATAAACTTTTATTAATAAATGAGAATATAAAGTTTTGATAACTGTACTTTTTCTTTGCTGATGACGTCACGAGGGCGTTAATTTGATAAGGTTCCAGCGCATTACTAATTTGCGTGGCTTATACGGTATTATGAAATTAATTAAACTTATGCAATTAGGTTTAGCAAAATAGCAACACTAACTACCTGTCACCGCGCCTACGCCATTTTCAATCGAGATTCGGGCGCAAATCGTGCGCATATGTGGTTGTGTCGTGTATTGCGAATGTTTATCGCAAAATTATCGGAACAATCTCGGGAAACTCGTTCTTCCTGTGTGCCTTATTTCAGTGATAGTGTAAATCTGGATTGCAGTGAACGCATTTTAAAATTGAGAGTTTTCAATTAATTTTGTCATATTGCTGAGGTGAGTGTCCTAGTTAATGCCTTCACTTTTTACATGCCAAACAAGTTCATAAGAATAATAGTCCGAGCCTCCTATGAAAAAAATAAACCGTTTTATTGAAATAAAAAAAACTTTGAATACTTTTTCGAACAAAGAATTTGCAGATAATACAGATAAACATCATTATTTGAAACAAAAGTTCTTTTAGACAATGATCGGAATAGTTTATTTGTAGCTAGCAAACGACTGCTTCGCCAGTTATACTATTTAACTTTTATTAAACTTGTAAATTTGCGTGAGTAAACATATGTGATAACGAAAAGTATTTTTACATGCTTATGATACGCGGTCTGTTCTAACGCGTGATCCGTGTGTCAATTGGACATGTGTTGTCCTGTACTTACATTTGAGAATAGAAAGAGACCGAACACATGATCAGATGTTCATATATGCTTTAACAGAGGCGGTTAAGCCTGGATGTGATGTACCTTTGCCTTTCCCATTAGGGATAAATTAATATCATCATCATCATCTGGATGTAAAAGTGAGGAGAGAGAAAGATACATGCGGCATGTGAAAATGCTTATAGGCTCGCGGTGGGGTAGTGTGTGACTTCCGTACTATGGTTTCGTACCCTTATGGGGGGACAGCAGCGTGTTCGTGGTGCCCCTGGAAACATCCATAGGCGACGGTAACTGTTTACTAGTAAGTCAGCCATCAGCCTGTCTGCAGATCTTCAGCAATGAAAATAAAACAGAATCTGTCCATGTGCCCCAACAACAGATAAAGGGACATACATAGCTGGTATACCAACTAAAAACCACCGCGTTGTCTATGCTTCCTGACCTCCGGAATGGGAGGGAGGGATATGCATTTCTGTGTGCCTTCCATCCTGGATGAGTGACTACATTCAGCTCCTGTTTACCTCTAATGGTGGTCTAGTGTTCCTAAATCTCAAATATTATACTTAGGACCATATCTTCCTCACTGCTGGACGTAGGCCTCCCCAAATTTCCAACACAAATTCCAGTCCCTTTTCCCATCTACCTCTATCGACAACCTTACACAGGGGGTGTCCCGCCCTATGTTTGCCGAAATAATGTCTCCGCTCCAGGATTCCATCAGTCCTGCAACAGACAAGGGCCCACTGCCAGTGTCACTTTTATAAACTGTCATCAGTTAATTGATGTGTTTTTAGCATTGCCTATGTTATTCTACTTTACTCTTTTTAAACTATACTTACTTTATTTTTTCATTGTTTAATTATGGTTTATTGTTTTGTAAATTTAGTATGCTCAGGCATTTTTTACCATTGTAAAACTAATTTTTGTTAATGTGACATCACGGCCAGGTTCTAACGGAAGACCAGCCAGTGCTGGTTTTTTACCCAGTCATGCCGAGTTAGAACCTTTCTAGGGCTAATTTTAAGTTAAGTTTTATGTTCATATTTAGTTTGTTTGATTTGTAGCTGTAAATAAATGTATTTTTCTCTTTCAGTCACTAGAAATTTATCAAAAGCAATGTAAAATGCCTAGAATGTATTGTTAGCTCAGAAATTGCAATGGTATTCAGACAGAAGTTGATTATCCTTACTAATATTATAAACGCGAAAGTTTGTATGTATGGATGTTTGTTACTCATTCACACCTAAACTGCTGAACCAATTTTGATGAATTTAGTTATATTCATAGATTGGATCTTAGAGAAGAACATAGGCTTTTAAATGCATATGGCAGAACGTTTGCTGGGTCAACTAGTATATACATAAGTTGTTCGATCCTTGTTTATAGGGTATTTGAAATCCCACCTCCTGATTTTTGTTACCTACCCTCATTCTCGGTGAGGTAAATGGTGAAAGCTAGGGTGGTACGGAAATATAGTAGTAACGCGTGACGTTCGACCTCCCTAATAGTTACCCCAAACTCTCATTGGCCGTACCATAAAATTGTATGTTCAGTGTGTGACATTTAGCTGGTGTCGTGCAACAGTTCTTCCGCGACCTGAACCAAACCGGGAAGGGGTGGAATCAAGGTCAGTGTGAATTTCTTTGCCCACTGCAAGGTATTGCGTCTCTCTAACCAACGCTCCTCTCCCACTACTCTCTCATACAGTCCACTGCTCTCGAGCTATCAAAAGGGTAGGAAGAAAACATATACGTATATTTTATTTGTGCAGGGGTGAAGAAAGAATACCAACCTCTGCGGCCGGGGTCGGCCTGTCGTAAAACCCGACAAAACAACCCACCCTAGCTACGTGGTAGGGCCTCGAGCCCGTCTGGATGACGACCACCATTGGTCTTAAGTATGCCGCCATAATAACCTTGTGTTGTGTTCCAGCATTAGTGACCAATTTCCTGTACCCTTATGGTACAGCAGCATGTTCGTGATGCCACTGGCGTTACAAACGCCCATAGGTGATGGTAATTGCTAAATTTTAAGCGGACCATCAGCTTTGTCTGCTGTCCTACACCAATAAAAAAATAAACAATCTTTGTGGCTGATGTTATCAATAAAATTGTATTACGTAAAAACTAGGGGGAAAACCCCATATCTGTAATACTATGGATGATGACCATGACCACAGACATACACATCTAAACCAAATAATTGTCTGTGGTCACGATAGAGCCTAAACTATTGACATGCGCCTAGCCATGAATTAATTTTCCCATAGTGTTACATTACGACCTTGGGAACAGGTTTTTCATATGTGGGTTTACCAAATGGCTGATTATGTGTTGTAATACAATTATTAAATAGAATATATTATAAAGCTTAATACATATTTATGGCTGAACCAATTTTGATGAAATTTTTAAATTTATAAGACAGAACAATGTTTGCCAGGTCAGTAGTTAAATATATTGTTCATATTGATCCTAGAGGCCGGGGGCGAGTTTTCGTAAACGGACTAAATAACCCTAGCTGGTGGCAGGTCTACAAGTCCAATTACTACTAAGTGATTAGCAAATAGTTCCTGAGACATAAACTTATAATTTCTTTGGTTGTAATTTGTTTTGTGCATCAATAAAATAAAATAAAATATTGTAATAAAATATCCACAATGTCTAGTTTATTAATAATTAGATTTAGATTAAATCTGTACAAATAAATAAAATATATATAATATGAAATATATACTAGAACAATGAACCTAAAACTAAAAACCTTATTAATCTATACTACTATTATAAAGAGGAAAGATTTGATTGTTTGTTTGTTTGTTTGCTTTGAATAGGCTCCAAAACTACTGACCCGATTTAAAAAATTCTTTCATTGTTGGGAAGCTACACTATCCCCGGGTGACATAGGCTATAATATATTTTCAAAAAAATTAGGGATCCTTACTAAAACTCCAATAATGTAACCCAAAGTGTAAAAAAATTACCTATAATATTATTTAAATCGCGTGAGTTGCGAAAACTATTGATTATAGAATAAAATAATGTACTACAACTTTGCAGAACACATTATTATTTACAAAAAGTGTCGCGACAGCATATGTCTAACTATTATAGTTATGCCACAATAAGTGTTCTTTTATTTTAAAAATTTAATTGAAATGCCGCCCCTAGAAAAGGCTCTTTATTTGGATCTTGGTATTAATCCTTATCAAAATAAATTACTTCATATTCAAAACGGCTTCACTACCTTCATATAACTTTTTGATTTATTCAATTCGGATATTCCATTCGAAAGTTATCACGAGTTTAAAAATGTAAGTATTAGAAAAATGTTGCGTGGTAGCCGCTCACCCTGTTCGGCTAGCTAGACAGCACCTTATGCAATGTAGGCGTGCGTCACTGGGGTTTTTACAAAAATTAGAATACTTATTAAAAAATAACGAAAAATAAATAAAAAGTAATAACAAAAAAATCATTAAAATAAAAGCTCATAGAAATAATAATATTCAAATTTTCTTTATAATTTTATTTTTTTAGTAACCTGACGCAAATAGAAGGGTTTGCCCTCAGGGGCGCTCCTCTGTCCGAGGAGTGCACGGGTGTGCGTACCCGAGGTGCCCGAGCATCCGTCGCTTCACTCCCCTCTCCGTTCGAGGCGACAGAGTCCTCCTACCTTTCTTTCCGTCTACCTCTTACACCCTTTCCAACTTAGCTCTCTGTTCGTGGCGTGGTCCCCGGTGGGATGGTTGCGAATACTGATTGGGGTCCCGGGTTCTACCCTGGGACCTGATTTGGTAGTCGAAACCATTCCTATTTCGACTGCGCCTGCACAGAGAGTGTTCCCGGGGCGGGAATTGCATCCTCGCTGTCGGTTGGTCTTGCTGGGCCGGCTACGACGTCAGGCGACTCTGCTTTTTCTGGAGTGTCGTCTGGTAGTCGTACCCACGCCTGACTAGCACGCGACGGGGATGTGAGTCCCGTCCGGAATTGGCCGCGGACCTGTCGCTCCCGGCCCTGGTTCTGTCCATGGTCGGGGGCGATCCTGGATGGACGGCCGTCGCCTCCTTTTGCGAGGCAGTAGTGTCTGCAAGAGAGGCGGCGGAACGGGAGCGAGAGTCCGCCAACGTAGGCCGAGTCGTCGGCGCCGGAGGGCGGGCAACGATCTCCCGCCGCCGTAGAAAGCGGCCGTGGGCGGCCCCTCGGGGGAGGATCCGCCGCCCGCACTATTGCCGCGAGGGAGAAGGCCGCGTGCTGTTCCGCAGCCCCCCTCAACTCCTAGAGTTGTTACAAGAGAGCGCCGGGGGGACGAAACCCTGACCCCTTGGCACCAGCACTTTAGAAGGGGCCCGCTTTAAGACAAAGCGTGGGCCGGCGCCGGCCCGGGCCACTAGATCGGCAGGCCATATATCCGTGGGCCCGGGCGTAGGCGATAGGAGAACAGCGGGGTTTTTTAGTGGGTAGTCGGATGGTCGAACATCTTTTCCGGAGTCCCTTATATCCCTCGATCCCCCCGGCCCGGGGGAACCCGTCAAGAGAGGTTTTTCCCCGAGACCGAAAAAAATAGAAGGGTTTAATTTTTTATTTTTTGTTAAATACCCGTGCGAAGCTGGGACGGGCTGCTAGTTATATTAATAAAATTATTAAATATATATCATGATGCAGGATGAATAATGGCGACAGGTCTCAGGAACTATTTGCTAACCACTTAGTAGTAATTGGACTTGTACACCTGCCACCGGCTAGGGTTATTTATATTTAGTCCGTTTACGAAAACTCGCCCCCGGCCTCTAGGATCAATATGAACAATATATACATATTTAACTAGCTGACCTGGCAAACGTTGTTCTGTCTTATAAATTTAAAAATTTCATCAAAATTGGTTCAGCCATCGCGGACTTTTTTTATCGATCTCTTTAAGATATACAATTCAGTAATACATTCATTTGCTCTATCTCGTAAGGTTTAGTCAGTGTTTGCTATTTAAGCGCACAAAAATGTTTGTTACGACATCGCATTACAAATCTTTGAATTTTTCGGCTTTTCTGTACTATTAATATGTATGTATTATACATATAAACCTTCCTCTTGAATCACTCACTCTATCTATTAAAAAAACCGCATCAAAATTTGTTGCTTAGTTTTAAAGATCTAAGCATACATAGTGACAGACAGACAGCGGGACGACTTTGTTTTTTGTAGTGATACATAATTATGATAAACACTAATTTTATCCACTATCGTAACTCCGCACATCCATCTAAGCATTCTCATCTCCGTGTCTAGACCAACAGCCACTGGTGTGACGGGGGGTCATGTCATGCCCCGGGCGTCACTCACAAACGGGCGCCAAATGGTCCGCAAAATAAAAAATTGTTGGATAATTTTATTATAATTGATTTCTGGAAAATATATTTTAAATATAGTGTCAGTCTAATGTTATATATATCGTAAATAAAAAGGAAAAAAAGGAACACTAATAGTGTAAACGAAACTGTAATAATATATTCATAATAGAAAAGGCAGGTCTGTTCTAATTTCTTTCTTCTTTGAATTAATTCTAGACGATCGTATACATTTCAAAATCTAGTCTTGTTTTCTCAACTACATTTTTGTCTCAAATTTAAAGCCTAGCTTGAGCTTATGCCTTTATTTATTTGTTAATTTGCGAATATATTTTACATTATATCATCATCATCATCATTTCAGCCGGAAAACGCCCACTGCTGGACAAAGGCCTCCACGATTATCGGTCCTGCGCTGCCCTCATTCAACCTATTCCGTCGATCTTGACCAGATCATCGGTCCATCTTGTGGGGGGCCTACCAACACTGCGTCTTCCGGTACGCGGTCGCCATTCGAGTACTTTTCTGTCCCAACGGCCATCAGTCCTTCGAGCTATGTGCCCAGCCCACTGCCACTTCAGTTTTGCAATCATGCGGGCTATGTCGGTGACTTTGGTTCTCCTGCGAATCTCCTCATTTCTGATTCGATCATTATATAATAACATTATATAGTATTATACGATTTTTGGGCGCTAAAAAGATATTGCGCCCCGGGCGCGAGTTATGGTATGATTCCGAACTACGCTGCACGTAGCAGTGTCGCCGCAGCACTGCTGCGTGCAGCGTAGTTTGGAATCATACCTTTAAGTTCGCTACACCACTGCCAACAGCCTTCAACTCAAAATAATAATATACTATACTACATGTATGTACTTGCATATATTTACTGTAGAATTTTATTAGCATAAAACAGGCTTTACATACGCGCGGGTAATCCCTGTTGAATTGCTGCCAAGAAAAACCAACCATTTATATGCATGTGTTTTTTATAAGCCAGTGAAGTGATTAATAATGTCGCTTAAAGGGTTCGATTCCAGTATGTTAGGCAGTTTTGTCATACGACGACCTCCATGGAGTGACGGCTAAAGCACTTCGGTACCCTTATCCCACGTCTGGGTGTTGTCGCTAGTATGTTTCTTTCAAGTTCAAGTATTATCCGTGCAGGGGCAGTGAAAGAATACTGACCTCTACGTGGTAGTGCTCCAAACCCGTCTGGATGGCGACCACCTTTGGTCTTAAGTATGTCGCCATAGTAACTTTGTGTTGTGTTCCGGGATTAGTAACCCAACCTTTGCGGGACAGCAGCGTGTTCGCAATGCCACTGGCGTTGCTAACTATGGGCGACGGTAACTGCTAAATTCTAAGTAGGTCGTTAGCCTGTCTGCTGTCCTACTGCAATAAAAAAAGTTATTCAATAACTGTCGCTATACTTAAACTTACTAATACTTGTATAAAAACATAAAAAGTTACAACTAATACACTTACTCTAATATAATACTCGATTCTAATTTTGATCATTTTCGTAACTCCGCACATCCATCTCAGCATTCTTATTATATATAGCGAAATATACCACTTATCATGAATTTTCTAAAACTTTTGACTTGAAATTCACCCGATTGACTTGAAATTCAGTATAATTAATCATTTTGCGATGTAGACGCTTATTAATTTGCAGAAATCCTATCCAAAAAGGTTCTTTTTAAATTTGTATGGCAAAACAAAGTTTGCCGAATCAGCTAGATCTGAATATTACAATCTAAAAACATTAATTCACTGATTTCGAAAGCCAGTCAACAGTATATGCTTCTCGCTCGATCATTGTACATGTAAACGAGACGGTGTAAATATGCGTTCACGAATCGCGAGGTGACTAATTCAATTATCACGCGTGTTGCGCGTGCGCATGGCGCGTTACACTTGATTCGTTTTTAGCTATTTAGATAATTGTACACATATACATCAATCTAAGCGTAGTGTCCCGGTTGCAACCTAAACTACCGTTTCGGTGCCCGGGGTCCGCTTTCCGACTCTTTCTACTCCACTTCGCACGGTCTTCAGCATCCCTGGTAGTGAGCCCATTGGCACGCATAATCACCCTTTACGACGTCAAGCAAGCACTTTTTGGGTCTACCCCTCCTGCCGGGGCCCGGCGGAGGCGGCATGGCCAGACATTTGTATCCCACGTAATCACCCGTTTGCCGTAAAACGTGGCCGTACCAACGGAGCCGATACTCCTGCAATTTATCCGCAATGTCACGGACATGAAGACTGCCGCGAATGCGGGAGTTCCTAACGCGGTCCTTCCGCGTCACTCCACACATCCACCGCAGCATATTCATCTCCGTGCGAATGAACGAATGTCATGTAATAAGGAAAATGATAGAAATGAGATGAGCAGTCGGAAGGTGTCTAACAAGGCTCGTCCGGCTGTGCATGAGGGGGTGTTGGTTCCGACACTCATGTACGGAAGTGAAAGTTGGGTATGGCAGAAGAAACATGAAAGCAGAATAAATGCAGTTGAGATGAGAGCGTTAAGAAG
This sequence comes from Malacosoma neustria, assembly GCA_963693495.1. Taxonomy (NCBI): domain Eukaryota; kingdom Metazoa; phylum Arthropoda; class Insecta; order Lepidoptera; family Lasiocampidae; genus Malacosoma; species Malacosoma neustria. The sequence continues at coordinate 4,384,830 of OY856400.1, read as the reverse complement.
TATGATAGCAGTTAAACTGAGTGACAGGATAAGAAATAGTGGGATAAGGAAACGTTGTGGTCTGAAGAAGATGTAGTGACAAAAATTGAGAAAGGTAAGCTGAGATGGTTTGGCCATGTCGAGAGAATGAATGAAGAACGATTGACGAAAAAAGTGTATAAGGCGAGTGCTAATGGAAGTGTTGGAAGGGGTAGACCTAGGCGGACGTTTCGAGACTAGATCAGGGACGTCTTGAAAAAAGGCCAGGTCAAGAGTACCCTAAACCGAAGGGCGTGTATGAAGTGAATAATGAAAGTGGACGAAGCGAAACAAGTATGTAAGGATCGTAGCAAGTGGAAAGAAGTAGTCTCTGCCTACCCCTACGGGAAAGAGGCGTGATTATATGTATGTATAGAAATTAGAGTGGATGGATACAGAAGGAGATGTAGATCAAAGAAAAGATGGATGGATTGCGTAAAAGATGATATGGTGAAAATGGGTGTGAATGTTGAGATGCCGGCTAGCAGAGGAAAGCGGGACGAGAAGATGGACAACGTACCTAATTTTTTAAACCGTTTGACAGCTATCCATCAAAATCCTCATACATTCCAAAAGTGCTATAGATAATTTGTATATTTCAATATAAAATAATATATGTTTTTACTGAAACTTTTTTGCAATTTTACACCGATTTAACTTTTCTTTTAACTTTTTACAGATAGAGAATTAACGAAAACAACTATTTAAGGCAATTAATAAATATATCAGTGGTAATTAAAAAAATAAACGTTAAAGTAAAATTATATAAAAAAAGTTAACGTCTGTGTTTTCCCGCGTAAATGCCATGGAGTCTTCTTGCATCGAGTGCAGATAAGGTTAGAACGCTTTATTCCTGTCTTCCTAACTATTACTGCAGACCGCACACTGCCGTAAATTGCGTCCAGGCAGTAGCAAATCCATCCAAATATTATCATCACTCAACACGATTAGGTATTTTCAATGCATAAAAAAATTCAATATTTTTTTTGTAATCAAAACTAATTAAAAACTCTATTTATGCTTTAAAAGGCACACTTTCGTTACGTAAACGCAAGAGCGGCAAAATATTTGCTCACGCGCAGAGATACAGACTCGTATTGTCCACAGCTGGGCGTAGGCTTGCTCGAGTTTGCGCCACAGATCCCGGTGCCTTTCCTCCCATCCAGCCCCGACCGACAACCTTGCGCAGGTCATCCGTCGCTCCGTCGGAGGCGTCCTATGCTACGCCCATCAGTCCTGCGATAAGTGACACTATAATTGTAGTTTTATTCATTACTTTTATGAATTATATTTTTGGTCACCACCATCCTGTTTACGAAGACCAATAACAGGATGATGTGCTAATAAATTTGAATCTTTTATAAGCATGACGTCATTTTAATAGCGTCGGTCGTGTTGTGCCCCTTCCACACCCACGCCGCTAAAACGATAGCGTTCGCGAATTGCATTATTGAATCTCGTTGTAATGTTTGTGGTTTCAAATGGATGTAAATAAAGTATTTTATGTCATGTTATTGAAACTGATGCCTCAGGTCGTGTGTGTGAACTCAAATTGTTGTACAATGTATGGGGTCGGCGTGTCGTAAAAGACGGCAAAATAACCGTAGCTACGTGGTAGGCGCGCGTCTCGTAGAGTGAAGAGCAAGGAAAAGCGTATTGCTGCTACACCGTAATTCCTTTCACTCCGTGCAGCGGCGGAGTTGGAATACTGACGCCTGTCGCTGGGGGCGATATTTCGTAAAAGGCGACAAAACAAGCTTGATAGGCCTCCAAGCCCGTCTGGGTTGCAAACATCTCTGGTCTCTAAATTTGCCATTATAATAACGCTAATTTGTGTTCGGCATGACTCTGATTCCAGTTCTCTCACGCGGACAGCAGCGTATTGAAATTGCTTTTATAACACCAAAAATTGTAAAGGGGGAGGGGGGGGGGGGAAGTAGATAAATAATTGATTCCACTAGCTCCAGGATTAGATCTAACTGTATCTCTGGGGCAAGTTTCATCTCCCATTTTTAATTAACTAATTCTTAAAAAATGTATATGTTTTACAATGTGAGTGATTATGCGAGCGCGTTTGTGCGCTTGTGTGTGTGTATGTGTGAGCGCGCGCGCGCGTACGCGTTTGTGTGTGTGTATGTCTAGGTGTGGATTGTTCTAGGATGTTTATTTATTTCTATGTATTATCTATACATAGAAATAAATAAAATTGGAGTGTCTGTTTGACATATTAAAATAACCGCTTTTTACTAAGTGCATTTGGAATGTATACACGGTACATATATACCAAAACAACATTTTTTTACAATTTTTTTTGTCTGTCTGTCTGTTTGTTTCGGTTAATCTCTGAAATGGCTGGACGAGTTTTTACGGGACTTTCAGTGGCAGATAGCTGATGTAACAAGGAGTAACTTAGGCTACTTTTATTTTAGTAAAAAAAAATTGGATAGTTTCGATAAAAATAGGATCTTACGAATTTATTTTTTTCTGTTAATCAACCATCGAAACGGACGGGAACGGCTAGTTCTCCAATATAATATTTATAATTTATTAGCGGTGCCTCTGGTGACGTAACTATTCGTAGACGATAATTGCTTGCTATTAAGTAATTGCGCCATGGAAGTCGTTGGAGTTTTTGTCTAGTGTAAGGATGTTTTTGTTTTCTTGGTTCAAAACATAGTTTTCATAACAAAACACACACAAAAACAAAGAGAGATGGAGAGATAGTGATAGAGATAAAAGGAAGGGGGGAGAGACAAAGGGAGGGGTAGCGAGGTGGGGGAGGAAAGTGGGACAGGGTGAGGAGCGAGAGAGAGAGAGACGTTTAAGGACTCAATTATAGCCAGAAGCATATCTATTATTTATAACTTTTTTTTTATTGCTAGGACAGCAGACAGGCTGACGTTCCGCTTAGGATTTAGCAGTTACCGTCGCCTATAGGTGTATGCAACGCCAGTGGCATCGCGAACACGTTGCTATGCCATAAGGGTACAGGAACTTGGGTCACTAATGCCGGAACACAAAAAGGTTAATATGGTGGCATACTTAAGACCAAAGGTGGTCGCCATCCAGACGGGCTTAAGGCCCTACCACGTAGCTAGGGTGGGTTGTTTTGTCGCCTTTTACGACAGGCCGACCCCGGCCACAGAGGTTAAGTAGTATTCTTTCTCCGCCCCTGCACGGATAGACGGTTGGCCTTTTTCTTCAAGGCCAACAATATCAGTCCCCCCATAGCATGTTGCTACCGTCACCTACAGACGTTTGCAACACCAGATGCATTGCCAGCGAGCTGCCACAATCGAAGAAGTGTAACTGGAACCTGAGTCACCTATGTCAGTACACTACATAAGGTCATTCCTTTTCTTGCCCTTATCCCACATTGATTAGCCCACATGGGGTTGGCACAACCTGTTCTATCCTTTAATGAGAACTGTACCTGTGTTTCGCAAAGAGAAGACCTTATTCCCCTTAGCACTTTTGTGATATAATATGCTCATTACAAACAAAATCGTAGAATTGTAAATATATCGTGTACGAGTAATTACACATAACACACGTTGCCTATTTTCGATACTCTCCTTTGTTAGCCATCATCTCAACATTCACACCCTTTTCTTCATATCATTTTTAATGCAATCCATCCATCTTTGGTCTACCTCTTCTCTTGTATCCATACACTCTCATTTCCATCATTTTCCTTATTGTAAGACATTCGTCCCTTCGCATTATATGGTTTTAAAAAGTAAACCATAATTTCTAGTACAACACAAGGTCATTATAGCGGCAATCAGAGGTGGTTGCCATCCAGACTGTTTGGCCTTTTACGACTAGCCTTTTGGCCGTCCCCTGCCGTAGGGGTCAGTCAGTATTCTTACTGCCTACACGGAGGAAAATCCATTTCTGATATGTGCGACGGCGGGACATTTAATACGCCAAGGTGAATGAACGCGACACCTTGGATTTATTCAAATTTACATCTGCTCATCGCAACAGGAAAGTGGCTCCATTGACATGGCATTGATTCAAAAAGTATTATCGAGTGTTCCGTACATTGGATGGATGAAATGGCTACAGGTCTCGGGAACAATTTGTCCGCGGACCGTAAGACCTTTTTGTATGAATCGTAATTTTTTATGGCCGTGGACAGCAGACAGGCTAACGGTAACTTAATACGGAGAAGAAACACGACTCACTATCATGATAGCTTCATGTGTTAAATCCCGATTTTACAATAAACAGTCACCTTGTTCTGACATTTATAAATGCAATTTTTTTTAGTTCACACATATTCCTCGTAATCCCGCCAATGTGCTAAATTCCTCGTAAACATTTGTTTTCATTTTGGATGTTTGAGTAAATGTATATTTAAGATAAGCCGGGCGATAGTGATGTGTCGAGTCATAATTGAGTCGAGTTATTCGAGCCTTTTGAATCATATCTGTCATCCAACAAAACACATTATATCCGATACAACGGCGTTCACATGAACGCCTTGGTCATGAATTACATTCCCGTCGTGAGTCTTTATGTACAATATGTAACAAATTTAATAACTAATATTACATTTCATTACAAGATGTAACAATGAACCTAAAACTAAAAACCTTAAAAAATATAATAAAATAACTAAAATATATTATAAAAGGAGTCCCTTTAGGCAAGGTTCCGAAGATACTGGCAGCGTTTCCCCTTTGAATAGCTAGACTAATTCTTTGTCCGAGGTAGCTGCCAGCTCTTCGTTCTCCTGTGATGTCGACTAACCTTTTTGCTATTTCCTATGTAACTATTTTCAAATGTTTGTAGGTAAGTAGTACATCACTTGCTAGTATCCATAATACAAAACCACCCTAGCCAGGTGGTAGGGCCGTTAGCCCGTCTGAATGGCAACCATCCCTGGTCTATAAGTATGCCGCCATAATAACCTTGTGTTCTGGGATTAGTAAGCCAGGTTTCAGCACCCCTATGTGGACAGCAGCGTGTTCGCGGTGCCCGTAGTATCGATAACATCCTTAGGCGACGGTAAATGCTTACTACTAAGTGGGACATCAGCCTATCTGGTGTTCTTCAGCAATAAAAAAAAATATATATGTAACCCGTGTGCGATAAGTTGAGACTCGCCTGGATTGCAACCCTCCGCCCGCTACCCCTGTAACTTCCCCTCAAGCTCCTATGTTGTACTGTAACTTGTTGTGATATTTTTTGTGCACAGTACAACCATGCGTCTGTGGCGTCACCCCAGGTCTCAACTTATTGCGCACGGGTAGTACTGCCATCTCGCTTACGCACATAACGTTGATTGGGACAGCATTGGCTGGGTTAGCTCGATGACCCTTAGAAGGAATGGACAGTAAGCTACGCTTGTCCAAAACGGATTTACGCTTCTCTTCTATGATCAGAATTTGAAGATAAATTTTTAATTCTTGTTCAACAAATACCTAACACGCTTAAATTTAGTAAAATACATTTAATCGTTGTTTCTTATTAATGAATTATATTTTAATTGAATCATTGTCTACGCCTGAAAATAAAACCTGACATTGAAGGCAATACAGCCTCCGGCCAGCCGACGTGGCGCACGCACCAATTTTTGACATCTATCTAAAATAATGGAAACCAAGTCCGTGCGTCGGAGCACCGTTATTATTTGTAATTAAATATAATAAATATGTAAAATAAGTCAGATGTAAAAGGAGTGCAAAATAAGTTTAAAGTATCAAGAACTATTATTTTCAATCTTCCCTCACCATTGCAAACATTTCATTTACATTTATTCAGTACGAGTCATTCGATTCATTCATTGAAACGTGTCGCATCCCTAAACGGTAGCAAGATTCGAGTTAATCGAGTTGTATGAATACACAGTTTCGTATTAGTCATATCTTCGTATGTATATAATTATGTTATTACTTCAATTTGTTCCAGTTTATTAAGCTCTACGGTTTTATAAGGTAAACTAGCTGTGCCCGCAACTCCGTCCGCGTGGAATAGTGACTTTGGGCAGCATTTTTAAAAAAATGTTAAGCGTGGACAACCCTATCACTAAGGGGTATGAAAAATAGATGTTGGCCGATTTTGAGACCTACTCAATATGCTCACAAAATTTCATGAGAATCGGTCAAGCCGTTTCGGAGGAGTACAGGAACGAACATTGTGACACGAGAATTTTATATATAAGACTAGCTGACCCGGCAAACGTTGTTCTGCCATATAAATAATAAAATGTCAAAAAATAAAAAAAATTTTAGGGGTGGACTACCCCTAACATTTAGGGGGATGAAAAATAGATGTTGGCCGATTCTCATAGATGCCGGATAAGCACAAAAAATTTCATCAAAATCGGTCAAGCCGTTTCGGAGGAGTATGGCAACGAAAACTGTGACACGAAAATTTTATATATAAGACAAGGGGACGCATACATTAAACAGCCCCATGTTCCTGTGACAGGCCCGCGGGATTTCATGATTTTTTCCGCAATCCAATTAGGGATTTATCATAATGGCTAAGCTTGTCATCCAAAAGAGCTAAATGTAGATTTTTTTTATTGGCGTAGGACAGCAGACAGGCTGACGGCCCGCTTAGAATTTAGCAGTTACCGTCTCCTCGAACACGCTGCTGTCCCATAAGAGTACAGGAACTTGGATCACTAATGCCGGAACACAACAGAAGGTTATTATGGCGGCATACTTAAGACCAAAGGTGGTCGCCGTCCAGACGGGCTTGAGGCCCTACCACGTAGCTGGGTTTATTTTATGACAGGCCGACCCCGGCCGCAGAGGTTAGTATTCTTTCTCCCGCCCCTGCACGGATAAAAATAATACATAATTAATTAAATTTATATAAATAAAAATTAATAATATGGTCTTAGAGGAAGTGTAAAAATAGCACAAGTGGTTAATAAACTTGTAACATAGTTATTCAGCTAGTAACTAGAAAAATGATAGAAATAGAGTGAGTTTGAGATGAAGCTTCCAGAGGGGAATGGAAACAGAGAACATTTCGCACGCTTAATCATAAACTGACCTAACTCAAAAAACCTATTTTTTGAGAAATCGCAAAAAACGTTTTGTCATTACATTTACTACTTATCCCATATATTCATCATCATTTCAGCCGGAAGACGCCCACTGCTGGACAAAGGCCTCCCCCAAAGATCTCCACGATGATCGGTCCTGCGCTGCCCTCATCCAACCTATCCCGGCGATCTTGACCAGATCATCGGTCCATCTTGTGGGGGGCCTACCAACACTGCGTCTTCCGGTACGCGGTCGCCATTCGAGGACTTTTCTGCCCCAACGGCCATCAGTCCTTCGAGCTATGTGCCCAGCCCACTGCCACTTCAGTTTTGCAATCATCCGGGCTATGTCGGTTACTTTGGTTCTCCTGCGAATCTCCTCATTTCTGATTCGATCTCGCAGGGAAACTCCGAGCATAGCCCTCTCCATTGCTCTCTGAGCGACCATGAGCTTTCTCATAAGGCCCATAGTTAGCGACCACGTCTGCGTTCCGTATGTCATCACTGGCAACACACATTGGTTAAAAACCTTCGTCTTGAGACACTGCGGTATTTGGGACGAAAAGATTTTACGGAGCTTCCCGAACGCTGCCCATCCGAGTTGGATTCGACGAGTGACCTCTTTCGCGAAATTGGACCTGCCTAACTGGATCGTTTGACCCAAGTAGACGTATTCGTCAACAATTTCGAAAGTACAGTTCCCAACTGTTACGGGGGTAGGTGCGACATGGACATTAGACATGATCTTCGTCTTGTCCATGTTCATTTTGAGACCTACTCCTTGGGAAGCTGTATTGAGGCCATCAAGCATATGGCTTAAGTCTTCCATGGTTTCAGCCATGATTACGATATCATCTGCGAATCTAAGGTGAGTGATGTACTCACCGTTAATGTTGATGCCCAGTCCGTTCCAGTCCAGAAGCTTGAAGACATCTTCCAACGCAGCAGTGAACAGCATCGGCGATATGACATCGCCTTGTCTGACTCCCCGCTGCAGTCGGATAGGTTTCGAGTTCTGATCCTGGAGACGGACTGACATGGTGGCGTTTTCATACAAACACTTCAACGCTTTGATGTATCGATAATCAATGTGGCACCTCTGGAGAGACTGAAGCACCGCCCAGGTCTCGATCGAATCAAAGGCTTTCTCATAGTCCACGAACGCCAAGCATAGTGGCTGGTTATACTCCTCCGTCTTCTGTATAACCTGCCGCAGCGTATGTATGTGGTCTATGGTGCTAAAACCTTTTCGGAATCCGGCTTGTTCGGGAGGCTGGAAGTCGTCAAATCTGCGCGCGAGACGATTCGTGATGACCCTTGAAAACAGCTTGTAAACATGGCTCAGAAGTGATATCGGTCTAAAGTTCTTCAAAAGGGTTTTGTCGCCCTTTTTGAAGAACAGCACCACTATACTTCCGTGCCAGGCCTGCGGCGTTTTGCCATCGAGGATGACGGAATTAAATAGCTTCTGGAGGATTTTAAGCACAGGAGTACCACCAGCTCTCAGAAGCTCGGCTGTAATTCCATCATCACCCGGCGCCTTGTTGTTTTTAAGCTGTTTAAGGGCCACACTAATCTCGTACAGACTGACGTCTGGGATATCTACGGTGTAGTGTCGGGTTAATTTGGCTCTTGGGTCTTTAGCCTTGTTGTTAACAGGTGCCCGTGTGGTCGTGTATAGCTGTCCGTAGAACTTCTCGACTTCCCTCAAAAGTTCGGGTTTAGACGAAACGACCCTGCCGTCGTCGGTCTTCAGCTTCGTCAGTTGGCTCTGCCCAATAGACAAGTCTCGTGCGAATACTTTAGAGCCCTTGTTACGCTCTATAGCCGCCTTTACACAGTCTGTGTTATGGCGGCGGATATCGCGAGTCAAGGACTTGGAGATCTGTCTATTTAGCTGCCTATACTGGGAAGCATCGTCCGGGGACTGAAGGGTCATTTGACGTCTCACATCCATCAATTTGAGAGTAGAATCTGAGATTTTTCCGGTTCTTTTTGAACGGCTATTGGTCGTAACGGTCTCCCATATATTGACTTTTAACTAAATAGCGGTAACTCAGCGTGGGAAAGAGATATCGAAATAAATCTTAGTTTGGCCGATAGAGGGCGTCGATACAATGCTGCCCGTTATATTATTATCTCACTTTAGACCTAAATCGTAATCGGTCAGTTTATGATTAAGCATGCGATTTGTCGACCCCATATAATGCGGAATAAAAAGAGATATTAGACTTTAAAGGCTTCATACAGATGTTTTCGAATTAGTTTAGTTTTATAGTGATAGAATATTCAAGTTTTCTCGCAACACGACACGGCAGCGAACTTTATTATCTCGCATTGCGTTGGCAAAATTCCATATTATGCTTACAACGTTCGCGATGTGTTTTCGCATCGCTATTTTTAGACGGCCATTGTCTGTTTTCTTTATCTGTCGATGTTTTGTACGGTGCCATCTAGTTCCAAAGTAAAGGGTTAGCGTTTTATTAAGATTTTTTCAAGAAGTTAATAATACTAAAACCTGCGGCCGGGGTTGGCCTGTCGTAAAAGGCGATAAAACTAACCTAGCTACGTGATAGAGCCTCAAGCCCGTCTGGATGGCAACCACCTGCTAGCGTCGCAAACATTTTATAGGCGACGAAAACTACTTACTATTAAGTGAACATATGGACGTTTGCAACACCAGGAGCACTATCGAAGAATAACTGGAACCCGGTTTACTGACGCTGGAACACAACATAAGTTCACTCTGAGGTCACGCTTGTGATACTAAGGCTTGAAGATTCCTGTCTCGCGTTTGTATATTTATAATATATATTTATTTACAAAAGAAAAGTATATACAGTGTAAACTCTTTATAACGTCACTCGATTTAACGACAAACTCCTTAAAATGTCGAAATAGCTTGACTGGTTGGTTTACCTTGTTTTCTATATAATAATACACTATATAGCGTTACGCTCACTCTGTTTAACGACTAAAATAAGGCATTATAAATATGACTGAAGAACATGAAGTGGATAAACAAGATGAAACAGATGATCTAGTCCCTCCACCAAGCATCAATCAAGCAATTAGCGAAACTATTAGAATAATAAATACTTTTTATATAATAATGTCGATCCCACAGTATCTCAAGATATGAGTTATAAAAAAATCCAATTAACCTATTGGAGCAGCGAAAAACATCAGACGAAGATAACAGACTATACGCAATAAGTGTTGTTATTTGTGAAATGTTCGTGTGTAAAATGTGTACTATATTTGTAAATACATATGTATTATAATAGAATAGTAAAATAATAACTATTTTTAATATTTCCCTCCATTTAACGACCATTCTCTATAACGCTGTGGCTAAAATACACAGTCCGTTGAGTGTCGTTATATAGAGTTTACACTGTATATATCTTATATCAGATGTCTAGTATTTATAACACAAGCGCTCTGCATACTTTGGGACTAGATGGCGCTATGTCAATTGTACCAGTATATTTATTTATTATACTTTTCGGAAATAAGTATACATAAACACCCAGGATGGGAATCGAACCCGCAGCCCGACGTGTAAACGCCGCTGCGCCGCGGCTACGTAAAACATTATCTTCAGTGAAATATTTATCTGATAAAAATATTACAGTTATCATTGCGGTATATATACTTGTTGTCTATGTTTATCTATCACTAGTTGATACCCGCGGTAACTCGCGACTTTGTCCGCGTTGCTTTCGTCATGAGGCAGAGGTAGAAGAGACTTCCTCCTCTGCGCATGCGCGCTACACCACTTGCCCCACTTCTCCAGCAAAATCTTTAATAACTTAATATTAAGTGAAGATATCGCAATAATTTTTTTAGATAAAGGCCAAAAGTATAAGAAATAAAACATAGAAAATTTAATTGCAATATATCCAGTCGTTTATCCGTGCAAGGGCGGAGAAAGAATACTAACCTCTGAGGCCGGGGTCGGCCTGTCGTAAAAGCCGACAAAACAACCCACCCTAGCTACGTGGTAGGGCCTCAAGCCCGTCTGGATGGCGACCACCTTCGGTCTTAAGTATGCCGCCATAATAACCTTGTGTTGTGTTCCGGCATTAGTGACCCAACTTCCTGTACCCTTATGGGACAGCAGCCTGTCTGCTATCCCACAGCAATAAAAAAAAAGATGCGCGCACGATTGCAGACCTCTATCTATTTATTTATATAGATGATCCATAGCCAAATATAGCTGCGTCTATAATACTAGCTGACGCAGAAAACGTTGTTCTGCCGTATAAATAAAATAAAAAATTATTACGTTCTTCCGTATTTTACCATTTTCGCGACACAAAGTAGCCTATGTCCTTTTCCAAGATGCAGTATATTATACCGAAATTAAATCAGAGGTTTAGGCGGGAACACGTAACAGAGAGAGTGAGCTACTTTCACATTTAAAATATTATTAGCTGACCTGGCACACGTTGTTCTGACATTTTGAAAAAACAGCGCCATCTATTAGATACTTACTCAATCCAGTCAACTAATTACCTTATACCGCCATCTGTTAGAGTCTTATCGAACTAACAGATAATTATGACTCTGTCAGATAATAATAAACAAATTAAAAAAACAAACAAAAATCGTTTATTTCGCCACTATATTATTTAAATACAGTATTACAGGGATACCGTTGCTACGCAAAAGTAAATACATACTGTGCTACAGTAGTAGAAAAAATTTGCAATAAAATAATATTACGATTATAAAATGATATATTAACTATCCTATCTTTCAAGTTGCATAAAACTGCACACTCAGAATACAATGTAAAAAAATAGTAGATTTTTTGACCCACCCTACGCTACATACTACAAACAGCATATTTGGACCTGGGCTAGTTGAAATCCAAACGGGCTTGGAGCCCCATCTAGGATTGTTTTGTCGCCTTTTACGACAAAACCGGCCGTAAAAGTCAGTATCCTTACTCCCCTTCTTCACAAATAAAATAAGTTCGTGATATCTAAAAAAATTTTAATCCTTAATTTGTATTATACCCCCCCCCCCCCCCTGTTATTTGCAAAATGATATAATTTTCCTCGTCTCATTCTTCCCTGTTGATATTTTGACCTTCTAGGCTGCGAGCAATTAAACGCAGTTTCCTCAAGCTTTTAAACAATGAAAAACCGGATCATAAAATATCGAGTACAGAAGCAAACTTGTGTTGCGAATTTCTTTCTTTACCTACTCTCGGGGAGGATAATGGTGTTAATTGAATGTTGTTCCAAAACATTGTTACAAAAATGGCCGTAGCAAATTAACTAAAACATCAACAAAAAATATAAGATATAACTTTTCTTTTCGAAAACAAAACTGAAACAAAAAAAAGAGTAACGAATGTTGCTATTTTTTTTTTCATGAATGAAGCCACAATGAGAGCAATTAAAAAAAATATTCCATAGATTAAAAAGGGTAGAAGCTGGAATTTGCATATTTCTTGAAAATTTCTTTGTTTGATTGTTTGTGTGTGAAATGTGTAAAGTTTAATTTTTGTGTACCAAATAAACGACTGAATTGAGCACGTTGGGAGATTTTGTTTTACAACAGAAATGAGTGTGGATGGATACAAAATGAGGGTTAGGCCAAAGAAAAGATGGATTGTGTAAAATATGATATGGTTAAAAAAGGTGTGAATGTTCAGATAACGGCTAATAAAGGAGAGTGGAAAGACAGGGCATGTTATGCCGACCTCACATAGTTTGGGATAAGGGCACGAAGAAGAAGAAGGTATTACATAGCGAAATCGCAGTTTTTATTTTACACGGTTTTGTCGGACTCTTCCATGTACAAATCGAGGAATAGGTGTACTTCTTAATCCATTTTTCGTTACCACTCTCATTCGCATCTCCTCTCCGTGCAGGGGCGGAATAAGAGTACTAACTAAGTGACAAAACAACTACGTGGAAAGGCTACAGGTCCGTCTGGATGGCGACCACCTTTGGTCTTAAGTATGCCGCCATAATAACTTTTTTTTTTATTGCTGTAGAACAGCAGACAGCCCGCTTAGAATTTAGCAGTTACCGTCGCCTATGGGTGTTTGCAACGCCAGTGGCATCGCGAACACGCTGCTGTCCCATAAGGGTACAGGAACTTTGGTCACTAATGCCGGAACACAACACAAGGTTATTATGGCGGCATACTTAAGACCGAAGGTGGTCGCCATCCAGACGGGCTTGAGGCCCTACCACGTAGCTAGGGTGGGTTGTTTTGTCGGCTTTTACGACAGGCCGACCCCGGCCGCAGAGGTTAGTATTCTTTCTCCGCCCCTGCACGGATAATAAACTTTGTTTTGTGTTCCGGCATTAGTGACCCAAGTTCCTGTACTCTTATGGGACAGCAGCGTGTTCGAGGAGACGGTAACTGCTAAATTCTAAGCGGGCCGTCAGCCTGTCTGCTGTCCTACAGCAATAAAAAAAATAAACTTGTGTTCTGGCATTAATGACCCAGGTTCTTATACCTCTATAGGACAGCTGCGTGTTCGCGTTGCTCCTAGCGTCGCAAACATCCATAGGCGGCGGTAACTACTTACTATTAAGTGGGCCATCAGCCTGTCTACCGTTCTCAGCAAAAAAAACAATTGCGTGCGTGCAGTATGATGTCTAACTTCTGTGCACTCCGTATTCTATGACCGGACAGTCTGGTTTGAATTTATAATAATTAAGGATAAATTGTGTTTATATCTTAATATTATTTATATAGTTACTTCTCATAAGTTGTCAGTAACAATTATTATACTTAATATATATTTTATGAACGATTCATATTTCAAGAACTGATAAAAGATGCGAGTGATGCTTGAATGATGTTCAAAATAAATTTAATTCATGTTAAAGGAAAAAAGGTTTTACAAAGATCGTTACCAATTTACAAAGAAAGGGGAGAACTAGAGATTGATCGTATTTTTTGACACAATTCTTATAGTAATCTTGGGTAATACGTTATCTTATTTTTTATGGACATGTAGTATAGTGTAGGTAATTAGAGAGCACAAAAAATATGTAAACTATGTACAATAATATTAATGTTAAGATTTTTTTATATTTTTTAGCTAGTCAGCACAGCGCCATCTAGTCCCAAATTAAGTAGCATAGCACTTGTGTATATATCAGTTGTCTAGTAAGACAACTGATATATTACATATATACTTTTCTTTTGTAAATAAATATATATATAATTATGATACATAAACACCCAGACGCTGGACGGGAATCGAACCTGTGCCCTCCACAAACGTACCGACGTAAGTTAGCCATTACGCCAGGAGGTCGTCTAAGGAGGTAACTACATAATATACTTTACAGGACATTGCTTAATTTGAGAGTCAAAAATCACTCTTACTTTTACTGAAGTAAACCCATATGAATATTTTTAATTTGTATTAGTAATTTTATAATATTATCATTAAATATTTATTAAGTATTTAAATATTAAAAAAAAATACAAAGTACAAAAAATAGGTCACGAGATATGGGTGTGTTTAACGTGTGATAACGACAGGAAGATAATTTATTAGGTTATTTTTAATTGTTTCAGATGTCCCACGACTACAAGTGAAGAATATTCTAGAATTATGGGCAGCGCCAGACAAGCCGGCGTCAAACCGATCATGTCCTCTCAAAAGGATAAGTCTGTTTTCAATAGAATCAAATCACTCTTCCCTAAGTTCAACGCTAAGAAAAAGGATAAGAAAGAGAACAAACCAGCAGAGAGAGAAATTGAAACGAGGGATGAAAAAATAAACGCAGTTGACGAAATTGTTAAAAAATTCGATAAATTGCAAATAGAACGAAATGGAGAATGTAAATTTGATGATAGTAAAAAAGCTGTAGATAGAATATTAGAGAACTTTCAAAATTTATCTATGACGAAAAAAGAAGATGAGGATGACGATGCCTTCACGAAGAAGTTCGTAGAAGATGATAGGAGAAATGAGAGGATTGATTCACATTCGTCCGAGGATAGTGGTTTTACTGACGTCAAGGAAGAGGTTGATGACATTCTAGAAACGAAGTCCAAGGGTAAAAAGAAGAGAGTGCAAACAGTTTTCATTTCAAGAGCCCCTATAAGGTCCAAATGCAATGACAGCGCTGTTACATCAAAACCTTATCCAACTCATGACGATCTCAGTTATAGACAAGTAAGTCCATCTCTTTTTTAACTCTCTTCTGCTAATCAGAATATTGAAGGTTTGGAACATAATGTCATTGTTTTTAGTCTGGTAATACTATTCAGAAGTTGTTACGACAACCTGACGGTTGTGCACAATAAAAAAACGACTACTGAATAATACAAAAGTTAATTAAA
This sequence comes from Malacosoma neustria, assembly GCA_963693495.1. Classification (NCBI taxonomy): domain Eukaryota; kingdom Metazoa; phylum Arthropoda; class Insecta; order Lepidoptera; family Lasiocampidae; genus Malacosoma; species Malacosoma neustria. The sequence continues at coordinate 4,369,469 of OY856400.1, read as the reverse complement.
AAAACGAACCCGTACCCATACCCGGGGCGTGGGTTCGCGGCACAGGGAAGTTACTGGTCACTACAGAAAACCTATTGGTGCGCTGGTCACTTAATTCGGGCTCCTGTTCTGCGCCTGGAGGGTCGTCTAATCGTCCTTCGCAGCTTCGCGGGGTCCCGACGTACCCTGCGGTTTACGATGTAGGTCAGCACTCGCCCGTACGGTCGAAGGACAGCATTTAGCTCGTACGGTGGAGGGGCAGCTCTGAGGCCAGAACGGTGAACGGGCAGCTTTCAGCCCGAACGATGGACCCTCAGATTCTGGAATGCGTCGAAATGACCCTTGTAGCGCGAAAGATCCGATACCCAGGCACTCGGAGAGACCAGGAGTGGGCGTCAGTATCTTTCGCGAAACAATTAATTAGTACATAAAATGGTCCGGTTGAAATATAGTACAAAGAAAATCAAAATTTTAAATAAAAATAATTAATATAAGAACTAAATAGCAAAATTAATTAAAACGTTGAAAGATCACTTGGAGAATAGTAATTGAATCAAGGCACGAAACTAGTCAATAGCGACCGACCCTATTGGAATTAATTATATAAAACTTACCGAGGGTTTGCACACGGTTTTACTACACTACTTGGATAATTATTTAAATTATATTAGATTTTAAAGCACCACTATGCACTGTTTTATAAATAGCTTGTAGCTCCTCTGGTGTCAGAATTCTTGGCGTCTTTCGCGGCTTCACCTATTTATATTGGCCGTGGAACGACGTACTCTCACTCTGAGAGGAACACTGCCACTGCATCGAATTTCTAGAATTTGGTTAACGCTACTGCGGCATGGAAAGAACTGAATAGCGCCCGACCTTTGGACCCACTACTCAAAAAAAATGACGGAACAGTGACAGAGCTATGAGCCTGTGCGAGAAAGAATTATTATATGACGTAAGACCCAATGACTTGTCATTCATTCCGATCATTCGTTCTCGAATTTCGATGATCCTAATTTACTGAATGGTTTCTCGAAGGTTCGTTTATTTAATTTATTTCGTTATTACCTACTAGTTAAAGCGCGCGCAATCGAAACAATTACTTATTCTGTTTGTATGTAAATACTCTCAATATTAGATATTGGAACTAATTATTAAATATTAGGGATTAATTATTAGAATCTTGTTACGACGTAACAGTATTTGAACCTGGGTCACTAATGCCGGAACAACAAAAGATTATTAAGGCGGCACGGAGACAAGTGTGATTACCATCCAGACGGGCTTGGGGCTCTACCGCGTAGGGCGTAGCTAAGGTTGTTTTGTCGCCCAGGCCGTCCACGACGGTGGGGGTTAGTAGTAGTTCTTACTTCGCTCCTGCACAAATAGAGATCATTAAAAATAGACTTATGTCAGCTAAACGTCGTCGACTCCTAGATGTAGCTGGACCTCTCCAATTTTTTCACTCGTCATCTCTCTATAACATTGCTCAGATGTTGGATAAGCCCAGACAGTAAGTACCCTCTAAGATGAATCCCGAGCTAAGGATTAGGTCGTAAACGGCTGTTAATTTTAGGTTTTTATTTTGACCACAAATTTTATCCATAAGATATTATCATGTGCAATCATCGAAAACAAATCATAATATATGTAAGGAAAACAATAAGAATGTCAAAATATCCGCAGCTCTGAAAATAACTTCAGAATCTATTTATGCAAAATTCTTGGAAGTTACCATTATTAGCTTGGCCTTGTCCCAATCATTTGGTGTCAGCACAATGTTTTTATCGTCCATTTCATTCTATTTTGGCATTCTGTCACTTCTCAACTCTCGTATCATGCATTACACATTCATTCCACCGCTTTTTAGGTCAGCTCTTGTACTCATCTATTTTCAGGTTCACCATTCTTTTGGTAATGTGGCCAGTATCCCTTCTCAATACGTACTAGTACCAAGCCATTATTTATAGAAGCTCATAACAATAATTACAATAAACATTCGTTCTCACCTTATCCATTCTTGTTAACTCACACATCCATCTCAACATTCTCATCTCAGCTGAATGGAGACGCCTCTGGTCTTCCACTTTAGTGGCCCAATTCAGTAGCATATTATATAGGCTTGAAACGATATCTATCGATATAATATATCGATATATCAATATATTTGAAAAATTTCACCCCTAAATATAATCGCTAAACGTTTTATATATCTTAAATTACATTGGATTTATATACACTTATAAAAAAAACTAAATGATACCTGCGACTTCGTCCGCGTTGCTAGATATATTAACAGTTTTCGTACGCATGCGCGCCACGCCGCTCGCCCCACTTTTCCGCGGTAATAAAAAACATACATCACTGAACACAATGATTATAAAACCGTTTTTTTTTTTAAACTTTAATAATTTTATATTAAACTAACTGTGCCCGCGACTCCGTCCGCGTAGAATGGTGACTTTGGGCAGCATTTTTTGGATATACAGGATGACTGACAAACCCGTCCAAATTCAATTCCGTCCAGTTCCTGGCGATTTGTCATTTTCAAGACTAGTGATTAAGCTCAAAACTTCTGTATGATCAGTAGGGCTCATAAAAAATAAGCAAGCATTTCCCTGTACTTTAATTTCCGCAGCAAGTGATCTTGCTGCGGAAATCGCAAATCGCAATCTCATGATTGCGATTTGCGAACTCTAGACAAAGTCTTATCAGCAAGCTTCAGTCCGACCTTTGTGAAATACTCATTGCAATGATCTATTGGACTACAATCATTCAAATTATCGTTTACGTCTAATAATTGTGTACTCGTAGCTTTTTTATCCGGTAGAGAGCAACCGTTCCTGATTGATTTCCACATTTACTTAGGATTATCTTTGCACTGTAACATTTTTTTCTCTATGTACTGAAGCTTTATTTTTCTCAAAAGACTTACAAAAAAATTGTGATACCTCTTATATGAGACTTGAAACACAGCATTATTAGGCTCCCGCTTTGCTCGGATGTGTAGTTTGTCCCTATTCTTCATGCACCTGATAAGCCCAGTAGTTATCCAGGGTTTTAGATTACGTTGCGTCCTGCCAATGCGTTTTTCTTTTGTATTTCTCGCTACGACAGATTTTATAATATTTGCAAAAGTTTCAGTTGCGTCATCTACATTAGAGCAATTGTAAACATAATTCCAGTCCATATCTGAGAGCTCCGCTCTAATTCCATCAATGTCTCTTATTGCGACAGATCTTGTAATTTTAGGCAAAGTCTTATTGTTTATATTAATGCCAATCATTACAGGGTAGTGGTCAGTTATATCACATGGACAGACGATGCCTATAGGGGTCTTAATCGCTAAAGAATGAGACACATATATATGATCTATACAAGAAGTGCCTTTAGTAGGTTCTGTGATTCTCTAATTTCTTAAGGCGGTTTTCATTTAAGTTTATAGTCCGCATTAGCTCATCCATTCTTTCGTGACAATAACTAAGAGAGTGTTTTCGTCAAACGAGTCATCACTAGAGCTAATTCCCTAATGTCAATGTTTTCTGCAACTGTGTCCACTTTCCTGCGGAATGTTACATTATTCATTTCAATGGCCGGTACAGGTGTGTGGCTATTATCACCTCCTTTCCTTTGCGTCGAGCAGCAGTCAGGGCATGTCCAAGTCCTTTTCTGTTCCGAGTTAAGTGGAGTGTTAATGCAGAGAGTGCAGAAGTTCTTATCACAGGCTGGAGTGGAACACTTCAATCCATTTACGTCTTTGCAGATTTTTAAACATCCACCACACTTCATTTTCCAGATTGCACTGTATTAAGACCTAATTTAATTTTGACCACTCTGCAACAATTAATCTATGACAATTTACTGATAACAAAGTGAACTTATTTTGCTTGTATCCCAACGCAATTCAACTAGCATTTCCGGCTGTTACTGTCACTACCGGCTGCTTTTTAATTATGAAATTATAGTTACTAGGTAGTAACTATAATTTCATAATAAATTAAAAAGAAGGTTCTTATTTTGATATTTGAACTTTTTGAATTCAAGTATATATAACAGTTATCTATAATAATGATTGCACTTTGGATTATTTCGCACGAGATCTCACAACCAAATATTAAGTTCCTGTTGCTTTACACGTCACTACTCTTAAGCTTCACTTCAATTATGTTTTGAAGACTTGATGTATCATTTTACATCAGGTATTATGAATTACTATTATCAGTGTGAATCGAACGTAGTGTTTACATAAATGTCAACTGAAAGTGATTGAAAAATTTCCGAAAATGTAACTTTTAACTAAACCTATTTTTTTCTAAAATCAAAGTAACCTAAGTTACTCCTTGTTACATCAGCTATCTGCCAGTGAAAGTCCCGTCAGAATCGATCCAGCCATTTCAGAGATTAGCCGGAACAAACAGACAGACAAAAATTTAAAAAAAAGTTGTTTTGGTACCGTGTATACATCCAAATGCACTTAGTAAAAAGCGGTTATTTTAATATTACAAACAGACACTCCAATTTTATTTATTTGTATAGTTTATTTGTATATGTATGTGACGAAATATTGATATAAGATTTGATAGATATATCAGCTTACTAGACCGATGTATCAATATCGATATTTTTAAAAATCTTGCATCCCTAACAATATATCACGGCTGGCCGTAGGACAGATTTATAAATCTAGCCTTTTAATTTAAGCAACGTAAATTTAAAGCAGTTACCGCCGCCTATGGGTATTTGTAACGTCAGTGGCATCGCGAACACGCTGCTGTCCCATAACTGTCCCGGAACTTCGGTCACTAATACCGGAACACAATACATGGTTATTATGGCGGCATACTTAAGACTAAAGGTGGTCGCCATCCAGACGGGCTTGGGGCCCTACCATGTAGCTAGGGTTGTTTTGTCGCCTTTTACGACAGGACGACCCCGGCCGCAGAGGTTAGTATTCTTTCTACGCCTCTGCACGGATAAAAGATCACCTTGCGTTCTTCAGCCATCCTATATTTGTTCTTTTTTAGACATATCCTCGTGCAGGGGCCGAGTACGAATACTGACGTCTGCGGCCGGATAGTGCCTATTGTAACATTTGACAAAACTAGCTCAGTAGGGCTCCAAGTCGATTGCAGTATTTCTATGCGTACTGTAGCGTGTTTGCGGTGCCTCTAGCGTCGCCATTCATATGCAGTACTATATAATTGTAGTAAATGCTCACTATTGAGTGGGCCACCTGCCTTTCTGCTGTTCCAAACCAGAAAAAAGAAGAATGTTGCAGATTAGACATATCTGGTCCTAATATTTATACTTATTCTTCATTTTCAGATAAGTCAAATCAACAAGAACACCTTGACCGGCGGACAGGTGCTTGTCAATCCGAACCTACCTACAGATAACTTCTCCGAAGTGGATATTGCTTTGAAGAAGTGCGAGCAGGTATCACGCAACGCCCAGATCGAGCAGGGCTCTGTACATTGGCAGGATGTTATGGAAATCATCCATAACGATGGAGATAGAGTCAAGGACACTTTCCAAACTGATCCTATGTACCAGTCTCTTCTATCGCCCCCTTCTGATGATCTTTTATCAGAGTTTGGTCATATACAGCAATATTTCCCCATCCACGTGGAACCACAGAAGATGACCCAACCGAATCCCATTGAGGAGTTTGACGAACGCAGTCAGCTCCCCAACTATGAGGAGTGTGTCGAAATTTCACAGCTGTTAGCACTCGATGACAGAATTAATACGACAAAAACAGAAGTAGAGTTAAACAAGGCATTCATATTCCCAACTCCTCCGCGTTCTGAGAACGTCCCCAGTCCAATGTCCGAGTCGCAGACGTCGTTTTACAGACCCAATTCTGAATGCACTCTCTCTCCGGAAAGTTCTTCTCCGTTACACATCAGTGATTACGAGAAATATCAGGAGATATGTCCGTTCGAAGAGTTCCCTCTGCCGGAGAAGGTCACCGGTCCAGTTAATACGATGACGATGAAGCAGTTCAAAGATCTGCAGAAGGAGATCTCATATAACTTCTCGAAGAAGGAGTGCTGCCAGTTGGATAAGCCAAATTGCAAGGACTTATTGAAGGGTCATATGCAGAAATTGAAGGAAGAGGATAGAAGGAATTTATGCTATAATGTCGCCAAGATGGATCTGAAGACAGCTTACGGGTAAGTTTTTTAATATCCCATTATTAACCTGTCATATGAAGTGTTTTCTCCATGCATGGGCGGTGTAAGAACACCCTGCGGCCGAGGTCAGCCTGTGGTAAGAGGCGACAAAAGCTACCTAGCCCTACCACCTGGTAGGACACCAAACTCGACTGGATGGCAATCACCTCCTGGTGTATAAGGAAGACGACCACCGTGGCGTAAGGGTAAAGCATGTCGGTACACTTACGGAGGGCGCGGGTTCGATAACCATCCTGCGTCTGCGAAAGAATACCAACCTCTGCGGCTGGTGTCGACCTGTCGTAAAGGTGACAAAACAATCCACCCTACATGGTAGCGCCTTAAGCCCGTCTGGATGGCGACCACCTTTGGTCTTAAGTATGCCGCCATAATAACCTTGTGTTGAGTTCCGGCATTTGTGACCCAAGTTCCTGTACGCTTATGGGAAAGCAGCGCGTTCGCGATGCCACTTAAGGCGCCCGGTATGAGAGAAATGTGAGAGTAAAATCTACTAATGAATGACCTCGTTACATTTTTGGTGCGCGTGCACCGGAACACACTAAACAAAACAAAACGATGTATCTCTCAAGGCAAAAATTACTTTATTTGTTACAACTTAAGGTTGAATTCACATTAAATGTTGTTTAACATATGTCTTTTCATTTGTAAGTGACAAGAGTAATTTATTGCTTTGCTCATTTTATATGACAAATGATCGTAAGTATTAGATAATGTTTTGGAGATTTCTGACTTTATTACTAGGTGCCATAGTTGTAATTAGGTTGAACTTAAAACTTTTTTATATATGTATATTATTTTCATTAATTTGTTAATTTACCCTTTCATATGGTATTAATCTTTTTTTAGTTAAATAAACTCTTTTTGCGTATGTTTAGACAATCGTACTTAAGTAGAAAACTCCAGTCGTGCGTCGGAGCTGACACACAGTTTTTTATATTATTGGTATTATGGGTAATTGTAAAATTTACCTCACATGCTGAGTGTCATAATAAAATCAGTTGTCTAGCACCCACAAGTTAGGCTGCTTATTATGGAGTTAGATGGGGCTGGTAATTGTATCATTATAACATTCCACCGTTGAACTGGAGCCTACCCCTAAAGTAAAGGGCAGTATATCCCAGTTCAGTCAGATTGTGGATACAATGACAGCATGTGTCGTAAGATAGATTTAACGGAACGTAACGTAACGGAATTTTTGGACTCGATTTTTACCCACTTTGAACAATTGTATCCGTGCAGGGGCGGAGAAAGAATACTAACCTCTGCGGCCGGGGTCGGCCTGTCGTAAAAGCCGACAAAACAACCCACCCTAGCTACGTGGTAGGGCCTCAAGCCCGTCTGGATGGCGACCACCTTCGGTCTTAAGTATGCCGCCATAATAACCTTGTGTTGTGTTCCGGCATTAGTGACCCAAGTTCCTGTACTCTTATGGGACAGCAGCGTGTTCGCGATGCCACTGGCGTTGCAAACACCCATAGGCGATGGTAACTGCTAAATTCTAAGCGGGCCGTCAGCCTGTCTGCTGTTCTACAGCAATAAAAAAAAATCAAATGATTTTCAAATTTTTCACATTTGTCAAGACTTGATGACAATACACAAATTTAATAATTTCATCCCATAATCCTTATCAGGATCACCACGATTAACGCTTTCTTTTCCTTCTGCCGAAACGCCATCTGGCGTTCAATTAATAACACTGCCAGAAGATGACGTTAAATTAATAAAAACATTTCTTAAAAATTTTCTCGTCAGTAATTTTATTCTTATGTTAAGATTTTTTTACTTTTTAGTTTGATTAATTATAAAAGCGTATTATATAGTTATTTTAAACTACAATTTATTGGGTATATTTTGGATACTAAAGAAAAGAGGCCTCGCTGATGCGACCTCGCCCACGTACATGTTCACGCTACGCAATTGGTTAAAGTAGTTGGCCTTGAATCTATTACACCCCTCCCTTTTATGGTTGAGTGGAGATGACGATGTGAAATGACTTCAGGGTTCTTCATCAAATAATGCTGAGCCTTCAGCGCGGCGCGGACCAGGAGGATCTCCAGTTGGCCCTCTACGGGCTCATATGCGAGAGGGTACTGGCTCAGAAGCCCTCCTTGTTCACCGCTGACTTTGGTGAGTGATTCGCGATTGAATTTTATTATAGAAACATAAATCATAAGTCGTTTGAAACTTTTTTAGCACCTTTGTAATTAGAAAATACGATGAAACGATAAGGCGAGACCAGAAAGAGAAAAACATGAGAGAGAATGAGATAGTGTTTTCTATAATCTTCGTTTATTATCTTTTATACGATAATATATGAAATGTAATATAGTTTTCTAAAGTTTAACTTCTGCAGTATGTGAATTGCACACACACACACACTTTTTTTGGAAAATATTTATAACTAGCTGTGCCCGCGATTCCGTCCGCGTGGAATAGTGACTGGGCAGCATTTTTTGGATATATCTTTTGATTTATTTTGGATTACAAAGCCTATATATAAACCCTAAAATATAAATAAATGAAATATGCAAACAGTGTTATCGAATGCAACTGTTACGCCATGCACCACCGGAATACGTGCGTTCGAACCTACAAGTCCAGCCTAAGCGAAACCCTATTTTATATGATTGATGATATAAATCTGAGGTCCACTTAAATTGAATAACAACCTACATCGTTCAGCCTAAGCTGAACCCTATTTCATATGGTTGATGATATAAATCGGAGGTCAAGTTAAATTGGTCACCAAAAATTTCCGAAATTGATAAATTTTAGTTAAATTTTTTTTCTTGTTACATCAGCTATCTGCCAGTGACAGTTCCGTCAAAATCGGTCCAGCTGTTTCAGAGATTAGCCGGAACAAACAGACGGACAGACAGACAACAATTTAAAAAAATGTTGTTTTGGTATATGTACCGTACCGTGTATACGTCCAAATGCACTTAGTAAAAAGCGGGTATTTTAATATTACAAACAGACCCTCCAATTTTATTTATTTGTATAGACAAAGCTCGTTCTACAAACACAGACCGGACCATTAATTATTTTTATCATATTTTATTCCATGTGGGGATTCTGATGGATGTGTTTTATCATCAGGTCTTAGTCTACTAAAGGCAGCTGCGCTCCGTTGCCCCCACAAACCCCTCATAACCCGCTATCTAGTTGACTGCATTAGGACGTCGCTGAGGGTGGAGCCACTTGCCTCTGTTGGTCAGGAGTGTGTTTTTAATGAGGTAAATATTTTTATTGCATTTAATTCTGAGGAAAGTCTATCTTTGGAATGTCGCGAAGCTACAAAATTTAAAAAAAAACTACGTGTATTTTAAATTTAAAAAAGTACTTGGAATTAAAATTCATAGTTACGCTTTGGACAAGATCTTTTTTTTTTCAGTATACATTAGTACCTCTGTAAGTTAAAATGGTTGGGAGACGCCAAAAAAAGCGAGTCAATGGAGTTTTCGTCTTAGCGAATTTTGTTTTCGGCTTGTAGATGTTTAGATTTATTCCAACTAATTTTGAATTAGAGAGGTGAAATCAATAAAAATTATAGTTATATGAAACAATTTTGTACATTACATAACTTTGAAGCATGTCTTCTTCCTCCTGCCCTTATCCCACATTAGGCACAACATGTTACATGTTGTAATAGTTGTGGCTTAGTTTTCACAACCGGCCGCCTGCCTGACGTTAACCCCTTTTTCGGGAAAAATCTATCATCCTTTTTATTTAAATTCTTTTTCTCGTTTCGGATTAAAAGTAGGACATGAAATTTCATTGTTAATCATCTAATATATCCCCCCAAGCGACACTTTTGTAAGTTTCTTCTTGAGTAAACAACATCCGAGTGTCGGTTTGGGTGTGCAGGGTGGCACTTTTGGCGGGTCGCCGACTTTTACGGGGTCCGTGCACAATTCACCTTCGACAACTACGTCACGAGGGCTTCTAAACAGGAAATTCGCAGTGACGAGCGTCTTCGAATGCTCTTAGTCCTGTATTCCGTTGTGTTTGAATACAGACACAGGCAGCTTGCGCACAATGCGTCCATCTTTATATATTTTGGTGGTGGCTCACAGCAATCTTCCTCTTGGCAAGTTAGAGGCCTTGGACTTCACGAAAATACATAACCTTCAGCAAAGGACATCGTGGCAAGCAGGGATAGCACATAGGTGGATCTTCACAGGAAGTTGTTGGACAAGGGGCCACTAACATCGGACATACTGCAATATGCAATACTGCAATAGTCTTCAGCATAAAAGCACGTCATTTTTATTTAGATAATACTTCTTTTTCTTTTGTAAAAGAAGTTTCTTTTATTTTATATCACATAGTAAATAAATTTCCACTAGAATTTTGATAGACTGAAGCATGTAAAGGTTGTAAATTCAAACATTGCTATGTTAGAGATAATTTTTTTTTTCGAGTTATAGAGAGTTCGCAGATTTCGAGCAACGAAGATTTAGGGCGTTTTAGGGAAGGGAACACAATTTTTTCGAGTTTGGAAGGTTTTCGACTTAAAAGAGGTTCTGTAGAATGATATTTTGCTCTGGGGGCGAATATGAAATTGTCGTATAAAACGAAGCGAATATATGCTTTCTTCTCGGTACAGGTGGACGCTATAGGTGATAACCTGGTGATAGCTTGCGCGAGACAAGGGGACAAATACGCTCTGGTGCTCAACGAGATTGTCAGAAAGGAGCCCGAGCAGCCCCCCCTGTTTAGTATTCACCACACGAACGGAGACGGTGAGTAACATTAGAAACCTAAGCGGCCCCGATCGTAAACTCGTAAAAGGCGTCAAGATAACCCCAGCTAAGGGCTTCCGTTTGGATGACAACCACCCCTAGTGTATATGTATGCCGCCATAATAACCTTGTGTTGTGTTCTGGCATTAGTGATTCAGGTTCCAATACCCTTATGCGGGACAGCAGCGTGTTCGCGGTGCCACTAGCGTCTGTTTGCAAAAATGATTGGAAACTGTATTTATTGAAAATTAGAGGGACGGGGAGAGATCTCCTCGTATGCTATGGATGATCAGATATAAAAAATATTTAAAAATGGAACTAGACCAATAGAATGCGCACGCGCATCCACAATATGATATCCCTCCTCTCCTAAGCCTTGAAGGCTCGTCCTATATGTATTACTCTAATTGTAGGTTACACCGCCCTGCACGTAGCCTGCAGCCAGCACAGCAGCGCCGAACCCAGGCTTCACGTGATCCATATCCTTCTGGAGCACGGTGGTGCGGATATCTGGAAGGGGGTATGTATTCACCAAAGCGACTTGGCACGGCTGGCTCAGACATTACTCAAAAAGTCTCGTATCGTGTCTTTTCGATTCCCGTTTTGGGAAAAATAATAAATATACTGTGCCAATTGACACAGCGTCATTTAGTTTCAAAATAGTAAATCGCTTGTGTTATGGGTACTAGACAACTGATATATTATTTACATCCTTTTTTTAATAAATAAATAGATACGATTCATAAACATCCAGACTTGGGACAGGAATCGAATTCGTTACTTCCACAGATGTCCGATGTCGTTATCCTCTGAGGCACGGAGATCATTAAAAAAAAGTTTTTTTTTAATATATAAGTAAATAATAAAATTATGGCAAAAACGTATTATAAAAATTAATAAAATAGACAATTTCATATATGGTCACATTTAAACCGATTTTTTTTAAATGCTGTAGGACAGCAAACAGGCTGACGGCCCGCTTAGAATTTAGCAGTTACTTCGGCTTTTTTCACCTCGTGTCGACATGGTATATTACGTCATGAGCGACGCTCGCGCGGTGTTACAGTGGGGGGGGGGGGGGGGTAATTTTACCCACCATCTGACTGTACTGATGCACACAAAGCGCATTGCTTTGTTGTTGTTGTTAAGTTACATATAAATTGCAATGCTAGCTAATATTTTTTTTTTATATAGTGGTAAAAAAATTGTCGACTACCTTTATTTTTAATTAGTTTTTGATTTTTATAGGATGTGAAAGGCGGCGACACCGCTCTCCACTTAGCCGTGAACTCCGCCAACTGCGACCTGCATCTAGTTCTGATGATCTTCAAACAAGTACACAGAAAGGAGTGGAAGAAACTCGCTCACTGTCACAACATGAGGTAATTACATTTTTGTTTAACACATATAATGTATGTCTGTCTCACACACACATACACACAAACACACATTTGCAAACACCCTTATGGGACAGCAGCGTGTTCGCGACGCCACTGGCGTTGCAAACACCCATAGGCAACGATAGCTGCTAAATTTTAAGCGGGCCGTCAGCCTGTCTGCTATCCTACAGCATTAAAAAAAAGCATTCGCAACTCCGTAGCATGTAATAAATACTCTTTCTTCCTTACTGATAAGATTAGACTGTATCTCACTATTTTCTTTCTTTCTAGCTCAGTGACACCACTCGAGTACGCCCGTTCGGCAACAAAGTCAACGACAAGGCAGAACTATCCACCGGAAGTTTTAGACTTCTTAAAACGCTGCCGTTAGTAATCGTCACAGACAAAATTTTCGGTCATTCAAGCCGGATTTTTCGCGGTTAAATTTGCTTCCAAGGACAAAATAATTGATTTACTGATCCTAGTCTTTCGATTTGATATTTTTTGCTTTTTAAAGACGAATTTAGTCTTAAATCATTGTTATAAATATATATTTATATTCCAAACAATGAATTGTTTTTAGCCTTGTTTGGAAATTTTTTCTTGATACTTTAAGCAGTATTTTGCGGCTTATGTTGATTAAGCAGTGTTACAGTCAAATATTATGGATTTCTGGATGGATTGGATGTGATATTGTAATGTGGGTTGTCTTCCCTTCGAGCCGTATTATAAGCCGGTCTTTCTTTAAAAAATATATAGAAATTGGCTCGACAAACATTTTTCTTTTAACTTTTTTCACTATTCGGTAGTGGATCGAATTGTGAATCTACTCCATTCTCGAATCCACTTGATTACATGCAAAATTCATAAAAATCGGTCAAGACGTTTATGAGTTCATATATACGCACAGAGAAATTATACAGGGTGACTGACAAAACCGTCCAAATTCACACAGAAGAATCTTTAATAAAGTTTTGAGAAACTTGTATTTTAGTTTAGTATCACATAGTACAAAAATGTTGAGTAATCAGCATCACAAAGTTATCGCAAGAACTCGCAATTTACATAATACGTATCGCAAGAACTCGCAATTTACATAATACGGCGCCCAAGTGTCAATGACCTCACCGCAAAAAACTGTACAATGACCTAGTACGAGGCCGAGGACGGCGGTCATTGCATCTGTGCGAGCGAGGACACTTTATATTTACGCGGGAGTGACAGAGACAGGTAATAACAGGTCAACGTACGAAAGTTGCAGCATATGACTATTTTGTACGATTGAATTAGTGACCGCGCTGCTAAATATTTACCTTTGGATGAAATATTTTATGGTGAAAATTTTACATACAATTTTTTTTGCGAAAATGATGTTCAGTGCGTTAAAAAAATTTGGAAGGTTTTGTCAGTCAACCTGTATATGTAAAGATATTATTAAATTTAGATAGAAATATAAATTTTAACATGTCTTAAATTTAAAATAAAGAATATTTTTGAATTCTTCAGGTCTTATTGTTAGAGCTAAAAATTTTTTTAAAGATATTTTGGCATAAAATACAGGAGAAAATACAAAGGGTCACCTAGTGACCCGTTCCCCTGAATGGGTTACTACATAGAGAGGTCTGCAAAATAGCACGCGTGGTCACAGGGAGGAGTGGGTGGGTTTTCGTCACGTAGTCAATGATCCTTTAAATGAAATATGGTGTAATTAGCGTTAAAGACTATTATTACTTGATAAAAAGATCACTCTAACAAAAACATTTATTACATCGATTACAAAATATTCTAATAAGTACTAAAACAAGTTAATCTCTAATTGAACTAGACTAGTGAACGTCGCAGGCCGAAAGAGAGCGATGCCTGCCAGTCAGTGTTGCCGTTCTGTAAATGGAAAAAATGCTAGATTTTGGCGGAGATAATGCTAAAAATGTGCTAAATCAAACTTTAATATGCTAATAAAAATGCCAAGTCTTGTTCAAATGAATTAAAAACGAAAATAATTGCAAGTAGGTAGTGTAATTAAAAACGCAGTGCAATTTTTAAGTATATTTAATCATGAAGATAAATCAAATAATATTTGTAGATCATCAATATTATTATCGTCGTGAGCTTGTGCTTGTGATGTTGAAGGGCCAACTTCAAAATCAATAGTCATTGGCATCACAATCGACTCTTTAACCCCTTTAATCTTTTGCACAGTGTAAATATCTTACAGGGGTGTAAACAATAAATCAATCAAATAAAAAAATTGCCATCAATAGTATTTAAAATTCGAAAGATACAAAAATTTCAGAAAATGCTAAAGCTCATTTTTTCATGCCAACAGGGTTAAAAATATTCCAAATTTAGCATTAAAAATGCCAAATCGGCAACACTGCTGCCAGTGTCCCCGCTCTCCAGCTTGCGCTCCCCTCCGTCTCGTACCACCATCATGCCACTCTGACGTCACATCTAAAGAAACGCCCCCTGGGGCCTATTCTTCAGCTGATTGTGTTTTAAAAAATAGTTTGAAAATCGTATTTATGAATTACTACGTCAAATTGGAGAATCGAGGGGAGAAAGGGGGGTTGAAATTGTCAAAAATAGGTTACGTGTTATCGTTGCCTAGCTGCCTTAAATTGCATTGTTCAGATATGGCCTTTTTTTATAAATACTTCGCTACCTATTGCAATGTTATGGACGTGGTGCGCAAGAGGGTGATGGACACATCAATGGTTTCTTTCTCCGGGCAGGGGCGGAGTAGGAATACTACCATGCGGCCGGGGTCGGTCTGTCGTAAAAGGCGACAAAACAACCCTAGTTATGCAATAAGGCCCATCTGGATGGCAATCATTCTTGGTCTTAAGTATGCCGCCATAATAACTTTGTGTTGTGCCGGCATTATTGACCCAGGTTCCTGTACCCTTATGGGAGAGCAGCGTATCCGCGATGCCCTAGCGTCGCAAACATCCATAGGCGACGGTAACTGCTTACTTGTTATGTGGAGTGTCAGCTTGTCCGCTGTTCTTCAACAATATAAAAAAGATGAAAAACGAAATAGATCTACCTAGTAAAATCGGTATGTTTGGACCAAATCTCACCAGGAGTTAAAAAAATCTCTAAAATCTGAACCCTTATCTGTCATTAAGGTACAAAAATATATTACGTGTATAATTAAGACCTTAAAATCCGGCTCGAAGGACCAAAAATTAAAATTAGTAGGTAGTCAGGCTTAAAGAAATTAATTTGGTAATTGTAAAGTTCTCCAATGTAATCTAGAGGTTTATTACAACCTGAAAATTATATTTCCCATTTTCCGAAATATCGGTAGTTTCGAGATCACTACTGATTTCCGGAGCCCGAATCATTAGCAGAGTCGGCTCGGGATCCATACTCCCGCGCATTTCGTCTCGTGTGTAGGCCGCGGTAATGATAAATTTTCTAGTTTAAAAAATATAAATGATGAATTTCCTGGTATTTTATGTATAAAGCTGAGTTTTCCGTAAGAGGGATTTATGTATTGATTTATGATTTTCGAGTAATTTTAATTTTTGGTCCTTCGAGCCGGATTTTAAGGTCTTAATTATACACGTAATATATTTTTGTGCTTTATAGATAGATAAGGGTTCGTCCGTTAATTATATGAGGTGATTTTAGAGATTTTTTTAACTCCTGGTGTAATTTGGCTCAACTCCCCTACTCCCTTGAACATTTCAAGTAGTAAGTAATGGATGCCCCTAAAATGTTTGGGGCCTATCAAGACTGGAGAGACAAGCTACTCCGCCTCAGCGAGATATATATATATATATATATATATATATATATATATATATATATATATATATATATATATTGTTTAAGTATATTTTGAGAAAACCATTTAGTTTTAAGTTTTTTTTTTTGCATTTAAATGATATTTTATACAAGATTATTAAGATATTAAAAACATCACAATTAAATACATAGATTTAATATTAAATTAGCTTTGGACCCTGAGGTCCAATAAGTTAAGGACCACCCCACTTATTGGGGATGTGTTCAAATTGATGTTTATCTTTTGCAGTCAGTTTGGGAGGTCTGAATTTTGTTATTCTTTTTTTGAATTATTATAATTTACACAGCACCATCTAGGTCAACAAGAAGAGTACTTGTATTATGGATAGTGGACAACTGATATAATATTTATATACTTTTTTTTTTTGGAAATAAATACATACTGTATGACAGACTCGAAACGGGTTATGAACCTGTTTATTTAATGGATGCGGTTGGATTTTTTTCACATTTGCCCGAAGGTAAACTGTGTCGGGAAGAAAATTGCGCCTTCCCAGCACAACCTAACGACCGGACTGCTTGCGGAGGGCACGGGTTTGATACCCGTCCCGCGTCTTTATTTTTATTTATTTAAAAAAATATATATGTTGTTTATCAGTTGTCCCCATAGCACAAATGCTATGCTACTTTGTGTCACATGGCGTTGTGTGTATTGTCTCTATATATTTATTTAATGACTTCGGTCGGAATGTCTGCGTGCGGCCACAATTTCAATTCCCGTCAAATCGTTTAAGGTAGCATATTAGTTATCTAGTTCTAATAACGTAACGATGGTTACAAGATGGCGCTGTCAATTGTCAGTATACATAGCGAGATTTTTGCATCTTGAAGAAAAGAACTCTGAATAGACGTGTCGTTATATCCTCCTTAAGTGGTATGTTAACATATTTTGGTGAAATGTAGTGTTTAATGTTATTTTTGATTATTCGATCAAATTGTTCTGATACTGTTAAAATTTGTTTTTATATATTATAATCTAAAAACAAATTTTATCTTTATAAATAAATAAATATATTTTTAAAATAAATGTGTTTTATTTATAATTCACAGGATTTTTAAGGCTTAAGCGATAGGAAGTGGGTTTTTATGGGCAGTCCTAATAATAATTTGTTGCATGAAACATGGTAGTGAAACAAAGGTCTTACAAAAAGCACATACAAAGAGCTACATGTGCCGCCATCACATAATGGCATACAATTGAAAATACGTACATTAATTATTTAGAATTATATCAATATTACAGTCATTTAAATTTAAAACATAATTTACAATACAAAATGCAATGTCCAGCTTAATTAATTAATAAAGGTTAATTATAAATTTATATACATATATAGTATATGATGTATATAAGGAAGAATAGCGGCCTGTGGACACTACTGTGGCACCTATAACGATTATATTGAATACTGGATTGAACGCCTATACAGGATGACTTTGACAAACCCGTCCAAATTCACACAGAAGAATCTGTAGTAAAAGTTATGAGAAACATGTATTTTAGTTTTGTATCACATAGTACAAAAATGTTGAGTAATCAGCATCACAAAGTCATTCAAAGAACTCGCAATTTACATAATACGGCGCTAGAGTGTCAATGACCTCTCCATCTGACCTAGTAAAAGGCCGAGGCATTGCACCGGGCGAGCGAATACGCACTACTCATTTACGCGGGTGTGACAGAGACAGGTAACAACAGGTTAACGTTCGCTGTTTGCACCATATGCTTATTCTGTACGATTGAATTAATTATCCTATATGAAATATTTTATGGTGAAAATTTGACATACAATTTTTTTTGCAAAAATGGTTTCCATAAATGATGTTTAGTGCGTAAAAAAAATTTGGACGGGTTTGTCAAAGTCCTCCTGTATAAACTGACGGACTCATAAACTGCATCAAAGTTCAGGATTACTTTGAAATGATTTTTTTTAATAAGTATGCAAACTTTCTATACAGATTTAAATCGAAACCTCTAGATTGGTTCGTGAACTTTAAAACAGCGTAGGGTCATATCCTTAAGTTTAAGTACTGGAAAGGACCTTAAGACTTTTTTGAAGAAAAAACAGAAATTTAAAGAAAATTGGTTTAATTAAAAAATTGGTTTTAACAATAGACACAAACTTTATGCAAGTGTTTATTTATGTTTTAATAAGGTGTATTACCTCCACGTGCCCTATCTTTGTAAACGTTTTGTTGTGAACTGTCTTTGTAAATGTCTTAGTGTATACATAAGCAAGCTATATGTATACTATAGGGTGTAAGTGAAGTTTTTCTGCCACTGGAAGCGTTGTTTTGGTGTTCTCTTGCGAATGCGAATATAGATTGTGAATTATATCCTGTTCATAGAAATATGTTAAAAGTTTTATTGAAATATTGCCTAAATCCAATAGGTCATGGGCTATTTAAAACACTACCGAAAGCGTGATTTACACTTCACTGCTCAAAAATTTCGATTAAGCTCTGAGAACCTAAGCATTTTTAAATTTATTATTATATGCTTTACAATTAACTCCTTTTCAAAATGCAGTGTTGTACTGGACGTTCATATATTTTGACGGGAATATTTATTAATTGGGCAGCATTATGATGGGATGTTTAAGTACAATCCCTTTACCATATTAATGTTACTCCAATACATGAATTTGTTTCAATTATAATATATTTTGACTTAAAGTATTAGTACTAAAATCTCTAGCAATAACAAGCTTTTTCTTTTTACATTGTTTTGTCATTTGGTTATAGTATAGCCTCCAGTTTTGCCATACATATGTGCGCATCAGTTATGAGTCCTATATGGCGATGACACGATCGCTCGCACGGATCTCACGAGTCTCTGAGTCTGACATCGATTGCGACGTTATGGCACGCATCGCTGCCGCGTGGGTGAAAATGGCGTGAGGTGATTAGTGTAATTTGTGACCCCAAGATGCCGGTTAAGTCGAAGGGACAGGTCTTTATGACCTTTTTTTATTAGTTGTCTCAGACAACTGGACAGCGACTACGGACGTCAAGGCATTCCAACCCTGTGGAAACGGGGTCGATCAGCCGTGGCAGCCGTGCTCGGAGACACGCCTCCTGTGAGGTGCGTTTCCGGCTCGACCACTGCATGGGGAACAATTGAGAACCGCCACGAATAACAAGTTTTTTTACTTGGGGTCTAACCGGTGACGCCGAACCTATTCTAATCTACTACCGTTTCGGAATGCTTACCTATAGTTGGGGGAGAAGAAACGGCGAAAGAAACTCCCCCGCAACTCATCTACGTGTAACATTGTACCGTGTGAATTGTGTGGGGGGGGGGGGGGGCGGGAGGCGTCCCTAAACCGATTCCGTCGAGCTGGTTCTGTAAGACCGTCATAAGGCCTGCCCTTTTATACGTCTGTCAAACGTGGCCGGTGTTAGAGCAATTCAAACAGGATCTGCAATGTCACCGATATGAAGGGCGCCGCCTTCATGTCCGTGATATCGCAGATAAATTGCAGGAGAGTCGTCGCCTTCTGGCTCTCGGTTATGGCCACATGTTGCGGCCGGTTTCTTAAAATGTCTGGCCATACCGCCTCCCGCACTCCACAGGAGAGGTAGACCCAGTGTTGGCTTGACGTCGTAAAGAGTGATGCGTACCAATGGACCAAGGATCCTGAAAACCGTGCGAATTGAAGTACAAAAAGTCGGAAAGCAGACCCCGGGCACCGAAGTGGAAGTTTCGGTTGCAGCCGGGATTATTAACACATAGCACATTTTATCAAATCAAATGATGGAATCCTGGAACCGAATTTTATTGGAACACTACCACCAAGAAGATGAAAACCTCCAAGGAAGAACTCTTCACTCAACACTAAACTGTTGGAGGCCAAGAAGCCCTGCACTTCCAAAACCTCAATCATTGATAGTAGATGGAAAGAAAACCAATAAATATATCATAAAAATGTATATTCTTTAAAAAATCCATTACATAAAACATCTTATAAAATCAATTCAAATCATCCAGTCAAGTTGACTAGCCTGTTTACTGTCCTAATTTAAAAAAAAATACTATATACATATATGTATATAACACAGAACAACCCAGTCCATTCTTAGTGATTCATAGTCTCCTTGAACAATAGCAAGTACTTTCCTCACATCTTACATAAAACTATTCCTCACAGTTAACATATGTGATACATGTAACCCAACTAAACGCATATAAAGAAAAAATATAATATTTACACCATCAAACACTTTACATTTGTTAATTTCCTCACAACTCCATACATAATTGCATTTTATTAAATAAAAATAAACGGGACAATTCACACAGCGCCATCTAGTTCCAAAGTAAATAGTACTTATGAGTAACTAGATAATAATAATAATAATTTCATTATTGCCGAGGACAGCAGATAGGCTGGCGGCACTTAATAGTGACCAGTTAGCGTCACCTATGCCGCACTGTGAATATGCTACGTCTCATAGGAATATGAGAACCTGGGTCACTAATTCCAGAACACAGAAGGTTATTATGGCGGCATACTTATAGACCAGTGGTGGTTGCCAACCCGATAGGCTTGGGTTGTCTTGGTTGATCTTCACCTAGCTAGTTGATTTGTCGCTTTTTACGACATGCCGCCCCCGGCCACAGTGGTCAGTATTCACTCCGCCCTTGCACGGAGAAATATCTGTAATGGCTAGTATATATAATAAATAGTAAGATCAGTCCTCAAACATCTTCTTCAACATGTCAACGGGCACTTTCCTCACACCTTGCCGCGTACACGCAACCTTCTTAGGCGGACTCCAAACGAACTCACTTTTAACATCACATTTGCTTTCCTCACATTCAACATATGGTTCCCGAAACCCGACAACCTTCTTCGGTGCAAAGTAATTGACGAATGCTCTCAATTCACTTCTGCTGCAATGCGTAGAGAAGCACACGTTTATTCTGTTATCGTTCTTCACAACTGACTTGGCACTGACATCGCATTTTCTCCATAAAAATGCGGAAAAATGAACGAAGAGACATTTTTTATTTTGCAATATAATATCACAGTGTTTGTGGTTGCCATTTTCAAATCTATCTCTACATAAATGTATTTTTGTGTTTTTTTCTCTTGTCACCACATCGCGAAGTTCTGGAAATTTGCTGAAAATAAACAGACTTTGACCTAAACTACCGGCACGCTATGATGGCCGTTTTGACGTTTGTCCACTCATGAAGTTTCGTATTAATTAGTAATTACATTTGAAGGAGCAAATTGCTGTTCTTTGTTGTCAATAGCAACGTGCTGTAAATAAAGAACAGCAATTTGCTCCTTCAAATGTAATTACTAATTAATACAAAACTTCATGGAGTGGACAAACGTCAAAACGGCCATTATAGCGTGCCGGTAGTTTAGGTACTTGGTAGCTCAGTGAGCCTCGGAGACCAATGTAGAGGTCCCGGGTTCTATTTAGTCACTCAATCCCACTATTTATTTACATTAGGTTTTTATCATATAATTTTTTTTATTGTTGTAGGACAGCAAGCAGGTCCACTTAGAATTTATTAGTTACAGTCGCTATGGGTGTTTGCAATACCAGTGGCATCGCGAACACGCTGTTGTCCCATAAGGGTACAGGAACTTGGGCCATTGATGTCGGAACACAACACAAAGTTATTATGGCGGCATACTTAAGACAAAAGGTGGTCACCATCCAGACGGTTTTGGGGCCCTACCACGTAGCTGGGGTTGTTTTGTCGCCTTTTACGATAGGCCGACCCTGGCCGCAGAGGTTAGTATTCTTTCTCCGCCCCTGCACGGATAAAGTGCATAATAAGACATAATTTCCACGTAGCGATGGTGAAGGGATACATCCTGAGGATCCTGCTAATCCGTCTCCGCCTAGAACAAGTGTGGCGGATATTCTGTTAGTTCCCTCTAGGGGGACGTCCGAGCAGTGGGATGTTATAAGCTGTTATTTCTTCTCTTCTTCTAAACATACTTTTACGTATGTATTGACATAACATGCTGTTTGGCAGAGCCCTTGTATCATGGATACTAGACAACTGATTATACTAAATACATACTTTTCTTTTGTAAAATAAATATTATAGATAAACACCCAGACTTGTGACAGGAGTTAAATCCACACAAGCGTTCTGAAATACGGAAGCAGTCGCACCAAGGAGGTCGTCGAATATAAAAAAACAAGGGACACCCGGATGGAACGAAGTTCCTTTCGATTAATTAGTGAAGGAATAGTAATAAAATTTTATTTTTTTAAGTTATAATAATATTTTTTTTATTATTAACTAACCTAACTCCATCAGCAATATACGGAACTTGTGCAGAAACACTGTCAGGATTTATTATTATTATTTTTTATTATTTATTATGTACAAAAAACCTGTATACACTCAACAAAAATAATCGTCGCGACACCACACTGTTCAATACGAAACAGAAATGAAAATATCTGGCTTGCTTTCTATAAGAGAGAGAGAGAGAAACAGAGAAACATGCGCACGCCGCATAGCTTACTATAGCAAAAAGTGTCGTTACAACTTTTCGTGAGAATTTTTTCCATCTAGCCCCCTTTCACAACGCGCGATAAGGAACTTCGTTCCAAAAACAAGTATCCCTTGCAATAATAATAAATAAAGTGAGAATTGACAAAGCGCCACCTATTATCAAAATAGGTTATGTTATGGGTACTACACAACTGGTATATATACTATTTACATAATTCTTTTTTTTTTGTACTCAGGGCGAGCGAACCCGTAGGTGTTCTGAAACCGAAGCTGTTGGGACACGGAGGTTGCTTTATCACCTGTCATTAATCAGGGTGCAAAAGTTTGTGAGGTTAATGATTCCAAAGTTGTTGGTGGAACCTCTTACACCCCGTATATATTAAAAGGTATTATTCACCTCACCTATATAACTCCCAAGCTTCTTCAGATACATAGACTTTCATGTTCAATTGTTTGTATACCTCCTTGAATACGAATTCGTAACCCAACTTTGCTGATGTGTGCAACCCGACACACCTATCTTCGTCTTTCTCGAGCCATGACCTAATTTCATCTATAGCATATTCCACAGTTTCACTTCTCTTTGGAAAGTCTTCGAAATCTATACTCTGTAAGGAAAATATAATTTTTTTATAGCTGGATTTAGATCAGCAACAAACAAAGAAAGTCACCTTCACATTTATAATATTAGTTAGGATTAGGATATATACAGGGTGACTTTGACAAACCCGTCCAAATTCACAAAGAAGAATCTTTAGTAAAAGTTATGAGAAACATGTATTTTAGTTTTGTATCACATAGTACAAAAATGTTGAGTAATCAGCATCACAAAGTCATTCAAAGAACTCGCAATTTACATAATACGGCGCTAGAGTGTGAATGACCTCGCCATCTGACCTAGTAAAAGGCCGAGGACGGCGGCATTGAACCGGGCGAGCGAATACGCACTACTCATTTACGCGGGTGTGACAGAGACAGGTAATAACAGGTTAACGTACGCTGTTTGCACGATATGATTATTCTGTACAATTGAATTAATGATCCTTTAAGAAATATTTTATGGTGAAAATTTGACATACAATTTTTTTTTGCAAAAATGGGTTCCTTAAATGATGTTTAGTGCATAAAAAAAATTTGGACGGGTTTGTCAGTCACCCTGTATATGTGCCCTTATCCCAAACTAAGTGGGATCGACACATTTCCTCTCCTTCCATTCTCCTCCATTAGTCATCAACACAGAACAATCACACCTTTTTTGCCATATCATTATTTTATTGTTGTAGGACAGCAGACAGGCTGACGGCCTGCTTAGAATTTAGCAGTTACCATCGCCTATGGGTGTTTGAAACGCCAGTGACATCGCGAATACGCTGCTGTCCCATAAGGGTACAGGAATTTGGGCCACTAATGCCGGAACACAACACAAGGTTATTATGGCGGCATACTTAAGACCAAAGGTGGTCGCTATCCAGACGGGCTTGGGGCCCTGTCACGTAGCTAGGCTTGTTTTGTCGCCTTTTACGACAGACCGACCCCGGCCGCAGAGGTCAGTATTCTTTCTCTACCCCTGCACGGATAAAAAACTCCTTTTGTATTCATCCACTCTTATTTGTAGCATCATATAGGACATGGATCTCGAGGGTCCCAGGTTCGAATTTCATAATGGCATGCAACACTTGGGCAGTTTTTCTCGTCTAATGTGCATAGGGTAAATAATAATAATAATAATAATAAAAAAAAAAATGACAACTCACGTCAAAATGAAAATATGCTTTCGAAGTGTTGTAAAATTTAATATGTCTAAATAAAACAAGTCACATGAACAGACAAGATAGCCAGCCGTAATCGCGCACGCCTTCCACCAGCTGTACCCACTTCGCCAAGCTCCACCCGACCAACCTCTAACACAGAAGAGAATAATTTGGCCAGAGGGATGTCGAGCCATAACAGCGAGGATGGGACAGCGTCGTCTACCTCGTGTCGAAGACCTACGCGGGGACGTGGACGACCACCATCAGCACGCTTGGAGTCTGCGGGGAGCACCCCGCGCCCGACTCCCGCTACTGGTGGTGTAGTGCGCCGCATGAGATGGACTAGGGAGATGAATGAGAGTGTCATGCGCGCGTACTTTGAGGCTACAAAGATGGGAACCTACCTCACGGCGTATCGTGATCGGATGCTGTCTCTGTTTCAGGTTCTTCACCCAAATACCACTGTCACGGCACAGCGCTTGTCGGATCAGGTGCGGGCCATTCAGCGGTTAAACCTGCTGGACGAACCTGTACTTGATCGTCTACGCACTGAAGTACGGAACAGTCTTAGGATAAATGAAAAAGAACAATATCCGATTCTTGTACAACATAATGATGTTGTGATGGAAGTATCCTCAACATCACCTATATCATCAAATACGGATTTGGATATTCATAGGACTGATTCCGTAAGTAGCCAGGATTTAGAGCGTATGAGGAGGACTTTGGAGGAGGCAATTAAGGAGTATAAAGACATACCTACCCTAAATAGACCACAGCTACCTCGTCTGCCCATACATAGACATAGTTTGTCTATTATGGGTAATTTTAACCAGCTTTTAGAACCGTATATATTAACAAGTAAAGATCTGGATGAGACACATTCTATTTTGTACTGTGGGGCTGTCGCCGTGTGTCGAACTATTGGTGTGAAATTTAATAATCATCCCCAATATAAAAAAGAAACATATGACAAACCAGCCTGGCAGTACAGAATAGAACGTAGAATTAATGCAACACGAACTCTAATAGCTAAACTAATTTGTTTTCGATCGGGAAATACTCGACCAAGGGTGATGCGTTTCGTGACTCAGGCATTTGCTGGAACTGATGTTGGATCTAGTGACTATATGCTTAGAGTCACGGAGCGCATAGACTTCTTGAAACAGAGAGTCTATGCCTGGGCAAACCGGATTCGCAGGTATAAAGAACGCACAGAAAGATATTTCCTTAATTGTCGCTTCCAAAGAAACCAGAAAGGTGTGTATAGAGGCTGGGAACATTCGAAGGTATTAGTGGCTGACGGACAGTTGCCAAATAACGATGCAACGCTGGAATTCTGGCGTGGCATCTGGTCTGTTCCGGGAAGTCACACTGAGAACGAATGGAAAGGGGCTGTTGAACAGAGGTGTGAACTTATTCCAGAGATGGAACAAATCATAGTGGTTCCATCAGACGTAAGTTGTGCAATCCGTTCGTGCCAAAACTGGAAAAGTCCTGGACCGGACGGCTTACACAACTTTTGGATCAAATGGTTTAAGATTTCGCACTCCTGTTTGGCAACTCAATTCCAAGATGCTATAAACTCGTGCTGCCTCCCATCCTTTATGACCACGGGGGTCACGCACCTTATACACAAATCTGGTAGTACCATGGATCCTAGAAATTATAGACCCATAACTTGCTTACCTACCATCTACAAGTTGCTTACATCCATTTTGAGAACAAAATTAATGAAACATCTCTTAGACAACAAAATTTTGGCTGATACTCAAAATGGATGTAGGCCGGGGTCCCGTGGTACGAAAGAGCTCCTCCTCGTAGATATGGCTATCAATAAACAAGTCCGTCGAAATAGAAAAAACCTCTGCACTGCTTGGGTTGATTATAAAAAGGCTTATGATTCAGTGCCGCATTCATGGCTTATGAGGGTGTTGGAGTTGTATAAAATTAACGCTACTCTACGCACCTTCCTAGGTTCGTGCATGCGACAGTGGGTCACAAGACTTAGCCTCCCAGGAAGAGGACGGTTTTTAGACGGACTATTAAGAATAGAGCGTGGGATTTTTCAAGGTGACAGCCTGAGCCCATTGTGGTTTTGCCTAGCATTGAACCCTTTGAGCGCACTGCTTGAGGATTCAAGACTAGGTTTTCAACTTCGCAGAGGGGGTGAAGTCATATCTCACCTACTATACATGGATGACCTCAAACTGTTCGCGTCAAAAAAAACGGACCTACTAGAACTATTAAAACTAACTGAAAGGTTCAGTAGTTCTATAGGAATGGAGTTCGGCGTGGACAAGTGTGCGATTATGCATGTACAGCGGGGGCGAGTTGTCAATTCAAACGAATTACAACTCTCTGAAAATATGTCCTTCAGATCTCTCTCTGAAGGTGACACCTACAAATACCTTGGTATATCACAATCATTAGGTATCGATGACGTAGACATAAAACAGCTGGTAAAGGAGAAATTTTTTAGCCGCCTGAGAAAAGTGTTGAACTCCTTCCTCTCAGGTGGTAACAAGATTCGCGCCATTAACAGCTGGGTTATGCCATCGCTGACCTACTCCTTTGGTATACTAAGGTGGACTCAGACAGAGCTGGATGCCATGGATCGAAGGGTTCGTTGCATGATGACTTCATATCGGATTCATCACCCACGATCATCGGTTATGAGATTGTATATCCCACGGAAGTGCGGAGGGCGAGGTCTGCTAAATGCCAAAAATCTGCACAACCGTGAGATATGCAAGCTCCGGGAATACTTTCTCAAAACCAACGTGGGGATGCATCGGGATATGAAGGCAGTAGACAAGGGACTCACCCCGCTCTCTCTTGCAAAAGAGAGCTGGAGCAGGCCTGAAGTAATGAGTACTGCTGAGCGTATGGATGTGTGGAAGAGCAAGGAGCTGCACGGTAGATTTTATCGAGCACTATATGGGCCCGATATAGATCTGCTGGCATCGGTGAACTGGCTTCGATTCGGTGACCTCTTTGGGGAAACCGAAGGTTTTGTCTGTGCAATTATGGACGAGGTTATTAAGACGAACAACTACCGGAGGTACATCCTAAAAGACGGCACGATCGACACGTGTAGAGCCTGTCACTGTCCTGGTGAGTCGATTAGGCATGTTACTTCTGGTTGTTCTCGTCTTGCTAACTCTGAGTATTTGCACAGACACAACTTAGTGGCCAGAATCATCCATCAGCAACTTGCCCTTCGATACAAGCTTATATCTTCAGAAGTGCCCTATTATAAATACACGCCTGAGTCAGTTCTTGATAGTGGCCATATCACGCTCTACTGGGATCGATCTATTATCACAGACAGGACTATTGTTGCCAATAAGCCTGATATTGTGATAATAGATCGATCTGCGAGACATACGATGATCATTGATATTAGTGTCCCACATGATGGTAACCTCGTGAAAGCAGAAACTGACAAGATTACAAAATATTTAGATCTCGCTCACGAGGTTGCCGCCATGTGGCACATGGAATCAACGAGCATCGTACCGATAGTGGTGTCAGTGAACGGGCTTATAGCGAAAAGCTTCGATAAACACCTAGAGAGGCTTTCGCTAGGTAAATGGGTGAAGGGTCGGATACAGAAGGCGGTTCTCCTAAGCACGGCACGCATAGTGAGGAGATTCCTGTCTCTGGAGCCCTAACCACCGGTAGCTTGGGCCCTAGGCCTCGCTCCCAGCGACGGACGGTTTTTTATATTTTTTAATTTAATTTCTTTGTAAATATCGTTTTATAAAATAAATTATTTTTTTTAATATTAATAAGTATTTTATAAAATGAAATGTAAATTATTTTGAAAAATGTAAATAACTAGAAAAGAAAATAAATAAAGAGGAATAATAATAATAATAATTTATTCAACAACAACAAAATATTGACAATATAAAATACAACATCAATTACAAGTTACAATTAATTAAGATAAAAATAGCAATAGTACTTTAAATTAAATTAATTAAAATTAAATTAAACATTATGACGGTGAAACTTAAATACTCCAAACTTAAATAAAATGATTAAAAGTAGATAAAATAAAATAATTGATTCCACTTGCTCCAGAACTAGATCTATCTGTATCTCTGGGGCAAGTTTATTCTCCCATTTTTAATTCTAATTCTATTTCTTAAACTAATTCTGCATAAATGAATATTATATATTTTACAACGTTAGTTATTATGCGCGAGTGTGAGGAAGTGTTTGTGCGTGCACGTGTGTGTGTGTGTGTGTGTATAAATAAAAATATTGTGCGGAAACCTGCATACCACCAGTGTGTAACCCACCAATACACCTTGGACCAGCGTGACGGTTATACCATTCATCCCTTTTACGGGTAGTGTGTGATACTGTGACTTATTATTGTAAATTTTTTACCCCCCTTCCTTTAGTGATCATACGTAGCACATGAGAAGACCATGTTGTTAATTTTTTGTTAGCAATATGGTTTTGCTAACAGAAAATTAAAAACAATTTTCCTCATACTTATCTTTACTAATTACAACATGAAAAAACTTAGGTCCCAAATGTGACTGAAATTGGTAATTTGAACACCACCACCTATATCATCATACTTCATACTAATATTATAAATGTGAAAGTAAGTTTGTTTGTTACGCTTTCACGCGAAAACTACTTAACCAATCATCATGAAACTTTGTACACATATTCTTGGAGGCATTAGAAGTAACATAGGATACTTTTTATTGAATTTTTATAGCTAGAGTTCAGCAGACAGGCAGACGGCCCACCCTGGCCGGTGGTCACCGTCGTCTATGGACGTTTGCAGCACCAGAGGTAATACAAACGTGCTGCCGGCCTCGAAGAAATTTTATAACGCCTTTTTTGAAGAACCCCATATTGTACCACGCTGAGAAAACCTCAGCCGGAAGCTCATTCCAGATCCTGAGAGTACGCAGCATGAACGTTCTAGAGAAATGTTTCGTACAAGAAGAGGCTCCAAGAAATGGGGATGAACACCAAAAAAAAATTACCCTTTCTTATTTTTTTTTCGATTTAATTTTGCCTGTTAATCGCCCAGCGGAGCGGGCGTGATCGGCTAGTAAAAGATAATTCTGTACAACTCACCTGAAATGTAGTGTCTACATACATGACATCGATTACTACAGGCTCCTTGTTCCTATGTAATTGATTATACTTAGATATATCATTTGGATTGACCCTAAAATCTCCAGTATATAATACTGTTTGGTTGGTTTTACGAAATAGGAACATAACGGATCCAAAACAATGTCCAGCGGGTATGAGGGATACATTCAGGTAGAGGTCGCTTGAATTTTCTTTACTTTCGTTTCTTATACTTATTAATGTAGAGCCTGTAAGAAATTGAATTATGAATGGACGGAATAAGATTACTGACTCAAGCAACCAGGTACGTCCTTTTTTATGGCTGTAGAGCAAGCAGCAGACAGGCTGACGGCCCGCTTAGAATTTAGCAGTTACCGTCGCCTATGGGTGTTTACAACGCCAGTGGCATCGCGAACACGCTGCTGTCCCATAAGCGGGCAGGAACTTGGGTCACTAATGCCGAACAACGCAAGGTTATTATGGCGGCATACTGACAACGTGGTCGCTATGACGGGCGTGGGGCCCTACACATAGCTAGGGTGTTTTGTCGCCTTTTATTATACGACAGGCCGCAGAGGTCAGTATTCTGTCTCCGCCCCTGCATGGATTATACATGAACTTGAATACTTGATCAAACTCTCGCCCCATGTTGTCATCTAATATATAAAATTCTCGTGTCACAGTTTTCGTTGCCATACTCCTCCGAAACGGCTTGACCGATTTTGATGAAATTTTTTGTGCTTATCCGGTATCTATGAGAATCGGCCAACATCTATTTTTCATCCCCCTAAATATTAGGGGTAGTCCACCCCTAAATTTTTATTTTTTATTTTTTGACATTTTATTATTTATATGGCAGAACAACGTTTGCCGGGTCAGCTAGTTTTTAATATAAAAAGCAAGAGTTCTTAACAAAACTTTTTCCATCAATAATGTTAGTAAGACTGTGGCCCTGACGTTGCTTTACTTTCATAGCCTTCTAAAAATCAGGGTAATTATAATAGGCCACCAGTAATATCTTTCTCAGATGCTCAGAAATGGAGTTGGACTGGCCATGTACTTAGAACCAAATATTCAAGCAAATTAGTGACATTCGTACTCTAGAGATGGCAAAAGGTGCTTGGGTAGGCAATATATGCATTGAGAGGATTAGCTGACAGCTGGTATATTTCAAAACCGAGGAGCTCTGGATAAGGCACACTGGCAGCTGGAAGAAGCCTTTGCCCATAGGCACTCCTTAATTAGAGTAACTTATATAATTCATAATAAAGGATACAGAATATGTTACTGCTTCGGG
Organism: Malacosoma neustria; assembly: GCA_963693495.1. Classification (NCBI taxonomy): domain Eukaryota; kingdom Metazoa; phylum Arthropoda; class Insecta; order Lepidoptera; family Lasiocampidae; genus Malacosoma; species Malacosoma neustria. The sequence goes on along the minus strand of OY856400.1, from coordinate 4,338,697 downwards.
TCTTTGAATAAAAATCTTAATCTTAGTGGGCGAATGAAAGGAACAAGTGTTTGAATGAGCGGGTTTCACCACAGACTACAACGCATTAGTGAGGTGCTTGAACAGATTATTAACACTTTATCAACCGCTAGCCTATTAATCGCCTTTTAGCTAACAACTGCTTACTATGAATATACTTTGAATGTATGTTATGAATGTCAGTTTCCAAGTAGGCCAAGCGCCGCAGCAAAAAAAGTAGGTTTGTAATGCAACGTACGGGATTTTTTTTTTGGAATATGTTCAAGGGTGTCCCCTGAATGTAAATCCAAGTCGGGGGTTCACTTCAGCCGCCATCTTGGAAAACACGTTTTATGTAATATCTCTCGAACCGCGCATCGTACGACAAAAATTGTAGAGATCATTATTGTAGACAATAATATTTGCCATCTTTTTTATTTGAAACTTTTTTTTGTATAACGCATAGGTTTTTAATTATAGCGCTCCAAACTTTTTACAATATGGTATTTACTAATGAAAATTTCGCAGAATATAACATAATGACCTATACTGGGAGTAAATGTGTGTGGGACTAAGCTGGTACTTGAAAAGGGGGCAGACTCAATAACGACCGCTCAAGTGTTAATAAGTACAACATAAGTTAGATGTTCAAAAGATAAAGAACTTACCTAACTTAAGAGGCTTTAAATACTTAGTATACTCCCCACCACCTCGTAAATCAATTATGGTAGCTGATATCTCGGACATGTATATAAAAGTGGCACTTTCTTCCAGATACTCCAAAAATTGTTTCGTAAACAAACCCTGGATGTGGTCTTCGTGACAATGGCTAAGGAAGTAAGCTTTCTTTCCAAGAGTTTCGAAGTTATCAACAAATATTTCTGGTATCTCTTCTATGTAGCCATTGAAAGAGTTGCATATTCTGTATCCTGACATGTTAAGAGAACTATACAAAATATATGCTGTAACAAAATTATATAGAATACAAATATATACGATCCACCGTTATGCATCAATTTCTAGGTGGTAGGGGTCCGACTGCACTTCAACCACCTCTGGTCAATAAGTATTAAAACATCCCATACTGTCCCACTGCTGCTCCAGTCTTTCCCTGGAGGAAACAGGCAGTATACCTGCTATACTGCTGCCTGTCCAAGGCAGATTGATGGTTTACACACACCATTGATACCGTATGCTAATTTCCTCATTACCTTTTCCTTCACCATAGGTACCTGACAATTATAGTATACATAAAGTGACCATTTTTTTTTTCATGTCAGGACGCCTATGGAATTTCTTATATAAATAAATACATATATAGGATACGTCAATGTAAAATGTATATTTAAGTGCAAAATAAAAATTATGGTTTAAAAAATGACTTGAAATAATTTATTATGGTTACCCTCACTGACATGACATCTTAATTCTTCCACCAACTTGCCCTAAAAATAATATTTATAAATAATTTCACAACAAAAAACTACTTTGCTACAGCAAAATTAGAGTTACTTTAGTATGTATTTTGTAATACAATAAGTTGGGATAAGTAAGTATTCCGTAAGTTTCTAATAAACACATGCACAACGCATAAATGAACTATCATTTTTTGTCTATCCCGTTCTCGCATGTCAGTCGCTCGCTCTTTCTTGTTCCTGACTGTCAACCCGCATCTACGCTGCGCTGCCGTCTTTCGTGATATTAATTTAGGCAAGTAGTTAAGTAGGTATAAAGGTTTATTCGTAAAAGCGGGACATTTTTGATCTCGTTGGGGATAGCGGGACGGACAGCCTGAAAGCGGGACAATCCCGCCCAAAGCGGGACGTATGGTCACGTTAGGTATACATGCACAAAGAAAAACTGCTTAAACGATTCACACCACCATAGGATTCGAACCCGGGACCTTTAGTATATGGTTTACCAAATGTGTTTGTAGACTTTTTCGCCTGTAGGAAGGATAGGATTGCCTTCAGCTTGCACTACATGTTCCATCATAATCGTTAAATCCTGTTTGTAATCCAAACTTCCACTATGGTACCCAGTCTGCTTTCTGAGTTTTCCTTCTCCACTTTGTAGTCTTAATCTAATAGTATAGAGTCTATTGGCAAGCATATCAACCTTTACAAGTCAGTAGAGTGGACCACATAATCAAATTATTATTGTTTATTTAATTCACATACAATCAATAATTATTTATAGTTATAAAATACACACACAACTTTTCATTTAAGATATTCCTGTTATTTGTTTGTTAATTTTGTTTTAGCTCCAATCAGTGCGAGTCACTTTTGGACTCAAATTATAGCCAGCGGCATATTTTAAGTCATAGTAGTATTAACTTTTGTTCAAGGCTAATAAAGATATTTAATTATTATTCAGGTCAGTATCTATTACTTCTAAATTGTGCATTTCAAGCCCATAATGTTGAGTACATTTAGAAGGAAAAACAGCACACAGCATTAATGCCTATTACTGACATCCTTTTTGTGACCAAGTCACAAAAAAGGCTGTAGCTGGATAATTTTGGCTGTAGTTATGATTAACCACTTGAATACTTACTTTTAAACTTCACGTCAACATATAGGACGGTAAAATAAATTCGCTGGAGTTTATTCCACAGTTTCTCTCGCCAGTGTTTTTTATTGGAAACGGCAGTAAATTTATAGATTATTGACATTCATTACATAAGTGATCTGTAAGATCTTATATTGAAATAGATTATTTCGATTTGAAAATCAATATCAGTGTTTATTGTTTGAAAATTACTAAGTAGATCACTAGTTTTCTAAAGTACTAAATAAATAATGTTTGTGAAGTTTTGGTTTTCTCAACATATATAGGTTTGATTCTTGATTCATTTCATTCTTGATATTGGTTTTTAGTATATTGCTCCAACGCTTTTGGCATCTACTAAATTAATATCACAGTAAAATTCAGTAAATCACAGAAAACTTTTCATAAAAGTCTTAAAATAGTATGAACCAGGGTTGCCAACCTTTAAATATATTTCCTCGTACAGAAGCAGATAAAAATCTCGTACATTGGTTTTCGAATCTCGTACATTCTCAATGCGCGTAAAATGTAATTTTACAAGTTTGCTACAAATAAAATATCTCTATCTATTAAAAAAAACATCTATTATTATATTAATATAGGCTTAGTTTATCATCTCCAAATATGATATCAGGCGTGAGTTTTTAAATTAGATATTTCAGCGACCATTGATGACCCTAGGCAAAATGCGCACTTAGCTTTAGTAACATCATTGGTGTCTGGCAAAAGCCAGTCCTTAAAAAATCCTTTAACCACTGCTGCCTAAAATTTTGTGGACGATGCTGCGATAATGTATTACATTCCGTTTTGCTGGTCCATCCGCCTTTTTGGGTAATTTTCTAGGCGGAGTCAGAGTAGGCGAACAGTCACTGTCTTCGTTGTTAACACTCATTCTGATATTTCTACCGCAACTAAGCAACGAATGACGCAAAGAAAATATAGAACTAATACCAAATAACTTCTTCATAATACAGAAAAAAGAACTACAATTAACTAGTGCACTCGTGACTGTTGCTTTAACAAGTAAGGAACAGAACAGAGAGAGAGAGAGAACAGTAGATATTGTATGTGATGTGACAGAGATGGCTAATGAGAAGAATGAAATGTTTTATTTCTTGGGATTTCCCCGTTAAAGACCGTTTATTCGAGTGAGATCTTCCTGCAATAAAAATTATTTTTTAAAGTTTCATAAATCAAAATCTCGTACGAGGCTAATAACTTCCTCGTACCTCGTACGGAAGACCATAAATCTCGTAATTGTACGAGAAACCTCGTACAGTTGGCAACGCTGCTATGAACTGTATGAACTACAAATCAAATGACAAGTTTGCCGCCAAAACTAAATATGTCAAATTAACATTGACAACACAAAATACAGAATATAGATTTAATTTTAAATAGATATCCAAAGATACGACCTATTGCTACAGCAAATCCCGCGCCATATTAATGTAAACTTCTTCTTAACACTTGTGCACTTTAAGCTAATAGTAACTCTCTATTTTTTTTAATTATCAACAGTATTTACTTAGAAGGCTACATAATTATATATTTAATACAGGCCGACCCCGGCCACAAATGTTAGTATTCTCTCTCCGCCCCTGCACTAATAAAATTGTCGAATACAATCTAGAATCTACACATACTTCTTAATTTTTATTATTATTTCGTCTTCTTGTATATTTAATAAATAAGTAAATTTGTAGACTTTGAGAATGTAGATTATGAAATGTAGATAATACTTGGATCTGATAAAAGCTGATGATGGAATTTAAATTAACCGCGATGATAGAGAGGTAACGAACATTGAAATGAAACACAACACTACACAAATAAACTTTCCCATAGTTTATTTGTGAATTTAGGTTTCAATTAGTTTTTATAATTTGTTGGAAAATGAATTTTAATTGATGTAGCTATAGATTAAATAATATTGCGTTTCAAAATCCCGCTAAAACTGAATTTCCTTTTGGCCAACAGGACTTTTATGTTTTATTCTGACGTATTTCCGTGGATCATAATTAATCCCCCTTCTTTACTTTGGAATATGGAGAAAATTCGAGCAATTTGAGTGTATGAGGGTAGCTACACACATAAGCGGGCCGGCATAGTCAGATCGGCAGTATTTGTCGAACAACAAAGCCAGACCGAAGTAATTACTGCACTTGTTCGGCTTGTGCCGATCGGGTAGTTCATTTGGGTCAACATTTGCCGAATATAGATAATATTAGATTAATTTAGATAATATTAGATTTTACCGCCCGGCTTTGCCGATTAATGCCGGCCCGCCTAATGAAAGCCGAGCGGTTTTCTTCTCGAACATTCGTCTACTTAAATTCGATTTTACTGCCCGGCTGTGCCGATTAATGCCGGCCCGCTTATGTGTGTAGCTACCCTGAGATATCTTACAGTTAAGAACTGAAAAAAAAGCTCGGCTCATTTTCGGCTAATGTGTTTTTTGTTGTGTACATTTATTTTGGATCTAAGAGTGACTGTCATCTGACTCCCCTACCTAAAACATAAATACCGAATGTTGTCGATGTTCAATCATCACCATCACAATTTTGGCTACCTAACAACAATGGCGGACCCTTTTATTATCGTAGTAATAAAAAATTACAGTTAAATTATATCAATAAATTTCTTTATTATATAATTAATCAAAATTTACGAACTATTATTATTTAATTGCATTTTCATTTATTATTGCTTAGAACAACGATAATAGTAATCATGTATATTTTCGTGTCAATTATTGGTAAGCTAGTAAAAATAACGCATTATTAGTAGTAACTATTGTTCTTCTATTATGAAAACTGAGCATTGGCCTTATATTCCAGGCCCTAAATATTATTGGTTTTCTTAGAAGTAATGTAGTAATATAAGTAAAGGAAGCTCGTTCTTTCTTCCTAATTTTAAACGTAGATGACTACCTCTCTATTAAAATGAAAATTAAACATTGTCTTTTAGAAACAAGATCTCAAAAAAAAAGTATCGAAGCGACACTACAACGTAAATGATGAAGATTTTCAAAAAGAAAACGTTAATCAGATGGTAGGGCTTTGCTAGGTGAACATTTGATAGGTGGAAGGACCCCAAGTCCATTTGAATGGCAACTACCACCGTTATAAGTGATCCAGATTCCCGTCACAAACATCCGTAAGTGACGGTAACTGCTTAGTAATGTGTATGTAGGCTCTCTGTCTGTTTTAAATTCCTCAGCAATAAAAAAATAGCGAAAGTATTATGGCTAGCCAGACACGCCTAATAATGACTAATGTTACAGTTTTAGCGATCTTCGAAGCCAACTCCTATATCCTTCTTCAAGTGAAGAAAGACAAGAACCAATCAAACATCGATGCGTTGATACACAAAGTTGTGCCGGCTTTGAAAGGAAATGGCGCAAATACAAAAATGGATACGCGCAAATCTACAGGTATGATTACGCGCAGATACAGGAATGCAGGTAAAAGTAAAAATAAAATATAATAAACTCTCGAAAGATCATCGATATTTGAACATAATTATTTGCTTAGTAAAATTTTATTTCAGGCATAATTCTTAATTTGTTAGCTGGTTCGTTACTTCTCCTTCCTTCTTCCACACTCCAATAGAGCTCCCGCACTCTGCTTCTACACTTACAGTAATAGTATCAGTGAGACCCCGATATCTGTTTTCACACGCATTGGTGAGCGAGGCGCACCGCACACTACTCCATAATAACATTGTGTTCCGGCATTAGCGACCCAGGTTCCTGTACTCCTATGGGACAGCAGCGTGTTCGCAGTGCCCCTAGCGTCACAATCTATCCGTGCAGGGGCGGAGAAAGAATACTAACCTCTGCGGCCGGGGTCGGCTTGTCGTAAAAGCCGACTAAATAAGCCCTAGCTACGTGGTAGGGCCTCAAGCCCGTCTGGATGGCGACCCTTGGTCTTAAGTATGCCGCCATAATAACATTGTGTTGTGTTCCGGCATTAGTGACCCAAGTTCCTGAAATGAAAAAAATACTCTTAGACGTGTACCGACGGCCGCGCTACCGGGGCTAGTGCAGTCTTTAAAAAATCATTTTCAGACTCTGAACACGAGCTGGAGAATTTTGTACTAAACATTGATACTGGGAGCAAACATCACGAATACTCAGGTTCGAAGGTGTCGAACATGTTGAAACATGCTTAGAGAGCAATCGTGGACCACATGAGGAATAATCCTGCTCCAATCTACAGGAGTAGCGATGGGAATGTAATCCGTAAGTAATTTATTGCTGTGGAAAAACAGGTACACTAATAAGCAGTTACCGTTACCTATTGATTGTGACGTCAGGGGCACCGCTAACACGCTGCTGTGTAGGGCACCTTGTCATCCAAAAGAACTAACCCGCCCGCTTCGCTGGTCGAATAACAGAAAAAAGTATCGTGCTACACCGCTTGCTGAAAAAAATTGTTGTTTCTCAAAACTTTAATAACTTTATATTAAATGAAGATATCGCAATATTTATTTATAGATAAGGGCCAAGTGCCTAAGAAATGAAACTTAGAAAATTTTAATTGAAATCTATTCAGTAGTTTTGCTGTGATGCGCACACAACTGCAGACCTCTATCATTTTATTTATATAGAAGATACACAATTGAAAGATATGCTTCAGTTTATTAGAAGTCATTATTTTGGAAATAATTGTAGATAATATTCCGTGCCTGGACTGAATATTTCGCGGAAGAGCCGTGGCCGAGGAGTCAAATCCATGAATTGCCGACCCCTGGCGTAGGGCAATTGGGACCTGGGTCACTTGTGTCATTTAGACGGGCTTAGAGCCTTTTTATTTATAATTAACAACTGAAACCTCGGTTTACTTGCCTCTTTGCTACCAGTTAGGGTTGTTTTGTCGCCTTTAACGACAAGCCACCCCTAGCTGCAGGGGTTAGTATTTGTACTCAGTCCTAGCATGGAGAAGAGGACTTTGTAGCCTTATAGTTACTTATAAGAGATGAGTCTTATTATTGCTTCTACTATGAATAACACGGATACAGGCTTTCGTTAAGTTTAAAAAAATTAGTTACTATCGTCATCATTTCAGCCGGAAGACGCCCACTGCTGGACAAAGGCCTCCCCCAAAGATCTCCACGATGATCGGTCCCGCGCTGCCCTCATCCAACCTATTCCGGCGATCTTGACCAGATCATCGGTCCATCTTGTGGGGGGCCTACCAACACTGCGTCTTCCGGTACGCGGTCGCCATTCGAGGACTTTTCTGCCCCAACGGCCATCAGTCCTTCGAGCTATGTGCCCAGCCCACTGCCACTTCAGTTTTGCAATCATTTTAGTTACTATATAGATAAATATACTGATACAAATGTATAATTGTATAATCTAATATATAAAATTCTCGTGTCACAGTTTTCGTTGCCATACTCCTCCGAAACGGCTTGACCGATTTTGATGAAATTTTGTGAGCATATTGAGTAGGTCTGAGAATCGGCCAACATCTATTTTTCATACCCCTTAGTGACAAGGGTGACCCACCCCCAAATTTTTTTTTATTTTGTGACATTTTATTATTTATATGGCAGAACAACGTTTGCCGGGTCAGCTAGTTGTATGTATAATTTAAAAAAAATGTGTGATTATTTTACCTATTGTGAACTTGTAACACAACATGTTAAAGCAAATAAATATATATTATCTTATCAAATCATACAGCGCCATCTAGTGCCAAAGTAAGGAGCATGGCACTTGTCTTATGGTTTCTAGACAGCTGATTACCTACATAAACATCCAGACGTGAGACGAATTGAACCCACGACCTCCGCAAGCGTACTGATGTATGTAAGCCACGAAGGTCGTCAAATGAGAGAAACCCAGAAATCCATGGCAATGACCTTTGTAGTCTTTTCCATCCATAAATTACGTCACATGAATTTTGGTACTTTTTAATCCCTCCTCCCGTCCTTGTAGTTTGTCATTTTTCAATTTTATGCATGTATCTATTTAAAAATAATCAAAAGAATATGAGTATAATATGTATGTGAAGTTTATGTATAATATGTATTTATTTACAAAAAGAAAATTATATCAGTTGTCTAGTAGCCATAACACAAGTGTACTTACTCTAAGACCAAGCGGCGCTGTGTGCTTTGTCACCAAAATATTTTTTATAATCTGGATACAATACAAAAGCGCACTCTTCAAGGACAAATACCTTCAAAACTCATTTATGAGTCATCTTAAGACATTGTATTCTTTTCATACAGAGCCACAACTGGTGAACTTTAGAAGTGGAAATGGCAAGCCATCAGTCCTCCTGGATGTCAACACCAACTCATTAGTCCAGATGGTAAAGGACGCGCTGTCATCCAAGACAGTGCAGAAAACTTTGAATATGCTGATTAAGAAAGCTGCTACCGTATTTAGGGCCTTTACGGAGGAAATGCGAAGAAATAGGAGACAGGATTTCTGAGTGCATATAGGACCGTATTCTTCTACTTTCTTCATTCGTCTGCGCGCGACAACTACTATACGGTGAGTGTAGGGCACTCAGTGCTGGATTAACCACATAGCAAGAGTAGCAATTGCTACGGGCCCCGTGCAAAAGGGGGCCCCGCATATTTAAACCCGCTCATCTTGGCCTGAGCGTAATTTTTTAAATTAAACTAATTAACACGTGGTAACATAACATTATATTGAATTTATTTAATGTCACAAAAAGGTGAAACGTTACATCTTTTCCTACTAACACAATCTACGTCATACAATCGGTAACCCCCATTATTTCCTTGGCGAAAATAAAACAGAATTTCATACGATAAAAGCACATGTTACAAAAAGTCGCTCGTAGAAATGTGAAGAATTTGAGTCGGCCCTAATGAGCTCATTATCGGGCCGCGGACCGACTCGAAATTCTCCTGTAGACTGGAGACACCACATCAGGAAAGTAGCCAACTGCAAGATCATATCCAGCGAGACTGTCACTGCACAACACCGTCTTCATGTCATGGACCTCTGCGTGAAGCCCAAAGACAAACGTGTTGAGCGTTTCCATCGCCGAATCAGGTGGTGGTTACTTGATGAAGTCACGTCCCAGGAGCTTGCTTGAGCCATTGGCGACAAGTGGATTGGTGATGTAGTTTTTACGTTGATGCTGTAGTTTGAGGTATGGAAGCACACTTGCGCCCAGGTGCGGGATCCTTTAAAAATATTTGCTACGGGCCCCGCGCTTGCTTAATCTGGCACTGAGGGCACTGCTTTATTATACGCTGTCTCGCTTGCACATTTGTTAGTCTCTTTCTAATTTGGTTAATTATTGCTCTTATTTTATTAGCATATCACTTTGATGTAACATTTCTCAAATAAAATTATGGAATTGAATCTAGAACCGCCTTTCACTGAGGAATCCAACAGTAATATCAAAATATTCAGTTATTTTGATTTAAATGTAAATAAATTTATCTGGTTATATTATTATTTTTATTATAGGAATAAAATGTTCGTTTTTTTCCATAAATTCAGAGGTACTACTGGTGATGTACTCAATTGAAATTCACAAATGTTTGTTGTATTTATTGTTGTATATTTTTAATTGTTGTGATGCAATAATTTACTTTATTGCTGCTTTATATAATATTTCTTTTTTAATTATTGTTCTAGTACATACATAAGTTTCGTCGTCGTAAGATCGTGACGTCATTCCAAGGGCTTAACGGAAGATCAGCGTTGGTTTTTAAGAACCAGCATCATGCCGAGTTAGGTCATATTTAGGACAATATAGCTATAATTTTTAGTATAATTTCTATGTAAATTTACTGTATGAGTTGTCCTAATAAATAATTATTCTTTTTTTCTCAATCTATTGGAAACCGAATTTCCGAATTTGACCACAATGTCAGGTGCGATCTGACTGATCGTAGATCTGGGTTTGCAATAATATATTTTTAATTACTTAGGAACAGCAGGCATGCTGATGGCCCACTTAAAAGTAAGGAGTTACCGTCGCCTATGAGTGCTTGGCCAGACTGAATGTTTGTGACGCTAGGGACACCGCGAACACGCTATCTTTTTTTTTTTTTTATTGCGTAGGACAGCAGACAGGCTGACAGCCCGCTTAGGATTTAGCAGTTACCGTCGCCTATAGGTGTTTGCAACGCCAGTGGCATCGTGAACACGCTGCTATCCCATAAGGGTAAAGGAACTTGGGTCACTAATGCCGGAACACAACACAAGGTTATTATGGCAGCATACTTAAGACCAAAGGTGATCGCCATCCAGACGGGCTTGAGGCCCTACCACGTAGCTAGGGTGGGTTGTTTTGTCGCCTTTTACGACAGGCCGACCCCGGCCACAGAGGTTAGTATTCTTTCTCCGCCCCTGCACGGATAGAGATATCTGCATAGAGGTATGACCTGGGTTACTAATTCTGGAACACAACACAAGGCGGCATACTTATTACAAGGGTGGGTGCCATCCAGACGGGCTTGGGTTCTATTATCCCTTATTGAGCAATCTCGTTAAACCGAAATATATGCGAATAGCGAGTCCACTGCGGGGCCGCCACGGCTACTAGAATGCAAGTGGCTGAGGCTGTAGGCATCTCAACTGAGCGAGTACGTCACATTTTACATGAATATTTGAATATGAAAAAGTTATCCGCGAAAGATCACACTCGACTATAAGTGCAACCGTGTGACCTCTTCAAAGAAGTGTTTGGCGATGTTCAACCGCAATCCGGACGAGTTTTTACGCCGTTATATAACTGTAGACGAAACATGGATCCATCACAATACCCCAGAAGGTGGATCTGTCAGCCAATAAGGTCATGGCCACAGTTTTTTGGGATGCCCGCGGTATCATTCACATAGATTACCTAGAGAAGGGTAGAACGATCACCAGAAAATAATATTTAGAGCTTTAAAACATATTCAATATTGATTTAAAGCGTTTCACATTTGGCGAAAAAAGTTCTGTTCCATCAAGACAATGCATGAGTGTACACGTGTGTAGTCACTATGGCAAAAATCCATAAATTGGGCTACGAACTGCTACCCCATACAGCACATTCTCCAGATCTAGCCCCCGTGCGACTGTTATCTTTTTCCAAACCTGAAGAAATGGCTGGGTGGTATGAAGTATGAGATTTGGGTTGAATGAAGAGGTCATAACCGAAACAAACGCCTATTTTGAGTACCTTGAGAAAATCTATTATTTGGAAGGAATAAAAAAATATAAAATGCTGGACTAAATGTATTGATCTAAAAGGAGATTATGTTGAAAAATAAAACGCTTATATGCCAAAAAATTTTTTATTCAAAATTTCGGAGTTATCAAACAGCCTTCGTAATATCCACAATTAACGGGCATTGTTTATATTTTTGGTTAAATGTAAAAAAAAAATTAAACTCATTCAAAACCAAGCTTCAAGGGTGTTTCGATTTTTCTAGTTAGTATATTACAAACATTCAAACAGGATTAATGGTATAATATAAAAAAATCACTAGAACGGATTTTTAAGTTTTTTTCTTATTGCTGACAGGCGGGCACATGATAGCAAGCAGTTACCGTCACTTGTGGATGTTTGCGACGCTAGGGGTACAGAAACCTGGGTCATTTATAGCGGAACATAACAATGTTATTACGCCGACATATTTAGACAGGGGTGATTGCTATCCCAACGGACTTGGGGTCCTATCACCTATCTAGGGTTGTTTTGTCGCCTACGACAGACCGCCCCCTGCAGGGGCCAGTATTTTAACTTCGCCCCTGCACAGATAAAAAAAATTATTACATTAATATTCTTGATGACATGAATATTGTTGACAGAAAGAAAAAAAGATTTATTTTATTTTTATTTATTGTTGCTTTAAAAAATCCTGAAAAGATTTTTTGAACATTTTACAAATCACTCTATATACATAAAAATAATAAATAACTGGGAATGACATAGAAATCACATGAAAAAAGCACCAAACAATATAAATTATAAGTACAATTTAAATAAATTCACATAAAAACTAAATATAAAGTCCTCAATATACCGCTTCAAGCGTAATTATGCTACCGGCACGCTATGATGGCCGTTTAGACGTTTGTCCACTCCATGAAGTTTCGTATTAATTAGTAATTACATTTGAAGGAGCAAATTGCTGTTCTTTATTATCAATAACTGCACGTCGCTATTGACAATAAAGAACAGCAATTTGATCCTCCTTCAAATGTAATTACTAGTTAATACGAAACTTCATGGAGTGGACAAACGTCTAAACGGCCATCATAGCGTGCCGGATAGTAGTTACAGAGATACGCAAAATGGCGAATGAACTGCCTATTTCAATCAGTGAAGCGTGGGTAAGATTACCCCAACTTGAACGCGCACGTTGCACACAATGTAAGCTACCATGTCAGTGTCAAGAAGCCGAGGGAAACTTAGCCGCAAATCAGAGGACAATTTAATGGCATTATCCCCGTATTGTGCGACACGCGCGTGATGCTACGGTGTGTTCAAGTATAAAACGCAACCTTTGAAGACTTGAGACCCTCCCTCTCTCATGTAACGAGGCGTAACGTATATCTGTACCCCTTTCTCCTCCTAAAAGTTACATAACACTCGAGTAACTATTTTAAAGTGAATCTTTTATTCTATCGCCCTAAAATTTGTCGTCCATCTATCCCATGTCGCATGGCTCCGGCGCATGGCAGCCAAAGCCAATATGGCGGCGTTTATATTCTCAATTAATTCGTGCAAGTGTTACGCAGTATTTCTGTGTTTTGATCTGTATATTAATCTAAATGTTTTTTTATTGTTCACTTTATCTTGATGGATAACGATACGGCTAGTGAGTTAAATAAACCGGTCAACAAGGGAATAACCAAGAATAGTGCGAAAAGATGCGACGATTGCCTACAAACCGAAAAAAATTAACTAAAAGCCACATTTATGTCGCACAAAATAAAAATTACATAAAATACAATCGGGGGACTTCCCGTAAAACATAAACAAAGGCTTGACAAGCCTTCGTTTATGTTTTTGGACATTTGGAAGATTTTTATTCCTTCGCCCTTGTAACGCATCGTTATGTTTTACAAAAACCCCAATCCCCCAAATTGCGTTACGTCATACTTGAATAACTCCTAGAGTGGAGGGACATTTTACCCACGGCAGCACTGATGTTATTATACAATTTAGAATTCAATAACAACCCCCGTGGCATAGATTGTGTACGATTTCCATCTCAAGTATGTATAATGCGTTTCAAATAAGAATAGGATCGACTTTGCGCCATGCTGTGACGTCATAGCATAGGTTTTTCATATTTATTCCACTAACTGTTGTTTAAAATAAAATTAGGTATGTTGATTGTATTTATGACTTCAATTCCACTCACTATTATTGATATGCAGCAAATAATATTTCGTTCCAAACCGTATTTTTCTAGTGACATTTGACAGATAAAGGTCATTGACGTTCCTATTCTTATTTGAATCACATTGTACATTTACTTACAAAATATATATCAGTTGTCAAGTATCAATAACACAAGCGCTTCGCTGCGACTAAATGACGCTTCATCATACAAATATGGGAAGGTATACTACGTGACCCGTTCATGGGAGGGTCTTCAGAATACCACGCTTGGTCACAGGGAGGAGATACAGCTTAGGTTTTCGTCACATAGTCAATATAATCTAAAGGGCATCTCGCGCTTTTTCGAGCTATATTAAATATGGCGCGTTTAGCGTTTAGTTTTTGAAACTCGTATTTATGATTTGCTACGCAAAAAGTAGAGGGGTATCTTGAAAAGATGGATCAATAATGGGGGGGGTTAAAATGGGTCACGTGGTATACTTATGTTCCCTATTTTTCTCCCTGGACTCGATATAACGCTTCATTAGTAATGTAAAGGCCTATTTCAAAAACACAAACTTTTAGGAAAACGCGTTTAAAGATTCGGGATTCTCGATATTTTAACTGTATCATTCATAATATCGTAATTTAAAGTGCTATAGCCCTGAATTTTTTTATGTAGACTATGATGAACGTACTACAGTATTAACAGCTGAAACATTACAAAAAATTGATTCAAATACGTACTGGAGCCTTACTAGTTGAGCCTCTCTAGGAGGAAGAAGCGGGCGCGCGAGGGTGGTGTGAAAGGGACACAATTACAGTATTCATTAAAAAATTTGCTTTTTCTGTTCTTGTGAAAGCCAAGTGGTAGAACAGTTAGTACCTATTGAGCCCATATAACGCAAAGTCAAAACCTCAAAATTTCGAATTGTGCCCATATATTACTAAGGGAGCGATATGGTCGTGTGTACACCCAACCTTATAACGCCACTAAGGTAGCCACTGAATTGATTTATATACGAGTAATCTTCGGGCTGCTTTTGGTCGAGCACGTGTACGGAGATGCTCAGAGTAGACAATTCTCTAACGACCAGACCGAAGAGGTCACCAATAAGTAACATTATGGCATTTAAAACAGCAAAAATATATATAACTCAGAGTTTTTGGTAAAACACTTTATAAATCTCACGAGGACATTTTTTATTGCTGAGGAACGGAAGACTAGCTAACGGCCCACTTAATAAGCTATTTTTTTAAATTTTAATTTACAGTGGCTTACATTGGCTTAATAAAAATAACAGCATAAAAAACCACTAAGGTTTGTACAATGCCATCGAAACTTAAGTCTACGCTCGTTCAAATAAATAATTATAATTAGTTATTACACGCTGCTGTCTAATAGAGGTACAGGAAACTGGGTCACTAATGCCGGAACAAAGTTATTATGGCGGCATACTTATAGACAAAGGCTAAGATGGGCTTGGAGCCCTACCACGTAGCTAGGGTTGTTTTGTCGCCTTTATTGATAGGCCTACCCCGGCCACAGGGGGTTATACTTGAGCCATTACAAACGTGCGAACTGAGTCATAAATCATTTTTATCAGACCTCTCGCTCACACTTATAGGCATATCGGAACTCTCGCTCACTCTTCTAGTGTTGTGACATTATTTAACAAAGTGTAGCCACCATATCATATTAATAAGGAACAGGGAAGCTCTGAAAAGTCATCATACATCATCGTCGGCCACGTCGCATATGTACTATCCACGAAGCATCGCCCTCAACTTCATTACATTTCTCGGAAGAGACTTCGGGCGATAATAATAACAACGTACATATTAAATCGACAACGCGACCACACGCTCACTGCGCAACGTCTCAGCCGGGAATGACCGCGAACGGCGCGAACGCGCGTATCAACGTCGCCTGCGGAGGCGGCAGTGCGGGACGAGGACTCGACCAAATTTCGAAAAAACGATAATCCTGTTGTCAAGCCATGGTTGAAATATTTAATTTCCAAGAATTTGTGTCGTGTAAAAACATCTGCATTTGTTTACTTTTTAAACGCTTCTGATTGGTCGACGATCCCCAGCCAATTCATATATAAAGAGCACGAATTTTGAAATACATTATTCAGTACGGGATCAGTACTCAATACGGCTTCCGTATTGATTCAGTTAACCATCCCTGGTGTTGTTTCATTTATAACCCAAATGGTGACCCTCTGAAACACTGAACCCGGTCACCAAAAAAGTTAAGTTATCGAATAATGCTTCCATGGTTCGCGTAGGATTGTCTAATGATAACTATTATAACAGAGAACGGTGGTCTGAAGCTCAATGTGGCGAAGACCGAGTACTTGGCCTGTAACTCCACAGATCCCACACCCGTACGCATAGACGGCAACACGGTCGAGCGCACGGACCGAGTGAAATACTTGGGATCAGAGAGTTGAATATTTAAATCAATGCTTGGGATCCGTGTTTCATGCATCCGGTGACATCAATTGTGACGTCAAAGCACGCATTGCTGCCGCGTGGGCCAAATGGCGTGAGGTGACTGGTGTCATTTGTGACCCCAAGATGCCGGTAAAGTTGAAGGGACAGGTCTATAAAACCATTATTAGGCCTGTCCTTTTATACGGCTGTGAAGCGTGGCCAGTGTTAGAGCGACACAAGCAGGAGCTGCGTGTCACGGAGATGAATATGCTGCGGTGGATATGTGGAGTGATGCGGAAGGACCGCGTTAGGAACTCCCGCATTCGCGGCGGTCTTCATGTCCGTGACATTGCGGATAAATTGCAAGAGTGTCGGCTCCGTTGGTACGGCCACGTTTTACGGCAACCGGATGCTTACGTGGGTAACAAATGTCTGGCCATGCCACCCCCGCCAGGCCCCGGCACGAGGGGTAGACCCAAAAAGTGCTGGCTTGACGTCGAAAAGGGTGATATGCGTGCCAATGGGCTCACTACCAGGGATACTGAAGACCGTGCGAAGTGGAGAAGAAAAAGTCGGAAAGCGGACCCCGGGCGCCGAAGCGAGAGTTTGGGCTGCAACCGGGAATTAACGCAGAGATGATGATGATGAACTATTATAACAGATTATAACACAATTTTTACAAACACTTACAACCTACAATTTACATGTATCAGTCATCAACGACCACGTCAACTGACTACCTGAACCCGAGCGGCATCCCTTTATCGATATCGAGTTGCGCGGCATTGTCACATTCCTTTGACGTAATGTTTTATGACTCAGTTCGCACGTTTGTAATGGCCCAAGTATAGTATTCTCCCTCCAAAACCGCATTTTATTCCTTGAATGAAACCATATTTATGATTTACTAAAGGGGCCCGTTCTCATATACTACGAATGGTCAACAAATGGGGGTAAAAATTGACAAAAATGGGTTACGTGATATTGGTACGTTCACTTATACCCCGATCAGAACCAACTATTCGCACTGTACCCAGGTTCCTGTGCTCCTAAGTGGGAAGCGGCGTGTTCGCGGTGCCTCTTACGTCGCAAACATCCATAGGCGACGGTAACTGCTTACTATTAAGTGGGATGTTGCCCTGTCTGCTGTACCTCGGCAATAAAAAAATCTATACAGGTATCCAACCCACAGGCAGGACCCCACTAGATTATTTATGCATCTGAGTCATGTCAATTCGTGTATGTTAATGTTTTATCAACCACCCTGTATAAAAATAGTCCGAAACCCACTTGATGTTCAAGTGGGAACGTACTGTACATAATTAATACATAAAAGTATGACTTAATATTATGACTATATTATACACATCCTTGGTCCAAGGTTTGAAAAACATTTTAGACGTCAAAAGTATCAGTGGAATCCGTTTATAATGAAATTGAAGGGATATGGCAAACACGTCATACAAAGCACTTTGTAGAAAATAAACAACCTCTTGTATTTGCTAGGCAAGCCCACCCTAAAGCAGGTGCTCACCGCCGCCTATGGACGTTAGCAACTCCGGAGGAATTACCAACGCGCTGCCGGCTTCGAAGAAATTTAATAACGCCTTTTTTGAAAAACCCCATATAGTACCGCTCTGAGAAAACCTCAGCCGAAAGCTCATACCAAATCTTGAGAGTACGCAACATGAACGCTCTTGAGAACCGTCTCGTACAAGAGAGAACAGGCTCCAGGAAATGGGGATGAACGCCCAGCCGATGGCGGGCAGTGCGGTGGTAGAAAGACAAAAGCACCATTCTAAACAGTTCCACAGATTACTCCCCGTTGTACAGATTTAGGTAATAAGTAAAATATATAGTTTTTCAGTTGATGATGAATAACATTGTGCGAAGAAGACATCACCGTGGTCAAATTATCATTTTCAATATTGCTGTGAACAAATCGTGATAATAATTCTACAGCCTTTAATGCCTTTTCTACTGTAGGTTCATCAGTTACGCGTTGCTCATTAGCTTAGTTAGGAATCATGTCAGTCACTATAACCGGACACAATTTACTAAAAACAAAAACGTAACAAATCATCGATATTAATCGTTATAATATTTTACTAGTTTCATTCAGAAATGCAGAATTAGTTTAAAAATGTCGTACAAAGCACCCCACGCTTTTAGAACAGTGATATTAATTTTCTCGTCAGTAATTTTATTCTTGATAAGAATTATTTTTACTTTTTAGTTTGATAAGAGCGTGATTTTTTAGATTTTTTACTAAAACTAGCTGACCCGCAAACGTTGTTCTGCCATAAAAATAATAAAATGTCAAAAAATAAAAAATAAAATTTAGGGGTGGACTACCCCTAACATTTAGGGGGATGAAAAATAGATATTGGCCGATTCTCATAGATACCGGATAAGCACAAAAAATTTCATCAAAATCGGTCAAGCCGTTTCGGAGGAGTATGGCAACGAAAACTGTGACACGAGAATTTTATATAATAGATTTTTTGTTGTCACCTTCCAACCGACAGATGTTTTTATTAATTTAACGCCATTTTCCGGCAGAAGGAAAAAAAAGTGTTAATCCTGATGATCCTGATAAGGACTTTGGGACAAAATTATGAATTATGTGTATTCTCATCAGGTCTAGACAAGTTATGTAAAATTTTGAACTTTTTGGATCTTTCAAAGTAGGTAAAAATCAAGTCCGGAAATTCCATTACATACATACATACAGGTCAAAATAATAAAAGCGTAGTAAAAATGGGCCACAATAAGCGAAGTCATTATCTAGTCTTTGATATATAACTTAATATGAAAATCAACTTAACTGTGTAATTAATCATAATAATCATAATCATAATAAACGGATTCTACCGTATCTCAATCTAGTACCGTGATATCAAACTCATCTTTGCACTTACAAAGTCCTAAAACATCCTATCATCAAAATACCTTTGCAATACAATTCGTTATTGTTCATTACAATGTCAACAGCATACACAAGATGGCGACCGTCGTCAAAATGGCGGCCGGCGTTGTTGCGCCGGCGCCGCACGTTAATATGTCGTTGGGGTACAGATTTGGCGGTAGTGGCTCTTCACCACCCTTACAATATTCCTTCCTTGACTGAAATAAATAATATATAAATATGTATTAAGGAATATTAGAATATATATATTATGTTATTAGGAAAGGGTGTTCACCATTTTTTTTGTCTCGGGGAAAAACCTCTCTTGACGGGTTCCCCCGGCCCGAGGGGACCGAGAGTTAAGTGGGACTCTGGGGAAGATGTTCAGCCATCCGACTACCCACTAAAAAACCCCGCTGTTCTCCTATCGCCTACGCCCGGGCCTACGGATATGTGGCCTACCGATCTCGTGGCCCGGGCCGGAAAAAAAAGGGTGTTCACCACACTTATCCAAGGTGAACGCCCGCGAACGTCAAGGTTTCGACTTACGTCACAAATTTGTGTTTGTGTTATTTATGTTTTTTTTTACAGCTGTAGAACAGCAGACAGGCTGACGGTCCGCTTAGAATTTAGCAGTTACCGTCACCTATGGGTGCTTGCAACGCCAGTGGCATCGCGAACATGCTGCTCTCCCATATGGGTACAGGAACTTGGGTCATTAATGCCAGAATACAATACAAGGTTATTATGGCGGCATACATAAGACCAAAGATACCTACTCCCTACCACGTAGCTAGGGTGGGTTATTTTGTCGCCTTTTACGACAGGCCGACCCGGGCCGCACAGGTCTGTATTCTTTCTTCGCCTCTGCACGGATAAGATGTATAACCATAATACAAGTGCTATGCTACGTACTTTGGGACTATGTTTTTTATTGTGGGACAGTAGACAGAATGACGGCGCACTTAATATTAAGCAGTTATCCTTGCCCATGAATGTTTGCAACGCTAGGAGCACCATGTTGCCATCCGCGTAGGGGAACCTGGTCACTCATTCCGGAACACAATGTATGGCGGTATACTTAGAAACCGGGACTGGTTGCCATCCAGACGGGCTAAGCGTCGGCGCGTGCGCAGCATTTCAGCTTGATCATCGATTTATGACTTTGGCGGGTAGGACAAACTATACAAAACTGGCAACGACAAAGCGGTGTTCATTGCGCGATACAAAAGTATACTTACAGCGAATTCCTCGGCGCACATCTCCCGACAAGGTGGACAGACGACGCCCCCTTTATGCAGCCACCCTTGGCTTATTATCCTAACTTGCAACACTTGACCGGCGTGGAAACAAGTGTAGGTATAGTTACCAACCTAATAAAAAGTTTAAAATATTACCAACCTAACAAAAAGTTTAAAATATTACCAACCTAATAAAAAGTATAAAAGATTACCAACCTAATAAACAATGAGAATTTTTTTTAAATTTCTTCCACTTGTTTCATAACCTGTTTTACAGGACTTGTTTCGTGTTTATGTATAATGTGTATTTTTTAAACAAAAGAAAACTATAAATAGTATATCAGTTGTCTAGTACCCATAACACAAACGTTCTGCTGCTTACTTTGGCAGATGGCGCTGTATCAATTTCACAATATATTAATTTTTACTCAGATAACAAATGTTGTTATTTTACGAGACCGCCAGCGCGTTGCCAATACCCGTGATGTGG
Organism: Malacosoma neustria; assembly: GCA_963693495.1. Classification (NCBI taxonomy): domain Eukaryota; kingdom Metazoa; phylum Arthropoda; class Insecta; order Lepidoptera; family Lasiocampidae; genus Malacosoma; species Malacosoma neustria. The sequence continues at coordinate 4,317,739 of OY856400.1, read as the reverse complement.
CAACCGTCCATAGGCAACGATGACTTGCAATCAGGTGGGTTTAATGGCAGTTTAACTCCAGCTATAAAAAAAGCAATCAATAAAAGCAGACAGAATATAGAATTAAATTCAGCCGCCACTAGGTGGCGTTAATATCTTTTTTTTTTTTAAATTGCTGTAGGCCAGCAGACAGACTGACGGCCCACTTAGAATTTAGCAGTTACCGTCGCCTATGGGTGCAACGCCAGTGGCATCGCGAACACGCTGTTGTCCCATAAGGGTACAGAAACATGGGTCACTAATGCCGGAACACAACACAAAGTTATTATGGCGACATACTTAAGACATCATCGCCATCCAAACGGGCTTGCGGCCCTACCACGTAGCCTAGGCTTGTTTTGTCGCGTATTACGACAGGCCGACCCAGGCCGCAGAGATCAGTATTCTTTCTCCGCCCCTGCACGGATAAAAAAATCTTGAAGAACTCCAAGGTATTTTACCCTTTTTGAGGTAAACTTACAACAATATGCAGTCTTCCGCTCTCGCACTTATATTTATAACATCCAGACCCCCAATGTTGCCATTCGCGAATCTAGAAAGCAACAAAACGGTTTCTATTAAAATATCATTTAAAGAACCCATTTCTGCAAAAAAATTGTATGTTAAATTTTCACCATAAAATATTTCATATATGATCATTAATTCAATCGTACAGAATAGTGCTATGATGCAACCTTCGTACGTTAACCTGTTATTACCTGTCTCTGTCTCTCCCGCGTAAATAAGTAGTGCGTATTCGCTCGCCCGGTGCAATGCCGCCGTCCTAGGCCTTTTACTAGGTCAGATGGAGAGGTCGTTGACACTCTAGCGTCGTATTATGTAAATTGCGAGTTCTTTGAATGACTTTGTGATGCTGATTACTCAACATTTTTATACTATGTGATACAAAACTAAAATACACGTTTCTCATAACTTTTACTAAAGATTCTTCTGTGTGAATTTGGACGGGTTTGTCCAAGTCACCCTGTATATATATATATATATATATATATATATATATATATATATATATATATATATATATATATATATATATATATATATATATATATATATATATTCTCCCATTCTTATCCAAAGTTCTGGAACGTTTAGTACATCAGCAACTTACTATTTTCCTTAATACTAATTCCCTTTTTAACCCACTCCAATCTGGTTTCCGTTCCGGCCATAGTACTACCACTGCATTAGTAAAGGTTACAGACGACATCCGTCATGGTATGGCTGACGGTCTACTAACTGTTCTTACATTACTTGATTTCAGTAGTGCTTTCAATCACGTTGACTTTGACATTCTTCTTGCGACTTTGCACTCTCTGAACATATCTCCGACTGCTATTGACTGGTTCCGTAGTTACCTGTGTGGGCGCCGGCAGCGAATTCATATTGATGATGTTAGTTCGTCCTGCTGTAATTTAACAGCCGGTGTCCCTCAGGGCGGCGTTTTATCTCCTTTGTTATTTTCAATTTTTATAAATTCTATCACCACTAATCTTTCTTCTTCCTACCACCTATATGCAGACGATCTTCAAATTTACACGCAGTCTAGAATTGAGAGGATTAATGAGGCTATTGAAATTATCAACGATGATCTAGCCAGGATTCTTGACTGGACTAATAAGAATGGTTTAAAAGTGAATCCTAGCAAAACCAAAACTATTATTATTGGCAGTTCACGCATGTTAAGAAGAATAAACTGGACTACCCTTTCTAAAGTGGTGATGGATGGTGTAGTGATAGATTTTAGTGAGAATGTTCGAAATCTTGGAATTGTTTTTGATCGTGAGCTGTCATGGCGAACTCATCTTACTGAAACAAGTCGTAAAATTTTTGCATCCGTAGCTTCGTTAAAAAGATTAAAGAATTTCCTTCCCACTGCCACCAAGGTTGCTCTTGCTCAATCTCTTTTACTTCCAATATTAGATTATGCTGACGCCAGTTATCCAGATTTAACCCAAGAGCAATTCGATAAGCTTGAAAGACTTCAAAATGTTTGCATTCGGTTCGTATTTGGTCTGCGCAAATATGACCACGTATCAGAATTTCGGAAAAAGCTTAAATGGTTGCCAGTCCGTTTTCGCCGGAATGCTCATATACTCTCTCTCCTTTACAATATCCTATTTGATCCTCGTTTTCCATTGTACCTTAAAGAGCGTTTTACTTTTCTGCCATCGTCCTCTACCCGTGACTTGCGCTCATGTTATCAGCTCACTCTAGCAACTCCTTCTCACACCAGTTCCTCATTTGTGTATAATTCGTTTATATTAAAAGCAGTTCACTTATGGAATTCGCTCCCTGTTAATATCAGAAAGGCAGAAACTGTGTATTCATTTAGAACATCAGTTTTCGATCACTACTTGAGGGAAGCATAGTAGCAGTATTTGTTGACCTCTTGAATATATGTATGTATGTGTTTTATTATTATTATTTTTTTTTTCTACTTCTCTTTTAATGGTATTTATATTTTACTAGATTAATCGTATAGTATTTATTAAATGTAATATCATTTGCACATCACCGCTATGTATTTTGTTACAATTTCCATACTTCGGGTTGCCTGGAAGAGATCGCTTTAAGCGATAAGGCCGCCCTTTGTCATACAGCATTATATTTTTGTATACATATTTTATGATAGTTTTAAGTATCTGTATGCAATAAAGAGTTTTTCATTCATTCATTCATTATATATATATATATATATATATATATATATATATATATATATATATATATATATATATATATATATATATATATATGTGTGTGTGTGTGTGTGCGCGCGTGTGTGTGACATTATAGTTAATAATTCCTCAGTTTCTTCATAATTTAGGGTTAAGCCACGATTTCAATTCAGACTTTAAGATTTTGCTATTATACTCAGCGAGTGACTTCTTCCTCTTGATCACAAGTCACAAAATGGATTTAATGTGGCTAAATTTAGTTATTAAACGAGTGCCTTCTAAATGAGTGCTATAAAGACGAGTGCTGTCTGATCCAAAATGAAAATCAAACGACGTGCTCCTACTTAGTAGGGCCTCAAGCCCGTCTGGATGGCGACCACCTTTAGTCTTAAGTATGCCGCCATAATAACCTTGCGTTGTGTTCCGGCATTAGTGACCCAAGTTCCTGTACCCTTATGGGACAGCAGCGTGTTCGCGATGCCACTGGCATTACAAATACCTATAGGCGACGGTAACTGCTAAATTCTAAGCGGGACGTCATCCTGTCTGCTGTCCTATAGCAATAAAATATATTATCTGTGAAATAGCATTACCTGGCCGAGCACACACCCTTGTAATAAAAACCAATTACCTGTCTACATGACTTCTGCTCCCAGACGCGATCGCTATGGTCGAAACACTTCGAATGCTCGCCATAGTTTTCCAACGCGAAATTCACATCCGACTCTGTAAATACAAAACGAGTTCAGCAGACAGGCAAACGGCGCACGTTTGCAACACCAGAGGCATTACCAACGCGCTGCCGGCCTCGAAGAAAGTCCCATATGGTATCTATCACGCTGAGAAAACCTCAGCCGGAAGCTCATTCTAAATCCTGAGTAAGAATATGACCCCTACGGCTGGGAGTAGCCTGTCGTGAAAAGCAACAAAACAACCCTAGGTAGGTGCTAGGGCTTCAAGCCCGTCTGGACGGCAACCACTCTTGTTTAAATATGACACCATAATAACCCTGTGTTCTGGCATAAGTGACCCAAGTTTCCATATCGATATCTTCTACTTCCCCCATAAGTAGGTGACAAAAATCTTCTCATTGACAACATCAGATTCTTACTACATAATAAAAGAAATATACTTGGTGTGTTCTCTTCATAGGAACATCGACTGCCCCTGACCAGGAGACTCTTGTGTCTCCACGTGAACTCCTGGAGATACGGACAGTAGTCCGCTAAGGACACGGAGCCGCCGTAGTACGCCTCTTGACCAGGAGCCAACCCCGGCAACGTGTCGAAGTGCTAGAAGAATTAAAATGATTTATCAACCCATTATTTTACAAACAATACACCTTTTTTTTATCTCGGGGAAAAACCTCCCTTGACGGGTTCCCCGGCCCGGGGGGACCGAGGGATATGTGGGACTCCGGGGAAGATGTTCAGTCATCCGACTACCCACTAAAAACCCCGCTGTTCTCCTACCGCCTACGCCCGGGCCTACGGATATGTGGCCTGCCGATCTCGTGGCCCGGGCCGGCGCCAGCCCGCCCTTTGTCTTAAGGCAGGTCTCTTCTAAATTGTTGGCGCCAGGGGTCAGGATTTCGTCCCCCGGCGCTCTCCTGAATCAGCAGTTGAGGGGGGCCGCAGAACAGCACGCGGCCCTCTCCCTCGCGGCAATAGTGCGGGCGGCGGATCCTCCCCCGAGGGGCCGCCCGCACTATTACTTTACAAACAATACACCTATCCTAATCTTCCATTACATAAACGAGACTCAAAAAGTAAAATAGACAATTACAGGGCCATCATAACTCTCATTCCAATTATTGGTAAAATATTTGAAAAAGCGCCAGCTATTGAAAAATTTCAAAGTAATAGACTAGCGTGATTTGGCCATCATGTAATGCGTAGGGAAGAATGCCATATAACAAGGAAAATTATAGAAATGAAAGTGGATGGATACAGGAGTAGAGGTAGACCAAAAAAGATGGATGGATTGCGTAATAGATAATATAGCAAAAAGGGTATGAATGTTGGGATGACTGCCAACAGAGTGTGAGAAGAGAACATGTTGTGCCGACCCCGTATAATGTGAGATAAGGGTAGGAAGAAGAAGAAGATATCATCATCATCATCATTTTAGCCGGAAGACGCCCACTGCTGGACAAAGGCCTCCCCCAAAGATCTCCACGATGATCGGTCCTGCGCTGCCCTCATCCAACCTATTCCGGCGATCTTGACCAGATCATCAGATTAAACAATTAAATTTTAGTTTTATATGCCAGTTGTTGGCAAAACATGATTACTATGTTTTTTGTAATTTGTTTCTGACAAAAAATAATTTTGATTTGATTTGAACAATACTCCTAGAAACCGAGTGAGACTATAGAAGTATGGGAAGCTATGAGCAACATAGCACATGATCTATTATTACCAATTTCTCATCTCCCCTTGGTAGACATAGGTAGTATATGAGGCCGCCGTAATAACACAAGGTTATTACGGCGGCATACTTAAGACCAAAGGTGGTTGCCATCCAGACGGGCTTGAGGTCCTACCACGTAGCTGGGGTGAGTTGTTTTGTCGCCTTTTACGACAGACCGACCCCGGCAGCAGGGGCTAGTTTACTCCGCCCCTGCACGGATAAAATACGTATAGTTTTCAATTTTTTTGTAAGTTGTACTTTCAGGCTATACTTTTTTGGTACGTTTGGAAAAAATTATAAGTGTAAACTTTTTATGATGCGCGCGCACACCGACAGCCATAAAGCAACACGATGAAGTTAGCTGATAATTGTCTCTCTAGCTCCCGTGAAAACTTGTAACTATATTCACAGTAATCGCTCAAATATGCATAAATCAAGGTGTTTTATATCAGAAAAGAGAAAAAATTCTATTTATTCATAAATATACATACGATAATGTGATTTTAAATTAAATATGGTGGTGAATATGTTATTGTAAGAATTCATAATTAAAGTGACTCTTATCTATAAAAACTTTTTAAGTGCTGTCGAATTATCTCAATGACTAGTGTCGCTGAACGCTGGCTTAATAAAGGGTGGATTTTTTTTATTGTCGTAGGAAGCAGACAGGCTGACGGCCCGCTTAGAGTTTAGCAGTTACCGTCGTCTATGGGTGTTTACAACGCCAGTGGCATCGCGAACACGCTGCTGTCCCATAAGGGTACAGGAACGTGGGTCACTAATGCCGGAACACAACACAAGGTTATTATGGCGGCATACTTAAGACCAAAGGTGGTCGCCATCCAGACGGGCTTGGGGCCCTACCACGTAGCTAGGGTGGGTTGTTTTGTCGGCTTTTAGGACAGGCCGACCCCGGCCGCAGAGGTCTGTATTCTTTCTCCGCCCCTGCACGGATAAAAACTGATACTGATACTGGACTGTATAATTTTCTCTTGTATGGGTCCCCACACTAGATAAAGTACTAAAACTCCACCAAACTCGCGATCTCCTCGGTCTGGATCAGCTCAGGTGCAGCTCGCAGTGAATCACGCACGGCGTCTCTCTTGCAAATTGTTGGTCAAGTACACTCTATGTAGTTAAGGGTTGAAGACTGGCACGGCCAATAATATGTCTATGAAAGGGCTTGTTCTTCGCACACGGTGCAAACAAGTGGTTATCTTTCTTGTCAAACGTTGACATAAAAGCGAGAAATTTATTGAACTACCCTCGCTTCAAACAGACATGAAGGTAGTCGCCGAAAATTGGTTGAGCAATAATTTTGTACCTAAATCTAGGCAAGGACCGAACAGGGGCATTTATAGATTTGAGGTTAAACACGAAGACCTTACCTGATAGACCCTAGGTAGTATTTCGTCGTACTTCACTAGGTTACACAGCACAACGGCGGATCTCCGCGGCGAGCACTGAGTCCTCAGGGGGTTCCCTTTGATCCTCTCGCAAAACGGCGACGGATTCCTCCTCCTGATGAGAAAATAATAATAAAAAACTATATTGACATATCTTTTTTACATATAAACTTACGCTAGTATTAACAACTAACCTAGGCATAGCCTGTCCCTGATTCAAGAGAGTGCCGGGGGGACGAAATCCTAACCCCCTGGCGCCAACAATTTGGAATAGGCCCGCCTTAAGACAAAGGGCGGGCCGGCGCCGGCCTAGGCCGTTAAATCGGCGTAGGCGATAGGAGACAGCGGGGGTTTTTAGTGGGTAGCCGGATGGCCGAACATCTTTCCCGGAATCCCACATATCCCTCGGTCTTCACAGCCGGGGAGAACCCTTCAAGAGAGGGTTTTTCCCCGTGACCAAAAAAGGCATAGCCTGTCCCTTACGTATTAGTCCCTTTTTATTGCTGTAGGATAGCAGACACGCCGACGGCCCGATTAGAATTTAGAAGTTACCGTCGCCTATGAGTGTTAGGAACGCCAGTGGCATCGCGAACACGCTGTTGTCCCATAAGGGTAAAAGCCCTTCCAGTGACTTCAATATTATTGTCATAAAATACATCGATACTAGCAACGTATATAAAAAAACACCGAGACAGTCAACACAGCTTCATCTAATCCTAAAGTAGCAGCCGAGTGCTTGAGTTTTGGATACTAGACAACTGACAAACTATTTATATAAGTTAATTTCGTATATAAATACATATTAGACATAAACAAGCAGACTCGGGATGAGACTGGAATCCAAGACGGCAAGCGTTCAACGTGCGAAATCCGTTGCGCCACGGAGATCGTAAGATAATATTTTGATATTGCAGTTACCGTCGCCTATAGGTGTTTGCAACGCCAGTGGCATCGCGAACACGCTGCTGTCCCATAAGGGTACAGGAACTTGGGTCACTAATGAAGGAACACAACACAAAGTTATTATGGCGGCATACTTAACACCAAAAGTGGTCGCCATCCAGACGGACTTGAGGCCCTACCACGTAGCTGGGGTGGGTTGTTTGTTGTTACAGAGGTTAGTATTCTTTCTCCGCCTCTACACGGATGATATATGACCTTAAGCTACCGCATTAACAGTCAATGATCCCTGAAGCTGTTGGCGGCCTGTCGTAAAAGGTAACAAAACAACCTTAGCTAGATCATAGGGTCCTAAGTCTATCTAGACGACATTCCAGGTCACTAAATATACCACCCTAATAACCTTGTTCCTGTCTTCTAACCTAGATCCAGTTTCTCCAGTCAGATGGCAGCGTGTTAGCGGTCCCTGAGGTAAAGATCCATAGGCGACGATATCAGCTTACTATTCAGTAGACCTTCAGCCTGTCTGCACTTCCGCAGCAATGAACACACTGTGCTCTCAGGTTTCAAATTTCTTTGCACAATCCCTTAATTCTTTAATAATATTGTGATGTCGAATTGATTACTTACTCAGCTTCCGTTGAATTATCCGTGATATTGCTTGTGATTTAAAAATATAAAATATTAATTTTATTATATTAATTGAAATTAATTAATTAAAATAAATAAATATAAGAAAAAATATTAAAATAAAATCTGTTCTATTTTTGTAATATAGTGTAATTTTAAAATTAATTTAAACATATTTCTTCTGTAAATATAATAGATTAAAATAAATAATTATAAGAAATATCTAAAACAATTATTAAAATAATTGTTTACAACCAGCTTCCAATTTTTTTTAATGTTGAAAGGTATTTCTAAAGTACAATTATGATTGTGTGTGTGTGTGTGTAACAATATCACAAAAGTTTGTTATTACTATTTTTTTAATTATAACAAATAAAAAAGTACTTTATTTATAAATAAATTTTATACAAATAAAGGCGAAACGTTAAAAGAAAGACTAGATGCGAAAAACAATAAATAGAGAAAGAGAGAATGAATATAAAAAAAAATGGAGAATACAGGTTAAGAAAAAAATGTTGATTTGATATTTTTATTAGTTGATTAGTGGCAAAACCATTTTTAGATACGAAAATTGAATACTTATACCAAAAACAAAAAAGGAAGTTCAAATAAGTTAAAAAAAAGAAAGCGTTTATCCAGAAAAAACGGTAAGAGAAAATCGTTATTTTCCGAAAGAGAAAAAATTACATAAAAGGCCAAACGAAAGAGAAAAGTTAGAAGGAAAAAAGAGGCCAGAAGAAGAAAGGAACAATGTGAAGTTAAAAAAGACTAAAACCACTCTGTTATCACATCTATAATAAACTACCTCAACCTTTGTGCATTGATCCACTGCTTGCACGATGCCATGGCGAAGGTGCACCCCAGACCCAGACCCCAGTCCAGGGGGGTCGCCAGACCGTAATCTGCGCGATACCACCCAGTATCCTCCATCATCGCGAAGGTTATCCTACTGAAGACCGAGTTTTGGGTGTGGGTGCCGGTCATTGCTTCGTTCTGGTGGGGAGACGTTTAAATAGGTGTCAATAAAGTATTTTATAGACACTCTACCGTGCAGAGGCAGAGTAAGAATCTGTGGTCAGGTCCCAAACCCGTCTGGATGGCAACATATCTCCCTTTACGATCAAGTCAGCACTTTTTCGGTCTACCCCTCCCGATGGGTGACAGTACAGTATTAAAAGCCACAAACACAAGCGTAGTCCAAAATTTGTTGGTAAACATAACCTAAAAAATGTATTATTGCAATGGCCGTAATCGTATCAATATGCGATTGTGGTGCCATCTTAATTTAAAACATTTTGACGGATACTTTTTTCAGAGATAGTTCTTAGATTATGGAGGGGAGACGTAAACGTCTCCCCTCCATAATCTTATATCTTTAAACGAGCAATTCTTGTATATATATAATTGGAATCTCGGAATCGGCTCCAACAATTTTCATAAAATTTAGTATACGGGGGATTTCGGGGGCGATAAATCGATCTAGCTAGGAATCATTTCTAGAAAATGTCAAAAGGTGGCGTTTGATTAATCCCCCAATTTAAACTGAAAAATGACTCTTCCTGACATCTATCGGCGAATAATAATACTATTTTTTTTAAATTGCTTTAACGACACAACACTAAAGCTATTGCAGCAGATGGCGTTGTTAAGTAACAAGAAGTCAATGAGTGTTTGCTTTGAGGTTAGACTAAGAAAATCAATTGTTAATTTCCAAAAAACACAATTTATAAAAAAAAATACCGAGCAAAGCTCGGTCATCCGGATATTTAGATGTAACGGAGAATGTGTTATATAGACCAAACGGAGAGGATAGAGACAACACAGTCATTCAACTAACCTCGAATACTCTCTTCTCCCAATGCGTAAGGGCCGTTCCGTCTCCCCCTTGGTCTTCCAACTCCGCACCCTCCAGGTCCGAGCAGTTGAAGTGCTCCCTTACCTAATAAGAAACGTATAACGTCACAAACACACTTTTACAACTTCTTCTATTATTACCCAGGGGTGTAATAAAAATTGACCTCTGCGCCCGCAAGCAGCCATATGTAAGCAATACCATACATAGCAACTTTTTTTATAGCTGAGAAACATCAGACAGGCTGGCAGCCTACTTAATAGCAAGCAGTTACCGCCTAGGGGCGCCGCGAACACAACACAAGGTTATTATGGCGACATATTTAAGACCAAAGGTGGTCGCCATCCAGACGGGCTTGGGGCCCTACCACGTAGCTAGGGTTGTTTTGTTGCCTTTTACGACAGGCCGACCCCGGCCGCAGGGGTTAGTATTCTTAATCCGCCCCTGCACGGAGAACAAGTCAAAAATAACAATACAACATACACAAAGTACTACTGGAATGGACATGACGAAATTTTTCGTCTATATAAACTGACGGACTCATAAACTGCATCAAAGTTCAGGATTACCTTGAAATGATTTTTTTTAATAAGTATGCAAACTTTCTATACAGATTTAAATTGAAACCTCTAAATTGGTTCGTAAGCTTTAAAACAACGTAGGGTAATAAAATCTATGCGGAACCGATTAGAATCCGTAATAAGGGCACGTGGAGGTAATACACCTTATTAAAACATATATAAACCCTTGCATAAAGTTTGTGTCTATTGTTAAAACCAATTTTTTAATTAAAACAATTTTCCTTAAATTTCTGTTTTTTCTTCAAAAAAGTCTTAATAAGGTCCTTTCCAGTACACAAACTTAAACTTAAGGATATGACCCTACGCTGTTTTAAAGTTCACGAACCAATCTAGAGGTTTCAATTTAAATCTGTATAGAAAGTTTGCATACTTGGTTAAAATATTTATTTCAAAGTCGTCTATTACTTTGATGCAGTTTATGAGTCTATCAGTGTAATTTAAATGTTCCCGCGCACGGAACGTCATCGTGACAGCGATACACACGGATAGATAATTTATTATTTCATACAGAGTCTATGATAAAAAGTTTGTAGTCTTTTTCATAAAAATAATTGTATAACATATTAATTGCCATTAACACCATTATAAAGCTAAGAATTAAACCGATTGTTTCACACCGTGATTAATAACATTAAATGCCGTTTCTTTTATTACAGAGAAACTCAGTTGTGTGTAATTGACTGTATCGCCCTAATAATCATCATTTATGTCAGCGGTTCTTAACCTTTTTGACTGACGACCCAAAGATTAAATATATTTGACGCTCGCGACCCTAATGTTTTATTTTTCTTCCAGTGATAATAAAAAAATAGTGTAGGGACGCGTCGCGTACGGCGTGCGCGGCGGCGGCGTGCCCCTGCCGCTCGCACCCCTCACCCGCATTGACCATAGGCGGAGTCTCAATAAACTCGCTTTCGCTAGGTCGTGATCGGTGGTGCCGAACGGTCTGCGACAGAGAGAGCACGTCACTCCATCGCGCAATTCTCGCTACTCACAAAAAATATAAATCTGTTAATTATACGTGAATATACCGTTCTAAAATATATAGACTTTTATTGTGTTCGACATAGTTAACGTAGTTAGTGCCGAAAGGCCCTACAGTGGTGACCCCGACGCGATGAACTAAAAGCCCGTGGTTTGTTAAAAGTGATGTCATTATCAAAAAAATTACATTATTAATTTTTTCTTTATTCAAATCAAATGCCTCCTAATGTTTTCATATAGAAGCATAATCCACGTCTGGGTTGTCTGGAAGAGATCGCTCTCTAGCGATAAAACCGCCCTTTGTGCTATCTACTTTTATATAATTTTTTTAATACGTGTTTTTCTTTTTTTAGTACAATAAAGAGTTTTCTATCTTCTATCTATCTATAAAAAAAAATTATGTTGTATTTTTGAGCAAAGAAGATTTATACGTGGAGTTAAGTTTATGGAAATTGCACACCGCATATCATGCTGAGGATCCAGTCTATTTCTCTACTTGTTTTTTAAGATAGCAAGGCACGAAAATCCTGCTTCACACAAATAAGTAGTTGGAAATGGTAGCAGAGCCTTTTCAGCTTCACTACCCGCATAGCACTTAACCTATGTTGCGTTCCGAGTTAGGACTCGAGATGTCACTGATTACGAAGTACATAACCTAATTTAAAAAATTGTCGCGACCCATCCCAATACCGCCCGCGGGGTTAAGAAACGCTGATTTATATGTTTTAAAATATTTTGTAACGAAATAAATAAAATCAAGAAATTAAACATAATAATGAAGAAATAATCGCCATTGTGTAACGAATCGAACGAAGTTTATTCTCCGGATAACAGATTAAATAAAAACTGTCATTACTCACTTCCTTAATAACCCTCGGAGTGACGATCATTCTCAACCTCCTCTCCACATATCCGCCTCTGATCATCCACTTCTTGCGGACCACGTCCTTCACCACTCGATCCGACCATTTGTGAATTTGTAATCTGGAACAAACACTTTACTGTCTCCTTCTCTTTTAACCTCCACAACCCGGTTGGAGAACGTACTCTTACTACGTGAGCCGTTCAATGGAAGGTTGGTTACAGGGGGTGAGGTTCAGGTCACGTAGACAATATCCGCTAAAGGAAATCTTGCGCTTTTTCGAGCTGTATTAATGAGGACAAATAAGGAAGGAATTTTTTAAACTTTCTGTTTGCAAAAAATTATTAAAACCGCATTTATAAATACGTGAAAACTAAAGGAGCCGGTCTTCTCATATACTCTTTTTATTGCCGTAGGCCAGCAAACAGGCTGACGGCCCACTTAGAATTTAGCAGTTACCGTCGCCTATGGGTGTTTGCAACGCCAGTGGCATCGCGAACACGCTGCTGTGCCATAAGGGTTCAGGAAGTTGGGTCACTGATTCCGGAACAGAACACAAAGTTATTATGGCGGCCTACTTAAGACCAAAGGTGATCGTCATCCAGACGGGCTTGGGGCCCTTCCACGAAGCTAGGGTGGGTTGTTTTGTCGCCTTTTACGACAGGCCGACCCCGGTCGCAGAGGTCAGTATTCTTTCTCCGCTCCTGCATGGAGAAAAGATGGATTATCACCAAAGGAAGGGAGTAAAAAATTGACAAAAATTGATCACGTGGTATCTATGTTCCCTTAACATGAGTCGCTATTCTTCGAGGTCTCTTTTTTGTATTTGAGGTGGGTATTATGGGATTTTCATGCAATGCACGTTCGCCTCCACATTTAACAAGGGGAAGTGAAGTCACTGGTCACAGGGGCTGAGTGTATACTAACCCCTGCAGCCGACAAAACAACCCTAGCTCGTCTGGATGGCAACCTATAAGTATGCCGCCACAATAACCAGGTATTATGATCCGACAGTGACAAAAATTGAGAAAGGTATACTGAGATGGTTTGGCCATGTCGAGAGAATGAATGAAGAACGAATGACGATAAAAGTGTATAAGGCGAGTGTGAATGGAAGTGTTGGAAGGGGTAGACCTAGGCGGACGTTTCGAGACCAGATCAGGGACGTCTTGAAAAAAGGCCAGGTCAAGAGTACCCTAAACCGAAGGCCATGTATGAAGGGAATAATGAAAGTGGACGAAGCGAAACAAGTAATAATTGTTTATACTCAATCGAAGAATACTTTTCCTTATAATTTATATTGACTCGTTGTGTATATGGATATATGTATATATTTTGACAATGTGAAGCTTATATAAATAATTTGTATTTTTGGAAACCTAATAAATTAATAAATGTAATAAAATAAATAAGTATAATGTAAAAATGTAACAAAAGTAATGATTTTAATTATTTATTTCAATTTATTGTTAACTAAATGTTATTTGTTAAATGTATGGTATTAATATCTAGAAATTTTCAGACACCAATTTTTTTGTTCATGAATAAATGATATTATATGATAAGTATGTAAGGATCGTAGCAAGTGGAAAGAAGTGGTCTCTGCCTACCCCTACGGGAAAGAGGCGTGATTATATGTATGTATGTGATCCGACATTAGTGGTATAGGTTCCTGTACTCCTATGGGACAGCAGCGTGTTCGCGGTGCCCCTAGCGTCGCAAACATCCATAGGCGACGGTAACCGCTTACTATTAAGTGGACCGTCAGCCTGTCTGCTGATCCTCAGCATTGAAAAACATTTGCATCTCCTCTTGTGCCAAGAAAAGGTATGGTATGGAAAATCCTGTTTACCAACGACGTACCTAACAGCAGTAATAGTTCTATTTCTAATATATTGAAATTACAATAAATGTATGATGTCATGAAACTTTACTTACTCTTCATCGAGAGGTGGATTTCCAGTATCCGAACGTCTTTCTGTCAAGGGCTCGCCATTATCATCTCTAAAATCAGAATATCTCAAAATTATCTTAAATAAAAAAAACTTCAGGCCGCGGTCGGCCTGTCGTAAAAGGCGACAAAACAACCCACCCTGCTACGTGGTATGGCCTCAAGCCCGTCTAGATGGCGATCGCTTTTGATCTTAAGTATGCCGCCATAAAAAACTTGTGTTCCGGCATTAGTGACCCAAGTTCCTGTACCCTTATGGGACAGCAGCGTGTTCGCGATGCCACTGGCGTTGCAAACACCCATAGGCTACGGTAACTGCTAAATTTTAAGCGGGCCGTCAGCTGTCTGCTGTCCTACAGCAATAAAAAAAAACACTAGCTAACTAGCTAATATTCATCAAAATCGGTTCAGTTACTGGTACAGTGTTATTTTCACATTTATAATATTAGTATGGATTAACAAACGTGGCGAAACTGTATGCAAAACCATAGACAAAAGTCATCTATATCACCAAACTCACCTATAAAATGCAAACAAAGACACGCTGAAACCTAATGCATGTAGCATTTCGTGCTTCACAGTTGACAACACTGATGGCAAATCCCGGTATCTAGTCGAGAGTTCACCGGGACAGAAGTTCGCGTGACCTGCTACCGGCCTGAAATATAAAATGTAAAAGCCAACTATATCAAAACTAAGAAATAATAATAAAGACAGGCACAGTTTTATAAATATTTTACTTTGAGTAAACTTCACGGTGCACAGATATTTAAATTAAGGCAGCCTATTAAGGCAGGGGCACTCCTCTGTCCGAGGAGTGCACGGGTGTGGGTACCCGAGGTGCCCGAGCATCCGTCGCCTCACTCCCCTCTCCATCCGAGGCGACAGAGTCCTACCTTTCTTCCCGTCTACCTCCTACATCCTTTTCAACTTAGCTCTCTGTTCGTGGCGTGGTCCCCGGTGGGATGGTTGCGAATACTGATTGGGGTCCCGGGTTCTGCCCCGGGCCGTGATTTGGTAGTCGAAACCATGCCTATTTCGACTGCGCCTGCACAGAGTGTTCCCGGGGCGGGAATCGCATCCTCGCTGTCGGTTAGTTTTGCTGGGCCGGCTACGACGTCAGGCGACTCCCTGGTTTTTCTGGAGTGTCGTCTGGTAGTCGTACCCACGCCTGACTAGCACGCGACGGGGATGCGAGTCCCGTCCGGAATTGGTCGCGGAACTGTCGCTCCCGGCCCTGGTTCTGTCCATGGTCGGGGGCGATCCTGGATGGACGGCCGTCGCCTCCTTTTGCGAGGCAGTAGTGTCTGCAAAGGAGGCGGCGGAGCGGGAGCGGGAGTCTGCCACCGCACTCCCCTCCCGCCAACGAAGGCCGCGTCGTCGGCACCGGAGGACGGGCAGCGACCTCCGGCCGCCGTAGAAAGCGGCCGCGGGTGGCCCCTCGGGGGAGGATCCGCCGCCGGCACTATTGCCGCGAGGGAGAGGGCCGCGGAACAGCAACTCCCTTCAACTCCTAGTTGTTACAGGAGAGCGCCGGGGGGACAAAACCCTGACCCTCTGGCGCCAACACTTTAGAAGGGGCCCGCCCTAAGACAAAGGGCGGGCCGGCACCGGTCCGGGCCACGAGATCGGCAGACCATATATCCGTGGGCCCGGGTGTAGGCGATAGGAGAACAGCGGGGTTTTTTAGTGGGTAGTCGGATGGTCGAACATCTTTCCCGGAGTCCCACATATCCTTCGGTCCCCCCGGGCCGGGGGAACCCGTCAAGAGAGGTTTTTCCACGAGACCAAAAAAAAAGCCTATTAAGGCAGCCATACCGCCCGCACTATTGCCGCGAGGCTGAGGGCCGCGTGCTGTTCCGCGGTCCCCCTCAACTCCTCGGGTTGCTCGAGGAAAGCGCCGGGGGGACGAAATCGTGACTCCCTGGCGTCAACATTATGGAAGAGGCCCGCTTCAACACAAGCGCACACACAACTCACCGTGGGCCGGCGCCGGCAAGACGAGATTGACAAGCCAATACAGCGGGGTTTTTAGTGGATAGTCGGAAGTCAAACATCTTTCCCGGAGTCCCACATATCCCCCGTCAAGAATTGGGTTTTTCTCCGAGACCAAAAAAAGCCTATTAAGTCTCTTAAGTGTCACTGACTTAATTGATAATGTCCTATCCTAATATTCAGTGTTAGCGGTGTCTCTGGCGTCGCAATCTATAGGCGACGGTCATCATCATCATCATCATCTTAGCGATGAATCCCGGTTGCAGCCCAAACTCTCGCTTCGGCGCCCAGGGTCCGCTTTCCGACTTTGGCGACGGTAACTGCTTATAATGTTGTTTCTCTTTACAGGATAAGTAAATTATTAGTTTGTACTTAATAAACTGTAGAAGTAAGTTGTGTTTGTAATTTGTGATATGATTTTGTTTCATAATAAAATTAAATTTCTCTTTACAGAGCAACAACTTTGGTTCTTTGTTTCAATAAACAACATAATATTACATATATTATAATTATACTGTTTAATAAATAAATAAAAAAGAACACAAAATGTTCCATCTATTAAAAAAAAAACTACGAAAGTTCACAGAGCGCACAGACTAGACGTAATTTTGGAAAAGTAGGTTGAATTCGATTTCATCGAAGTGCCTCAGCATTTGTAGCCTTTCACAACGCACTAAGAACGATATGTGGTGGTTCTATACTAATAGCTAAGATAAATATTTACCTATCTAAAGCCGATTCCTGCTGACAATGGGACGCGTACGCTACGGTGAGCCCGCGTCTGCAACGCTCGGTTTCCACCGCACTCACGTAAAGCACGAAATCTGTGTCTGCAACCCCCGTAGGTTCTATATCTTCATCTGAAACTGAATTTTTATATGAACTTCTAAACTTCTTTTTTTATTTCTGTAGGACAGCAGACAGGCTGACGGCCCGCTAAGAATTTAGCAGTTACCGTCGCCGATGGGCGTTTGCAACGTCAGTGGCATCGCGAACACGTTGCTGTCCCATAAGGGTACGTGTAGCCTACGGGTTAAAAAAATAAGTTTGTAGTTCTATGATTTAATACCACCGTACTGTCTATATTTATTTACAATACTATTTCTGCAATATTGGCTATATTGCAGTAAAAAAGTAAGTTTTATCCGTGCAGGGGCGGAGAAAGAATACTAACCACTGCGGCCGGGGTCATCCTGTCGTAAAAGGCGACAAACCACCCCTAGCTACGAGGTAGGGCCTCAACCCGTTTGGATGGCGATCACCTTTAGTCTTAAGTATGTCGTCATAATAACCTTGTGTTATGTTCCGGCATTAGTGACCCAAGTTTCTGTAATCTTATGGGAGAGCAGCGTGTTTGCGATGCCACTGGCGTTGCAAACACCCATAGACGGTAACTGCTAAATTCTAAGCGGGCCGTCAGCCTGTCTGAAGTACTACAGCAATAAAAAAATAGACCAAAGAAAAGATGGATGGATAGTGTAAAAGATGATTTATCAAAAAGGACTAGGACTAAGACTTCAGATGAACGACCCCACATAGCTGGGATAAAGTCAGGAAGAAGAAGAAGACAATATCTACTTACACGGTACATCAGTTCCATCGCTAATCGCGTTCCCATTGATCTCGGTAGCTATATCCTCTTCTGTCTTGAAAATCTGCCGCGGGAGAGCTCTGCAGTTGTGACCTGTGCTGTTGCAGACGTAGCAGGGCTGCAAACCAATGAACGATCCATGATAATCCACTCTTAATGCTAGCTTAAGACTTAGGTCTCATTATGAGATCGTGGATTGGAGAAGGGAGCGGGGATTGAGGAGGACATGTCGCTAGTTAAAGACTAAGTAAATCACATAGCGATCTCTGTGGTTCGAAAGGTATAAACAAACAATGGGGGAAACACAGGCTTGAAAATGGGGTTGACTTGAAGGGGTTTTCCACTACAGCGTCGCGCTGACGTTCCACTTAATAGTAAGCAGTTACCGTTGCCTATGGGTGTTAGCAACGCCAGGGACCATAAGTCCAGTAGCAATTTCCTAAATCGCATCAAAACATCACTTATGACCTTTTTCTATAACAAACATTCTGCACACACGCTCTGGTATATTACACCCTTTTTTAACTATCTAGTCAGAAAAAGTGCGACAATGATCATTAATAGGTTTAGGGACACCATAGCCTCAACTCAAACGCTGCTAAGACCAGTCCTGACGTACGGTTCGGAATGCTGAGTCCTAAGCAAGAAAACCGAAAACAGCCTACTCGTGTTTGAAAGAAAAATATTAAGACGAATCTTCGGCGCTGGATGATGAGTGCTGGCGAATAAGATACAACCATGAGCTTTACAACATGTACCAAGAGCCAAGTGTCGTAAAGTTCATAAAAGTGGGCCGTCTTCGATGGGCTGGTCACGTAGAACGAATGTATGACGACAGGGCACCGAAGCGTCTTCTGCGTGGCAAACCTGATGGCCGAAGACCCCCTGGAAGACCGAAACTCAAATGGCTTGATGGAGTCCAACAGGATCTAAAGGCAATCGGAGTGACTGGCTGGCAGGAAAAGGCCAGGGATAGGATCGGATGGAGAAATGTACTCGACCAGACTAAGGCCCACCCGCGGCTGTAGCGTCAGGATGATGATGACAGCCTCAACTCAGACCAACATAAACTACACGTAAAATAGGTATGTTGCGGGGGAGTTTCTTTCGCCATTCTTCTCCCCCAGCTATACATGGTAATGTGTTCGAATAGGACCGGCCTTACTGGGGAATTCAACAAGAGCCTTAATTTCTAGCCGTACACGGCTTGCTCTCTCTTCCTCCCTGCGTCTCCAAGCACGCAGCCATGGCTGAGCAACCCCTGTCGATCAAAACACAATAAAATCATCTGCCTACTGAGACTGCCACTGGGCAGCCATTTTGAATTCACTCACGCATGCGTACGCGCAGTATCGTGCAGGCGAATGCGATCGATGACGTGCTACTGGATTTATGGCTACATATAAAAAAAAATTAGATTACACAACAATAAATCATTATGTATAAATAAATTTCAAACCATCTAGATTGCATATAAAACTTATGTGAATAAATAAATTTTATATTATTCCAAGATGTTATATCATAAATTTTATATATTTGGTAAGAATGGTTTAGATGTTTTTATATAAACACAGTTATAATTTTTATCTGTTCAGGGGCGGAGAAAGAATACTAACCTCTGCGGCCGGGGTCTGCCTGTCGTAAAAGGCGACAAAACAACCCACCCTAGCTACGTGGTAGGGCCTCAAGCTTGTCTGGATGGCGACCACCTTTGGTCTTAAGTATGCCGCCATAATAACCTTGTATTGTGTTTTGGCATTAGTGACCCAAGTTCCTGTACCCTTATGCTACAGCAGCGTGTTCGCGTTGCCACTGGTGTTGCAAACACCCATAGACGACGGTAACTGCTAAATTCTAAGTCTGCTGTCCTCAAGCAATAAAAAAATTATATAATAATAATAATACAAAAGCCATAAAATTCAATATAAAATCCGATAGGCGTAGCCCTAGCTGGCTTCCCCCTAGAATTACTTTTACTACCAGTGATCTCCATATCTATATTTCCTCATTAGGTTTTACTTCACCATCGGTACATGACAACTATGTTGTACTATGTATATTGAGAAATTCTGTCTGGCCATGCCGCGTCCGTCGGGTCCCAAAAAGTACCGAGCGAATTGGAGAAGAAAAAATCTGAAATCGAACTCCGGACACCGATGCGAACGATGATGATCATGCACATAAGCCGAGAAAAACTTAAACGGTGCATGCCAGCGTAGAATTCGAAGCTGTGATCTCTGTATCACACCCAGACCATAACAAACTATTTGCAGTGGCTAGTAAGAATATTGACCTCTGCGGCTGGGGTCGACCTGTCGTAAAAGGCGACAAAACAACCCAGATACATGGTCGGGCCCCAAGCCCGTTTGGATGGCAACCCCTGGTCTCTAAGTATGCCGCCATAACAACCTTGTGTACCGGCATTTCTGGCTCAGGTTTCTGTACTCCTTGGAACAACAGCGTGTTCGCGATGCCCCTAGTGTCGCAAACATCCATAATCAACGGTAACTGCT
This sequence comes from Malacosoma neustria, assembly GCA_963693495.1. Taxonomy (NCBI): domain Eukaryota; kingdom Metazoa; phylum Arthropoda; class Insecta; order Lepidoptera; family Lasiocampidae; genus Malacosoma; species Malacosoma neustria. Next base: position 4,297,339 of record OY856400.1, on the reverse strand, counting down.
TACTATTAATTGGGTGGTCATCCTGTCTGTAGCTCCTCAGCAATAAAAAATGAATGCCCTGCTTGGCAACCTACAGACTCGACCATACCAGACCGAACTTAAATTATTTAATTTTCTACAGCTTTATACATATTAATAGAAATGCAAAAATCGCAATCATTCTTATTATTAACCGCCAACTTTGATGACATAAGGAAAATAGCGAGACGATTTGTATCTGAATCCACAGCGGATTCCATCACAAATTATATAAAAGATGTAACAGATGCTATTATTAAAAAATCTACAAACAAATTTGAAGAGAACGAAATAAATGATATTGATGATAAAAACGCAGAATCATCGGAATGCAGCAGTAATGACGATTCGAATACTAATCGCAACGACAATGGACCTTCCCTTAGTACAAAATTATTAAATTCTATTAACTTTTCATCCAAAACTAATAAAAAAGATAATAATCACAAACAATATAAATCAAATGGTGATAAAATATATCCGAATAATGATAACAATTCGTTTAATAATAGAAAAAAACAAAAAGCAATGCGTAAGGATAAAAAATTAAATTCAAATATAAACACAAAACAATGGAGCGCTCAAATTGAAAACAAGAAACCCCGATTTCCAGATTTCTCCACGATAGGTTACTCAGATGATTTAAACAAACACTCAAACAATGATATTAAGGGTGCAGAGAACACAAAACATAAGAAAAAAATAACCTCAGCTGATTACAAGGAATTACGTGCTAATTACAGAGCTAAGGCTAATGAAGGAGAAAAATTTAATCAGTATGATCAAACGAATCATTCAAAAGAATTAACTACAGTCAGGCCGGTTGTATTACCAACAGTGCCTGAACCGAGAATGGAAGATCTTGGAATCGCGATGAATAAATTTTGAATTTAAAAATCGATCTCTCCTTAATTCTCCTATGCTTATAATCTCATCGGTTGCAATCCCTAACTTCGGTAATGGTGAAATACGCCAGTACCACTAAGGGGACACATGCTGGGCATCATTATCATCATCACCTTAGCGTTAAATCCCGGTTGCAACCCAAACTTCCGCTTCGGTGCTCGACATCTTCGGCATCCTTGATAATTAGTCCATTGGCAAGCATATCAGCTTTTACGACGTCAAGCCAGCACTTTTTGGGTCTAACCCCTCGGGCTGAGGCCTGGCGGAGAGGGCATTGCTAGACATTTGTTCCCCAAGTAAGTAGCCGGTTGCTGCAAAATGTGTCCATACTCCTGCAATTTATCCGCAATGTCACAGATGATGATGAGCACAGATGAGCAGTCTTTCCGCGTCAGTCCACATATCCATCGCTTATTAAGACTTATACATAAAGGGACACACGCTGGAATATCACATTCTTGACTAGCACGGGGCAGAATTGTCGTCAATCCTTTTTACACGCTTTATATTAGCTTCACTTGTATGTTTGTTTGTATGTTTGTAATTATTTGTTTGTAACCGAATGACTCCTTTGGGAGCGATTTTGAACCACTTTAAACGGCCAGATTTTGTTCAAACTTTGTAGATATATCGAGGCCCGATGTCAATGCAACAATCTGTATAGTTTGTATCACTTTCCTAACCAGGATCCTCAGGATTAATGAATTTTCGGTTCTCGTCTGATCACCGAAGTTAAGAAGCATCGGGCGCGGTCAGTACTTGGATGGGTGACCGCCTAGGAAAATCGCGTGACGGTGGATTTTTGTTCTTTTTTATATGTTTTTTACAATAAAATTCATTTTTTTGTTAATCCCACTATCCTTAATTTAAATTTATTGAAAATAATTTTTTACCTTTTAGTTTGATTTTTTATAAAAGCGTGTTTTTTAGTTTTTTTTCAAACTATAACTTTTCACTGCTGTGGAACAGAAAATTTATCTTTTCTTCTCTTATTTCGGGGCCGAGAGTTATCTCGGACACTTCGACCCAATGGGATCTTTTGTGTTCCCCTAGATAGCAATCACTCCTCTCCAATCTCATTGAAGATTTGCTTCATGAGCCTAACAATGAGATATGGAGATAGGAGCCTATAGTCTTCCGGTGTCGAAAATCCTACCCTTAAAAGATTCATTCGCCTCCTGGCCAATGCATCGCATGTACACAGTAGGTGTTCCATGCGTTCTGTATGTTCCCCACACAACCTGCACATAGGTGTCGCGGTTAGACCCATCTTCATGAGCATGTTGTTGGTTCCAAAGTGCCCAGTAAAGGCCCCAAGCAAGTAGCGTATTTGCCCCCTGCTCATGTTCCATATGGATTCTCCTGCTTTGTACGTGGATCCCAAAAATTTTTTGGAGTGTTTCAGACCGATTCTAGTCAGCCAGTGTTGTTGTTGACTGCGATCTGCAAAATCTCTGAATGCAGCTTTCACGAGGCTAGTCGGAATGCCTACACATGGTTCTGGACCCATAAAATCAGAACAGAACATTTACTGACGGCTTAGTAATAATAAGCAGTCACCATCGCCTATGGATGATGACACGCTGCTGTCTGCGTAGGGGACTGGAAACTGGACCACCTACACCGAGATACAACAGAACATGCGACGGTACCTGCTTAAGTTAAGTTAGGTTTTGGCGTTAAGTGGGCCGTCAGTTCGTCTGCTGATCGATATCAATTTAAACAGTGGCAACATGTTTAATCATTGTACAGTTACCTATACCTTATCCGTTTTATCAAAAAATAAAATGTAAACAAATCGTAAAAAGGATTTTTTAGATGTCGATTTTACAATAATCAACGTGATATAAAAATTATCATAGCGACTTTTAATTATTTATTAGAAATATCTCCTATATTCTTATTTTTTTATATTAATATTCCTTACTTTTAAAAAAAGCATAAAATAATTTTATTTCTACAATTATGAATGATAAATATAATGCGTATAAAATTTACATATTTACAACATTAATTGTAATAACTAACTTACATTATAAAGAAACTAAAAAGACAATGTTTCCAAATCTCTTACTGGTTTTATATGCTGGTAATTATAAGTGTACTGTTCAACGTACTATTGTCGATTGGAAGGAGTGTTTTATTATTACGGTCGGATTATACCCGCCATGTTGTTTTTATTCTAGCTTTGTTTGAGAAACATTGGTTTGTTTGTTTACATTTTATTTTTTGGTAAAGTGGATAGAGTATATATATAATTCACTCTATCACTTACATATTACTGGCTGACCCAGCAAACGTTGTTTTTCCATTATTATCAAATTTGAAAAAAATCATTTTGTAAAGGATTTCCGTAAAATCAATTCTTAATGTGCGTCTACATCGTGAAATAAGTAACTGCTAAATTTCAAGTCAATCGGGTGCATAGTTTTAGAAATTATGTGATGAGTGATATTTTTAATTAAATCTTACATTAAGATGCTCTTCGGGCACTTTCACCTCGCCGCACATGGTCTCAGCATTGCAGGCATCTATGCAATGCGACCGCCCGCCCCGGACGAACACCTGGCGGGTCGGACATTTCCTGGAAAAAAAATTACAAAATTAGCTCCCAATAAATATAGCGCAGCTTGATACGGTCGTGTCTCTTTATTGCAGCAGTGGTTACCATCACTTATGGATGTATGTAACGGCAGCATTAACGCACTGCCACGAACGTAGAAGTTTTATAACGCCCGTTTTGAAAAACCTCATATCGTACAGCGGTGGGAAAACCTCAGCCACACGTACACGCACTCACAGACGCACGCACGCACACACACTCATATTTCCGGTTTCGATGCTTGGACAATATCGTATAGAAGACACCTCCGTGGCGAAAAGACTAACATACAGTTGTCTAGTATCTATGAAACAAATGCTCTATTGCTTACTTAAAAACTAGATGATGTTTTACGTCACAGTTAATTATTATAAAATTAGAAATATACATATATAATTAACAAGTAGTATATTAGTTTGAAGCGTGCGTCGCCGGGGTGTATATATTGAAATTAAAGATGATGTCGGACTAAGAAGTATATTATGTGAAAATATAGTTACAAGAATAACAAGCGAATTAATATACGGGTGACTAGTTTTGCCGGTCTGGACGCATTGGCGCAGGCGGCGATGGAATGAGCTCCGCCGCCCGAGAAGCCCCGCGCCGTGCCTCATTCCTGGCTCGCCCGGTGTAGTGATGTGCATGCCACAAGTTGTCTAGTACCCATAACACAAGTGCCCTGCTACCTACTTAAAGATTAAATGGCACTGTTTCAATTGACACAGTATATTTTATTATACAATACAGTATATTATTTATTTGAACACACAAAAGCGGCCGAGTAACAATACTGTACCTGTCGTAAAAGGCGACTAAGAAACCCTAGCTAGATGATATGGCAAAATCGGCTGAGTTTGGACCCTTTTTAGGGTATAGGGTATAAGGGTGTATACTTGTATTTGTCCTAAACAAATGTATTTTCTTTCAAAACATAATACAAATATATCAAATCTTTGGTTCATCCCAAAACACTCGAACATCTCTGCCCACCCTCGACATCTCACGTATCATATTAACGCAAACAACAATATGGCGGGTAATCTAATCTAGTCAGATAAAAACTATCTTTTATCATTCGTACTGTAATTTCACAATTATATAGACGGGCAAAGAAAAATGGCGATTTAAAAAAATTATACGTATATTACATACATACTCGTAAAAAGTTTACAAATAAGTGATGTAGACATATTGGATTTACTATATAAATACTGTAAGTAGTTATTTAACCTCTAATTTCCAGACACATCTGTTTCGGTGTTCGATTTCCACTCTCTTCGATATATTTTTATTGTTGAAATAACACCAGACAGGCTGACAGCCCACTTAATAGCAAGTTACCGTCGCCTATGGATGTTTGCAACACGTGACCAAGTGAGGGAGAGGGGTAAAAAATTGTCAATAATAGGTCTTGGTTTACATCAAATACGACTTGAATACCATACTCATATTTCTCTAAACAAAGATTAGTTTATTATTCTACTATCACAATATGACCGACGTCAAAATATTTGACCGCGTATTATCATTTGATAATAACGATAATACGATATATTTATCCGTCCATGCAGGGGCGGAGAAAGAATACTAACCTCTGCGGCCGGGGTTGGTCTGTCGTAAAAGGCGACAAAACAACGCACCTTAGCTACGTCTGGATGGCGACGGCCTTTTGTCTTAAGTATGCCCTGAACCCTGATGGGGTGGAGAGACGAGCGCGTGCCCTCCACTCTGAAGCGGAAGCCTCGATCAAGAAGAAAGTCTCATAAGATGAGCACGAGTCTATCTGGCACTCTTAGTTTGTACAGCTTGTAAATCAAGCCGTTGTGCCAGACCTTGCCGAAGGCTTTCGCCACATTGAAGAAGACAGCGCCCGTCTTCCAGGGTTTGGGGACACTTGCTGGGGGCACGAGTGTTGGGTTCTGAACTTCTGAAACCAGACGTCGGTGATCAACTTCTTTTCATAAGCGAATTCTCCGAGTCTGGTTTGACGGACGTCGCGGGGTACGGGGATTTACTAGGCAGCCGGAGGAACTTGCCACCGCGATCTAGTCATTGCCTAACGCCATCTAGTGGTGGCGTAAGTAAACACCGTGTTACAATATGAATTATATATAGTTATATATTAATTATATAGTATAGTTACCTATATATAATTAATATACCTATATATAATATCATTTAAGGAACCCATTTTTATAAAAAAAATTGTATGTCAAATTTTCACCATAAAATATTTCATATAGGATCATTAATTCAATCGTACAGAATAGTGCTATGGTGCTTCCCTTCGTACGTTAACCTGTTATTACCTGTCTCTGTCTTTCCCGCGTAAATGAGTAGTGCGTATTCGTTCGCCCGGTGCAATGCCGCCGTCCTCGGCCTTTTACTAGGTCAGATGGAGAGGTCATTGACACTCTAGCGCCGTATTATGTAAATTGCGAGTTCTTTGAATGACTTTGTGATGCTGATTACTCAACATTTTTGTGATATGTGATACAAAACTAAAATACATGTTTCTCATAAATTTTACTTAAGATTCTTCTGTGTGAATTTGGACGGGTTTGTCAAAGCCACCCTGTATAATGATATAAGGCTATTTTCTTATATATAATTACATATAATTTTTTCCCCGGGCAGGAAGAAGAAGACAAATTGAACCTTACTACTACTTTAGGTCACGGAAATAAAACTTGAAGGGGTGTAATTGGGGTGAACGTAATTAAAATAATTTTTTTTAATGGCTGAACGTTTTGCGGGACAGCTAGTTGTTTATATTTGCAAAAAAAATGTACTTAAATATAATATCAGTACATATCCGGTACCCATAACACGCGTGTCGTGCAGGTGCGGAGTAAGTATGACCTCTGCAGCCGAGGTCAGCCTGTCGTAAAAGGCGACTAAACAACACAAGCTAAGTGATAGAACTCTGGTTGGCAAACCACCCCTGGTTTTAAATATGCCGCTATAATAACCTTGAGTTGTGTTCCGGCACTAGTGAACCAGGTTTCAGTTCCCATACGCGGACGGCATCGTGTTAACGGAGCCCTTGGCATCGCACACATTCATAGGCGACAGTAACTGATGACTATTACGTGAGTTGTCAGCCTTTTTCCACAATAACAATAGAATAATAATTTGATATACATATTTAATTATTTATAATATTTTTATCCACAGAAAAAAACGAAAATGGCGTCGCAAAGACCATACCAGGGCTACCCGTACGTCAATCCGCCAGTGATAGACGCGCCTTCCATAGACGCTACTACCGCATCCCGGTGGACGAACTTACCTAGGAAGCAAATTCATGTGCCGCTGAAGAAGGAAGATCAACAGGTGCTGTACATAAACGTGCCTGAAGACAGACCTGGCACCAGCACTGTGGTTGAGGTAAGATGTAACGACTTCGGAGACGAGGTGCCTGAGAGGCTGGACAAGGCCAACACGACAGGCCCAAGCATATCCCTCCAGGACACTGGGTATGAGAAGAACACTGGGGTTGTTTTTAGTGGGAAAACCAGCGACGTGCGTCTCCCTTGTCAACTGTGGGGCGCATACGGGCATTGCATGGGATTCCCACACTATCCTGCCACCAGGCCCTAGGCGGGCGGGGTGTGCATTGAGCATTAAATAATGCAATCGTCAAATGCCGTTGGAGAACGTTCAAGTATTACACAACGAATTTGGGAGGTGATGAGGGTCTTTAAAACGTTACGATGCGTTACAGGGGCGAGAGGAGGTATTTGAACTACGCGTTACATAACATTGTTTTTTAACCCTACAGAACGGTCACGTCTCTCACGCATTTTTAAAGCGTTTTTTTTTTCTCAAAATCTCGATTTGAATGACTTCTTGAAATTTTTTACCTTCTCAAAATTGCTTGCTTGCGTTACAGGATAGTGAATAATTTTTATAAACTCCAAATGAGAAGCATTAAAAATTATTTATCAGTAATTAAACGTATGATTGAATAAATATGTACCATTGATGAAATATTTATCAGTAAATTAAATGCTTGACATTTCAAATGTTAATTAATAATATTAACGCGATTCAAACAATAACAAAGGTATTTTAGCGACTTTCCGGTACTTTACGCCACATAATTGTGACTTTTAGGTAAAAGTGGTCACTTGGCGGTTACGTAACGTTTTACTAGGGGGCGGGGTCTTGGTACAGAAAAACGTTACGGCGCGTTACATGGGGTGGGGGGGTTGTATCAAAAATCTCCAAAAATTACATTACGTAATACTTGTTGAATGCTCCTTGCTAAGCAATGACCAAAAGTCGATCCTGTGACACCCCACATAAGGCATGAGGTTGCGTTCACGTCGGCATCGTCCGAATATGTTATAGCTGTAAAACTCCATGAAAATAAAAATAGAAAACAAGTCGGATTTATGAATTTTTATCTTTAACAAACATTCGAAACACGGTCTCGTATATCGTCTCTTTCATAATCTTGCTATTCTATCTCTTTCATCATTATCAAGTCCGAAAGCGTTCGTTTTATTGCCGAGGAATGCTGTTCTTGCTGTTGACAGGCTGATGGCCCACTTAATAGTTATATAAAGTAGTTACCGTCGCTTATGGAATGCGACGCTAGAGGCACCGCGACGCGTGGTTTTCCACATAGGGGTACTGGAACCTGGGTCACTAATGCCGGAACACAAGACAAGGATATGGCGGCATACTTATAAACTAAAAGTGGTTGTCACTCAGACGGGCTTTGCGCCCTGCCACGTAGCTCGAGATGTTTAGTTGCCTTTTATGACCCCGCCCCCGCACGGACATAAAGACAACGATATAATGATCATTTGCCTCTGTAACAGCCATGTTGAATTCACTCACATGTGTATACTCGCAGTACCGCTTTAAATTACAAATAATGTTAAATTCCAGGAGGTTGAAACTCAGACTGAAACAAGAGAACCAAGACCGTCACTCCCGGCTAAGAAGGAGATAGACGAAACCCCTGTCGTGTATATAGATCTGCCTGAAGACAGTACAAGTGATGTGGTAGAGAATAGAATCGAAGTTGAGAATAACGAACCTGAATTTGTTCAGGTAAATTATAATAAACATTATATAACAAACAATTCATATAGAGCAGCGACGTAGCGTGGGTGACGGCCGCCCGAGGCGGAATACAATTTTCCCGCCCTTTTATTTAGGTATTTTAATTTAATGCATACTATATCTATACTAATATTATAAAGAGGTAAAGTTTGTGCGTTTGTGACGTTGTAGGGGGTAACATTGCAAGAACAAAATAAACTATGGGGAATCCCCGCAAGTCAGAATAGACGGTGTTGCCAGCAGTCGCTACAAAATATCATTCAATGAGAGAGGATTCCCCGAATTCGTCACAGAATAAATAATGAAAAATTCCGTTCACTTTGCACTGCAATCGGTCCGAATTTGTAGTTGTGATAAAAATATGAAATGGTTCAAATATTTATATTATTTATTATGAAATTTTGCCGCCTCTTAAAAAGTGCCGCCCCCACCACGCTACGCCATACAGAGTCATCTAGTTTCAAAGTGTTCTCATCTATTGTTCTTGTTTATTGGACAAATGATAATTATATACTTTGTACGTGTGACCAGAGCAAACGCTCCGTGTGAAAGCCATTACAAGGTAATTTAACATCTGTACAGCGGGGAATTTAATAAATATTCTGAGGAACTGTTTAGAATTTTGCTTTCGTCATCTTTCTACCACTGCACTGCCCGCCATCAGCTGGGCATTCATACCGATTTCCTCGAACTTCTTCTTCATAATACAAAGCGGTTCTCAACAACGTTTACGTTATTCTCCAAATTTGGATTAAACTTCCGGCTAAGGTTCCCCCATCGCAGTTCAATATGGGGTTTTAAAAAAAAACATTATATAATTTTTTAGAGGCCGACAGCGCATCTGCAATGCCTCTGGTGTTGCAAGCGTCTATAGTGTCTGCTGAACGCCAGCTATAAATTTTTTTTTAAATAATTTTGATAGTGACTATACGAGTAGTAGTTGTCTAGTATCCATAACACAAACGCTTTGCTGCTTACTTTGAGAGACGACGGCGTTGTGTCAATTGTTACAATATATTTATCAATTTTAACGAGACTCGTGAATTTTTAAATTTATTTTAAATCATCAGTAATCTGGAACAAGTGATTCCAAACAGAAATTCAGATACTTTTCTAATAATTCGTAAAAGTCTAGTAAGAAATTACTACTTGTACTAGTTACCAAGCAGTACAGGGAGAATACCGTCCTGTATCAAATTTTGGAGCTGGTAGACAATTGCTAAAATTCAATTTAGCCCCATAGCAGTTTTATAGGGGCACATCTTGGTTGAGAAAGGAACGCGGCACAGCATCAATAGAAGTCTTGGTCCATGACCGGTCTCAACAGTGTGGTATAATAATGTTTATTAATTACATGTAGGCAGAAAGACGTCAGTCAATAAATAACTTTTGTTTATTGTTGGTATTTCAATTGATTAAAAAACACAGTAATTATTTTAGAAATTCATATAATTTACAATATTATAAACAACATTAAAAATCGAGAGGTACCTTCCTTGTTAGTAAATTATTTTTGTCACCTGCTTGCATGCTCATAATAATCTCTAAAAAAACTAACTGGTTAAAACTCCTTCAGCAATTAGAGTAGTAAAATTTTCAGGAGACCATATTCTACGATCCCTTTGAAGATCGAAGAATAAATACAAATGACAGGACAAAAGCAGATGAATCAGATACGGCGTCAGATGTCAGCAGCGTGCAAAGTATGAGAGGACTGCCTACCAGATTCATTCCAACTAGGCCTGACACACTCAATTTCAATGCACCTGGTCCTTCTGGAAATCACTGTAAGTAAATACCTTTAGTAATTCTTCTTTCTTGATTAGGGGACATCCATTAATTACGTGAGCTCAGAATGGGGGGAGGGGTCCAATGAAATCTCACCAAATCTCATTTAAACCGAGGGGGGGATAATCGAAAATCTCACCTCACCTTCGAAAAATATAAAATATTACAGATATTAAAAAAAATATTTTGAGTGTTTATTTTGTCCGCTAAAATAAATCTCATGGCTATTAAAATCATTTAGTTCGAGAAAAACATAAAAAAAAAAAAATGTTACGGGTATTTAAAGAAAAGATAATAAATAGGCAAAGTATAGGCAACGTATCGATTATTCCCTACGCACGAATTCTCCAAGTTACGACAAGTTTAAAATATTTTTAGCGCCAATCTCACGTAAGGGGAGGGGGGGTCCAGGCAAATCTCACCTAAGGGGGGGGGGAGTCTAAACTGATCGAAAAATAGCTCACGTAAGTAATGGATGTCCCCTTACCTTTATCTCAAATTATGTGAGACACCACATATTTTCTCCTTCCACTTTCCTCTATTAGTCGCCATCTTAACATTCACACTTTTTTTTCGCTATATCATCTTTTACGTAATCCATTCATATTTTCTCTATACCTTATCCGTTTTACCAAAAAATAAAATGTAAACAAATCGTAAAAAGGGTTTTTTGGATGTCGATTTTACAATAATCAACATGATATAAAAATTATCATAGCAACTTTTAATTATTTATTAGAAATGTCTCCTTATTTTTTATATTACTATTCCTTATTTGTATAAAAAAAATTATTTATAGAATTATGAATGATAAATGTAATGCATATAAAATTTACATATTTACAACATTAATTGGAATAACTAACTTACATTACAAAAAACCTAAAAAGACAATGTTTCCAAATCTCTTACTGGTTTTATATGCTGGTAATTATAAGTGTACTGTTCAACGTACTATTGGCGATTGGAAGGAGTGTTTTATTATTACGGTCGGATTATACCCGCCATGTTGTTTTTATTCTAGTATTTCTAGCTTTGTTTGAGAAACATTGGTTTGTTTGTTTACATTTTATTTTTTGGTAAAGTGGATATAGTCTAACTCTATTTTTGTATTCATCCATACTCATTTCTAACATTTTTCTTGTCACATAAAATTCCTTTAATATAAATATTAATCAACTAGAAATAGCAAGCTATGAAGTAAGCTACTCTTGTTACTCCGCTAGTGAAACAGACGAAGTCATTAGAGATAGATTTCATTTTAGGATTGTTAGTGAAATGAAAGTATATCTGTAAAAACCAAACCCAGCCCCATATATTCCTGTTACTGTCCCTTTTTGATTAAGTGAGTGAGTCGCTAAATGACTGTTTGAGAGTTTTAAGGAGACGTTGAACAATTTTAGAACACGCTTAATTAAGGATCAAAAATCGAAATAATTGTGATTGATCTCTCTCTTCTAATCACATAAGTATGTCTGGATAAATGTTGGTTCCTATACACTTGCGTGAATATTAATTTCCTTGCGAAAGGTCAGCTTTGGATCTAGGCGCCTGTGCGCCAAATGTTCTATAAAGGGACTGATGCAGAAAGGCATTTTGAAGTTTTGTCCTGTGACAAAAATCTGCACAACTCGGACCAAAATGTGAACGCTTCAGATAAAATCAAAAGCAAATAAATCTAATAACAAACAAATTATATTCTGTGAGAACTCGGTGTTTTTCTCTGATATCTCCTATAATGGTTGCTATATCTGTTAAATTATAAAATATCCGGATGACCGAGCTTTGCTCGGTATTTTTTTTTATAAATTGTGTTTTTTGGAAATTAACAATTGATTTTCTTAGTCTAACCTCAAAGCAAACACTCATTGATTTCGTGTTACTTAACAACGCCATCTGCTGGAATAGCTTTATTGTTGTTGTGTCGTTAAAGCAATTTAAAAAAAATAGTATTATTATTCGCCGATAGATGTCAGGAAGAATCTTTTTTCAGTTTAAATTGGGACTACTCAAACGCCACCTTTTGACATTTTTTAGAAATGATTCCTAGCTAGATCGATTTATCGCCCCCGAAACCCCCGTATACTACATTTCATGAAAATTGTTGGAGCCGATTCCAAGATTCCAATTATAATTATATATATATATATATATATATGTATATATATATATATATATATATATATATATATATATATATATATATATATATATATATATATATATATATATATATATATAAGAATTGCTCGTTTAAAGATATTTGTTAAATCCATACTAATATTATAAATGCGAAAGTAACTCTGTCTGTCTGTCTGTTCCTCTTTCACGCCTAAACGGCTGAACGGATTTTGATGAAATTTGGTATGGTGATAGATGATAAACTAGAAATGGTCATAGGCTATAAATAATCACGCCATCGTTCTTAGGGGGTAGGCAGTAGGCAGATAACTAAATTGAGTTAGTGATTTTTTGTGCTTATCCGGTATCTATGAGAATCGGCCAACATCTATTTTTCATCTCCCTAAATGTTAGGGGTGACCCACCCCCAAAAAATTTTTTTTAATTTTTTGACATTTTATTATTTATATGGCAGAATAACGTTTGCCGGGTCAGCTAGTTATAAATAAATATTTTGTGACAATTTTTTGACATTAGAATCCGTAATAAGGGCACGTTGAGGTAATACACCTTATTAAAACATAAATAAACCTTTGCATAAAGTTTGTGTCTATTATTAAAACCAATTTTTTAATTAAACCAATTTTCCTTAAATTTGTTTTTTCTTCAAAAAAATCTTAAGGTCCTTTCCAGTACACAAACTTAAACTTAAGGATATGACCCTACGCTGTTTTAAAGTTCACGAACCAATCTAGGGTTTCAATTTAAATCTGTATAGAAAGTTTGCATACTTGGTTAAAATATTTATTTCAAAGTCGTCTATTACTTTGATGCAGTTTATGAGTCCGTCAGTGTATTTGTGCTGCCGATTTCAATACAATATTTGTAGTTGCCACGTGTAGCAAAACTATTAGATAACTATACTATAGTCACGCGTCGAGCATTCGTGCTGCCGATTTAGTTTTGAAACACCCACCGAGCGCAATTGTAACGTTAACTATACGATAGTATCGAAATATACACGTGCTAGGGCTTCATATATTATATATTCAAACACTAACAAATAGTCTGACATAAATAATAATAAGAATACTATTTAGTTTCAGCATCACCCAGTAATACTTCAAGCATCCAATCAGTCAGCTCTTCAATTCCAAATCTACCACCAATGCTCTCAAAGGAAACTCTAGTATACAGGCGGACACCAGCACAAGACTTCTCTATCTCGCCAATACCAATGTCATCATTTCCTGAACCACCTCCATCATATACCGAAATCGATAGAGTATCCACTCCTATAGTGCAACAACCTAGAAGACAACCAAATGCGACCACTCCATCTCCTAGAACGCAAGTAATAACTCCAATGGGTCAAAATAACAATTTTTTACCCCAAGGTGTGTCATCGCCAACAAATGGGCTTCAGGGTGAGCTGCTAGCTATAATTTTATTTCTCAAACGTGTTAAATAAAATTAAAATATTAGTTTTATAATAAAGTTCATGATCGCGAATAACTTTATATTGTAAGTATATGAGGAACTACTAATATTTAAATTCAGCATCAGCTACTTATTGTTGTATCTGTTATCTAAAATAAAAGTTTTGAAACACGCATTTACTATAATGATCAAGATTTCTGGAAAATAATATTATACAAGTTTTTTTTAATGCTGTAGGACAACAGACAGGCTGACGGCTCGCTTAGAATTTAGCAGTTACCATCGCCTATGGGTGTTTGCAACGCCAGTGGCATCGCGAACACGCTGCTGTCCCATAAGTGTACAGGAACTTGCGTCACTAATGCCGGAACACAACACAAGGTTATTATGGCGGCATACTTAAGCCCAAAGGTGGTCACCATCCAGACGGGCTTGCGGACCTACCACGTAGCTAGGGTGGGTTGTTTTGTCGTCTTTTACGACAGGCCGACCTCGGCCGCAGAGGTTAGTATTCTCTCTTCGCCCCTGCATGGATAAAGTTATGAATTAACGCCTCGTTAATAGCGAACCTAGACAACAAAATAGTTAAACCATACACCAATAAAATTTTCCATTAAAACATCGATTCTTATAGTAACTATTTAAAGGGGGGTACTGCAAGGCAACGTATTAGGTCTCATTTATTTTAAGTTATATGCAAATTTTATTAGAAATAAACAGTTTAATGGAAATTAATAGCTTTTGGCAAAATTAATTTAAAGTATTTAAAATAAACTAAATACTAAAAGCGAAATATATACCATGCTTCTTTAAAGTAAATTTCTTCGCTCCTATAAAGAGAGGCTCGAGCTCAGGATTGTGTTATTGGATTATTGTTATTTACTATTGATACAATTTTCAGGTGATCATCAAATACCCATTGGCACTATGAACACGGATCGAAAGTATCTGAACTGTCATCACTGCGGTATGAGAGTGCACACACTGGTCGTCAGAGAAGCGGGCACGATCACAATCGTCGTGTCAATGTTGTGTTTGATTATATGGTATGAATATTTTACATTTTTAACTGTGCGAATGTGTTTAAGGGATTGAAGTATGATAAATCCGGATTTTTGCGGATAAATAAATATATAGTGACAATTCACACAGCACCGTTTAGTCTCAAAATAAACAACACAGCGCTTGTGTTATGGATACTACACAACTGATGTAATTTTATATTGGAATAAATACATACGTGTAGACGAATAAAACAAAAAGGATGTAATTTTGGTTATTCAAGTATTTTAAGTATTTTTTTATTACAATGGCAAAAGAAATATTAACTATTATGAATATGAGGCTACTGTAAATGTCGGTTAGGCCTTCGTTATGATTCATTAAATACAAAAGCAGCGTGATCGCGGTGCCCCTGGTGTGACAATACTATGTCGTCTCAACTCGTCGCCAAAACTATGGTAGATGCTTTAGTAGACTAGACTGTTTTTTATACAAGGAACTGTTGTGATTTACACGTTCACAAATCTGCCCATTATTTTTTCTCCTGGCTTTACCCGATGTTATGGATGTAATGAGGTAGGTAACATGTTCTCTTCTTCCATTCTCTATTAGCCGTAGCCTCAACATTTACATTTTCTTCGCAATTTTTTTTCTATCCGTGCAGGGCCGAAGAATACTGACCTCTGCAGCCGGGGTCAGCCTGTCGTAAAAGGCAACTAAACAACCCACCTAGCTACGTGTTAGGGCCCCAAGCCCGTCTGGATGGCGTCCACCTTTGGTCTTAAGTATGCCGCCATAATAACCTTGCGTTGTGTTCCGGCATTAGTGACTCAAGTCCTTATGGGACAGTAGCGTGTTCGTGATGCCACTGGCGTTACAAACACCCATAGGTAACTACATAATCTATCTTTTGATTGGTCTACTTTCTTTTTGATCCATCCCCTAATATATCTAGCTATAGTATTTATCATAATAATTTTAGCATTGATTGTAATGAATAATGATATAATTTGTAATATTTCTATTCTGTTATTGCTGAGGAACATCAGACAGACGGCACATTTAATAGTAAGCCGTTACCGTCGCCTATGGATGTTTGCGACGATAAACACCGCGAACACGCTGCTGTCCGCATAAGTACTGGAACCCGGACCGCTAATGCCGGAACACAAGGTTATTATGGCATCATTGAGATTGGCTTTGGACCCTGCCTAGCTTATTTTAGAATTCCTAAATTAAATGAGTAAATATATTTCATTTTCAGCATGCTGCCTGTCATACTCCTCATCTATACCACCGACTGTCTCAAGAACCGGAATCACTACTGCCCCAATTGCAACAAGCTCATCGGATATCAAGTGCCCTTTGATAAAAAGAAACTGGTCTATGTCAATTGAGCTATTCCTAATAGGAGCTATAGTGCAACCTCGATATAACAAAACTGAAGGAAATTATAAAATATTCGCTACAAAAGAAAGATAGGCTAACGATCCACTTAATAGCAAGCAGTTACTATCGATGCTTGCGAGGCACCGCGAACACGCTGCTGTCCCACAACAGAACAGGACGCTCGGTCACTAATGAACACAAGGTTATTATGGCGACATATTTAAGACCAAGGGTGGTTGTTATACAGCTAGGATTATTTTGTCACATTTTACGACAGACCATATTGTAAAAATTAAATAAACCATATTTTTATGTAGCTTTTTGTTATGTACCTGTAGTAATGAGAACTATACTCTATCCACTTTACCAAAAAATAAAATGTAAACAAACCAATGTTTCTCAAACAAAGCTAGAAATGCTAGAATAAAAACAACATGGCGGGTATAATCCGACCGTAATAATAAAACACTCCTTCCAATCGACAATAGTACGTTAAACAGTACACTTATAATTACCAGCATATAAAACCAGTAAGAGATTTGGTAAACATTGTCTTTTTAGTTTCTTTATAATGTAAGTTAGTTATTACAATTAATGTTGTAGATATGTAAATTTTATACACATTATAATTATCATTAATAATTGTAAAAATAAAATTATTTTATGTTTTTTTCTAAAAGTAAGGAATAGTAATATAAAAAAATAAGTTTAAAACGTTTGGGGATTTCCCCAACAGCTAGTGTTTTATTTTACACATTTTTATAATTTTAGATTAGAGCTCCGACTATTATTTACACGTAACACGGTAATTGATAATTACCGTAAACCTTGTTATAATCAAATGTACCACATTACTAGGAGAATATTGAACCTGGAAATAGATGAGTACAAGCCCAGAGGTAGACCTAAAAAGCGATGGAAAGAACGTGTGATGCATGATATGAGGGTTTGTGAAGTGTTTCTATCATCGAACCGCACGCCATCGGCTAGCCGTTCATCCTCATTATCTGAAGCCTCCACTGTCTTGCGGGCAAAGGTTCTCCAGAACGTTTATATTGCGCACAGAGAGGATGTGGAATGAGCTTCCGGCTGAAGTTTTCCACCGCACTACGACATGGGGTATTTTAAAAAGGGAATCATAAAACTCCTTCGCGGACGGTCTTCGTCTGTTGTTCTACAGCAATAAAAAAAAGTGACAGATGAAGAATGCCAGGATAGAATAAAATGGAAAAAAAGACATATAATGCCGACCCCAAATGATTGGGACAAGGCCAAGCCAATGACGACCGTGCATCTTCAGTAATCGCTGTGTATCTAGTAACGCTGTTTGTGACATACTTCTGTCTATATATGTTGCTCCTTCTTTATTCTTAAAACGGACGATAGAGTGCGTTTATTAGTAATTCCTGTTTCATTTCTATCCGTAGAATTAATTTATACAATGTTGAATTAAAACTTTTAAAACGCCCACAGCGTTATTGAAATGTTTTTTTTTAGTACTCACCTACTTAATTTAATTGGTCCCCCTGTTTTCCTTACTTTCAGTGCTCTCTCCCAAAAGTTGACCGCTTCGGGCAATATTGTATTCTGAAACGTTTGACAAGAAAGTCATAAGTTTTTTCCGTGCAAGGGCGAAGTGATATTACTGATCCCTATGGGGGGGAGGTTGTAAAAGGCGACAAAACTACCCTAACCAGGTAGTGGAAGCCTATCTGGATGGCAACCACGCCAGTCTAAATAAGCCACCATAATTGTGTTCCGGCAGAAGTGACGGCAACGTGCTAGGGTCGGGCGTCGTTAATATCTATAGGCGTAACTGCTTACTGTTAAGTGGGTCGTCAGCCTGTCTGCTGTTCCCATTAACTTCTTCTATTCTTCTATTTAATCACTTCTCCTCCACTCTTTTCACTCTCTCTTAGGCATCCGTGCAGGGGCGGAGAAAGAATACTAACCTCTGCGGCCGGGGTCGGCCTGTCGTAAAAGACGACAAAACAACCCACCCTAGCAACATTGTAGGGCCCCAAGCCCGTCTGGATGGCGACCACCTTTGGTCTTAAGTATGCCGCCATAATAACCTTGTGTTGTGTTCCGACATTGTGACCCAAGTTCCTGTACCCTTATGGGACAGCAACGTGTCCGCGATGCCACTGGCATTGCAAACACCCATAGGCGATGGTAACTGCTAAATTCTAAGCGGGCCATTAGCCTGTCTGCTATGCCACAGCAATTTAAAAAAAAGGCAGAATTTCTACACAGTCTTATGAACATAATTTAATCCTGAAATAATTATAACAATTCCTTAGAGTGACACACACTGATGATATTGGAATGAAGATTACATACATACATATATACATACATACATATATTAAGACATTTCACACAACGCCATCTAGTCCCAAACTAAGTTGCATAGCACTTGTATTATGGGTACTAGATAACTGATATACTACATAAATACTTTTATTTTGTAAATAAATACATATTATACATAAACATCCAGACGCTGGACGGGAATCGAACCCGTGACCTCCGCAAGCGTACTGACGTTTGTTAGCCGTTACGCCAGGAGGTCGTCGATTCCTCATTATATGTTTCTTCACCTTCAGATCGTGGCAATTTTGCTTAAATGAGTAATTAAATAAATATGCTGGCACAAATCGCACAGCGCCATCTAGACCCAAAGTAGCTTAGCACTTGTGTTATAGGTACTGGACAACTGATAAACTACTTACATAAGTACCTTTTTATCAATAAAATACTATACATAAACACCCACACTCGGCACGGGAATCGAACCCGTGACCCTCATAAACGGGTTCCAACGTGTGTTAACATTTGCGCTTGGGAGGTATTCAATTGCGAATCTATCGTACGCTTCAGCAATCAACCCCTACAATTACAAAGTGGAAGGTTCGGACGCAAACGGCTAGCAAGAAAATACATTTGGATACAGAAGGTTGAATATAGTTTTTTTTTATAGCTAGAGTTCAGCAGGCAGGTGGTCACCGTCGCCTATAGACGTTTGCAACATCAGAGGCATTGCCAACGCGCTGCCGCCCTCGAAGGAATATTATAACGCCTTTTATGAAGAACCCCATATAGTACCGCGCTAAGAAAACTTCAGCCGGAAGCTCATTCCAGATCCTGAGAGTACGCAACATCAACATTCTTGAGAAACGTTTCGTACAAGAAGAGAGACTCTAAGAAATGGGGATGAACACCCAGCCGATGGCGGGTAGTGAGGTGGTAGAAAGATGACTCTCCCCGTTGTACAGACGGTAGAATACGCAAAGAGACGCAAAGTCTCTCTGAAATCCAAGCGTGTCTAGACCGACTGTGAGTATGGGATCGTCGACAACACGACCTGCGCGCCGTTGGATAGAGTCTAGGGAATTGAATGGACAGGCGGGTGCTCCAGCCAATAAATGTGAGCAGTACTCCATATATATATGTGTAATTAATATTAAAAGAGAAAAAAAAAAATAACGAATTTTGGGATTATATTACTTTATAATTTTGCATTTATTTAAATTTAAAAATATAGCTGAAATCGAAGCGTTATTACTTACATTGATCATGACGAATTTTTCCGGTTCTAACCTGAAATGTAAAAATAAATAGCTTAAATCAAGGTCACGTTCCAAGATGGAGAGCTCTTAGATACCGCTAATGGTCTTACAAAATTTTGATTCAATAAAAAAAATAAAAAAAAATGAAGGACTGTAGTAATGTTGCACACCACTAGCTGTCAAATATATATGTCAAACATGACCTAGAATGACAGCTGTCACTTGTGCAATGGCCGTCCTCTTTCAGAGTACAAGATCACCACAGTTGTACTAAAATTATAATATAAAATAATTAATAACAAGTACATATTAATAAAATAATAAGAAATAAAAACAACAAACTTTTATTTAAATAATACAAGGACAGGGAGAATAAGAAATAAAAAATAATCTTAGCAGTGAACTACGTTTACTTTTTTTTATTGCTGTAGGACAGCAGACAGGCTGACGGTCAACTTATTGGTACCTTTGGTCTTAAGTATGCCGCCATAATAACTTTGTATTGTGTTCCGGTATTAGTGACCCAAGTTCCTGTACCCTATGGGACAGCAGCGTGTTCGCGATGCCACTGGCGTTGCAAACACCCATAGGCGACGGTAAATTCTAAGTGGGCCGTCAGCTTGTCTGCTGTCCTACTGCAATAAAAAAAGTTACCGTCGCCTATGTATTGCAACACTAGAGGCACTGCAAACGCACTGTCACGTAGGAGAACTGGATCCTAGTTCACTTGGGCGTATTTAAAAACCAGGGGTGGTCGCCATCCATACGTGCTTCGGGCCCTACCACCTAGAGTTATCCGCGTTTAACAACAGACCTCCCCCAACCGCAGGATCTTTCCCTGTAGAGAAAAAGCAACTAGATTTTTGTGCCAAAAGACGAAAGGATAGATGATAGATCTGCGTAAGGTAACCTTTTAGCGCAAAATAATCTGCGGAAGGAGGACTGGGATTTGTAGCACAGACATGAGGAGTCTGTGTGCAGCAGTAGACAACGATTTACTGACGACGAATTTAGTTTTAAAAGTTTACAATTAAAACATTTTTTATTATTGCTGACAGGCTGTCAGTCTGCTTAGAATTTAGCAATGCCAGTGGCATCGCGAACACGCTTCTGTCCCATAAGGGTACAGGAACTTGGGTCACTAATGCCGGAACACAGCATAAGATTATTATGGCGACATACTTAAGACCAAAGGTGGTCGCCATCCAGATGGGCGGGTTGGTTTGTCGCCTTTTACAACAGGCCGGCCCCGGCCGAAGAGGTCAGTATTCTTTCTTCGCCCCTGCACGGATAAAACATTTAAATATCCTATACTTTTTATATTATTCTGTTGTTGCTGAGCAAAGCAGGCAGGCCATTTAATAGCAGTTACCGTCACCTATGTATCGCGAAGCCAGAGTCATCATTATCACTGCTGTCCGCATATATACTGGAACCTGAGTCACTAATACTCTGGTATACACAAGGTTATTATGGCGGCCTACTTATAAACCAAAGTTGATTGCCATCAAGACAGGCTTGGGGTCCTGTCACGTAGCTAGGGATGTTTTGTCATCTATTACGACAAAACATAAAAATAATAATTATTTAAATATGGCGATCGTTACAGGCAAATTTAAAAAATTGGTCCTCGATTTGACTTGATTTTAAGTTCAATATATTTTCTTGTTATTTTAATTTTAATTTGAATATTTTTCTTTTTGTAATTAGTTTCTAAAATATTGAAATATATTAACATATACGATAATATGTATGTAAATGCGACGCATTGAAAATACAAAATCAATTATAAACGTATTTCACGAAGCGAGACTAACGACGTTTTGTATAATCACATGGAAATTTGTTTTTGTGTTACGTACATTACAAAGTACGTACCTATGTACGTGGTAACCAAGTAAACACTGTGATGGCAGACGTCATTTAGGCAGTTTTTCTCGTCTAGTGCCTAGTGTGCATATCTTATATCTTTAAACGAGCAATTCTTGTATATATACTTATATAATTGGAATCTCGGAATCGGCTCCAACAATTTTCATGAAATTTAGTATACGGGGGGTTTCGGGGACGATAAATCGCCCCCGAAACCCCCCGTATACTAAATTTCATGAAAATTATTGGAGCCGATTCCGAGATTCCAATTATATAAGTATATATACAAGAATTGCTCGTTTAAAGATATAAGATATAATAGTTTATAGCTTCCCATAGTTTTGCAAACATCTATAAGCGACGGTAACTGTTTATTATTGGAGTTTAGTAGCATTAGTTATTGCAACGTGCCAATACTAAGAGTTACGACATTGTAGCTGTAGCCCTCCCGGACAGAAAGCGCTCGCGAAAGCCTACACCTCCACCAGTAGACGAACACTGGGGTGATTTTGACCAGCGACGTGCGTTCCGTAGCCAACTATGGGAGCGCAGGGGCGAATCGCAAGGGAATCCCCTAACCGTTAAGTTCGGATTCATTAAATAACTTACCTATATACTGAATGGTCGTA
Organism: Malacosoma neustria; assembly: GCA_963693495.1. Classification (NCBI taxonomy): domain Eukaryota; kingdom Metazoa; phylum Arthropoda; class Insecta; order Lepidoptera; family Lasiocampidae; genus Malacosoma; species Malacosoma neustria. The sequence goes on along the minus strand of OY856400.1, from coordinate 4,274,921 downwards.
AAAAATACTTATTCTTAACGGCTGGTCAATACTTCTCTTTTTAACTATATGAGCTGGTTCGATGTGAACACCTCTAACTACCTGAAAAGAGAAATAATAAGTTAATATCTTCACCATGATTGTTTGAACCTGGAGCACATCGACTTTTATGTATCGGTAAGTTGCGCAGGTACGAATCCCATCGCGTCCAATACTTTTTTTATGGCTAACCAACAGCAGACAGGCTGGCGGGTTAGTGGTAATCATTTACCGTAGCCTGTGGATGTTTACGACACTGTAAACACGCTACAGTTTCATAGGGATACAGGAACCTGGGTCACAACGTTATGATGGCGGCATTTCTCATAGATCACTTTCAAAATTTAGCTGGTTCCAGTGGACCCTCTGCTACATTTCTACCATATTCCCAAAACTCGACAAAAATGTGAAGATCTTACTATGCAAATTTGCGTTGTGGCTGAGTTCCGACCATGAAAGTTTTCGAAAAAAAAAGTGAGAATCGATTGGTTTAATTGACTGTGAAGTGGATGTCAAAAAAGTAAAGTTGGCCAATCAAAAAAGTGATTCCATACAACTTTACTTTTTTAGTAGCACAAGGAACCAATCAATTCTCATTTATTAGAAAACTGCACATTCGGAGTGGTAAAAATAAAAATAATATAATTTTAGTTGTATTTATTTAAATATGTAATTATTACACTATTAATTATTCATCATCATCAACATTTCAGCCGGAAGACGCCCACTGCTGGACAAGGGCCTCCCCCAAAGATCTCCACGATGATCGGTCCTGCGCTGCCCTCATCCAACCTATTCCGGCGATCTTGACTAGATCATCGGTCCATCTTGTGGGGGGCCTACCAACATTGCGTCTTCCGGTACGCGGTCGCCATTCGAGGACTTTTCCATTTCACCCCAACGGCCATCAGTCCTTCGAGCTATGTGCCCAGCCCACTGCCACTTCAGTTTTGCAATCATCCGGGCTATGTCGGTGACTTTGGTTCTCCTGCGAATCTCTTCATTTCTGATTCGATCTCGCAGGGAAACTCTAATATTAATATTAGAGTTTAATATTTAATATTAATATTATTATTCTATTATACTATTTCTTTATTTCACAATTTTTTTATATTTTTTACAATATCTTACATTTTTTTTTTTAAAACAGTACCATAGTATTACTTTTATATAAAAATCAATAATAAAATATCCTAAAAAATAAAAAAAATCGTCGTCCAACAGCAGCGGGTCCTTGCAGTTCCAAACTACCGGTGGTCAGGCTACAGAGTAAGGAACCTCCTCACAATTCGTGCCGTATCCAAGAGAGCTGCCTTCTGTATTCGACCCTTCAGCCAGGGACCAAGCGAGAGCCTATTACATTGTAATATAATAACAGTCGTAATATAATTAAAATTAAATATTAATAACGTAACGTATCTTCACGTATCACAATCACAAAAGAGTCATAATTTTAATGGGAGGGCTGGGCTGTATGTACTTGATAGATGTGGTATATAGATCGCGATATCTATGAAACGCAAGCTTTTGCCTCACTCGCTCTCTCTTCTATGTGTGTCGCCCTTTTTTTTTTTTTTTTTTTTTCTTAAAGCTAAGGCTGTCATCGTCTCAGACGACCAACGACAGCGACACCGGGCGGAAAAGGCATTCCGACCCCGTGGGAGCGGGGTCGATCAGCCGTGGCAGCGTGCTCGGGGCGCGTCTCCTGTGAGGCGCGCTCCCGGCTCGAACGCTGCATGGGGATAATTGATAGCAGCCACGAATGGCAAGAATACTATTGATTGGGGACTATCGGCTCCACCGGTGAAGCCGATCCTATTCTAATCTACTACCGTTTCGGAGTGCTTATAGCTGGGGGAGAAGAAACGGCGAAAGAAACTCCCCCGTGTGTGTCGCCCTCTATTGTTCGGACCTATATATAGAACGGTGTCTCGCGGTGCGTACCAATAAATCCGTATTAATTAATTACGGTGGTTTTATTGAAACATCACAATGGATAACAACAAATAATTTATATTTGGCTTCAGTTTTGTTAGGAATAAACACAGAGCTCCCCATTCCGAGATATTCAATCTGCTCCTTTTTTTGTTCAAAGGTTTGTAACGACGGTAAAACTTTTTCGACAAGATATATATGTGTGTGTGTATGTATGTGTATATGTATGTGTGTGTGTGTGTGTGTGTGTGTGTGTGTGTATATATATATATATATATATATATATATATATATATATATATATATATATATATATATATATATATATATATATATATATATATATATATATATATATACATATATATATAATATTATTTATTTGTTTCAGTCTGGATGGTCCGAATAAATCAAACAAATTTGTTTCTGTAAAAATAACAGAAACGACAATTAAAGTTGATTACTCGTCTCTCATAACTCTTGCTTTTCTATCTATTAATTAAATTATTTAAATCAAATCTGTAACGTAATAACGTAAATATTGTTTACTTTTTTGTAGGCAAATGTCATGTGTCACACTTCTATGACACATGACATTAAGCGCGTTAAATCAAAAGGGATTATGTCCTGGTTACACAACCTAACCATAATACAATAACATTAAAGAGATGATATTCTCTTTACATCTCCCCTCCACGATATGAAAATTGCATAATTTTTCAATCAGCTTCAACTTCAAACATTGGAATTAGTTTTGTCACGTGGAATAGACTCGTGTCTTGATTTCTTTTTCCAGTTTTTATTTTATAAATTGAGTTTGAAATTTTTTCTTCTATTATATATGGGCCGATTCTTAGTTCTTCTAGCTTTTTCCTATTGAGTTTGTTTCCATTCTCTATGAATACCATATCTCCTTCGTTGAATTCATGGTGTCTTCTGTTTCTATTAAATAAACTTTCGTTATACTTATGTGATCTCTGTGTTCTTTCTAATGCTAATTTCTTATCTCTTATCCAGTCTTCTCCGTTTTTCTTTCTTTTTAACTCTTCTGGTATGTTACTGGTGTCTGTGCCATATAATAGATACTCTGGTGTAAATCCCGTTATTGTATGTTCTAGTATATTATATTTATTCACACATTCTCTCGCTATCGATGTCCATGCTCTATTCTTTTTCTCTTCGTTTATTTTACATCTTATTTTATTTACTAATGTCTGATTCAGTCTTTCATTCAGACCATTAGAAAATGGTGCATTTATTGCAGTAAAAATTAATTGCACTCCTTTATTTTTTAAATAATCTTTAAATTCTTTCGAATTTATTCCAGGATATTGGTCCGTTAAGATTGTTCCGATGTTTTCTATGTCTAACACAGTTTGAATTAGTTTTATAAAATCAGCGGCGTTTTGAGTTCTTGATGTTGAAATGAACGCATATCTCGTGAAATGATCAACAAGTAAATGAATATATTTTTTTGTTGATCTAGTGCTTCCAAATCCTCCAATTGTATCTATGGACATAATTTCGAAAGCTTTGGTCGCTGGTCCTAATTGTGACATTGAGCCGAATTTATGTTGCCCTCTTGACTTATTCTTAATACATATATAACATTCTTTACAAATTTTTTTTATATTCTTCACTAAATTTTTAGCAGTATAATATGGACATATTTTCATTTGTGTTTGTGTTATTCCTGTGTGACACCATTCCTTGTGTATTTTATTAATTAAATCAATACTGAATTTTTCTGATAATATGATTTTCTCTCTTTTCTTCACTTTTTTATAATATATTCCGTTTTTCTCTATTAATTTTTCTTTTTTATTCTGTAATAGTATATTATTCATCTGATCTAATTTTATTTCATCTATTTCAATAAAATTTACCGTTTTTAATAAATCCTCTTCTTCTGTATTTGATTCTAGAACAGGGTTTCTACTCAAGCAGTCCGCTTCTTTATTATCTTTACCTGGGACGTATATAATTTTAAAATCGTATTGAGATAGATAGTGACTTAGATCGCCCAATTCTTCGTCTGTTCGTGCTTTTATATTCATATTTTCCAGTGGTTTGTGGTCAGAGTATATTTCGAAGTATCTCCCTATCAGCCAGTGTTGCCAGTACTTTATTGCCTCTTTTATAGCTAAGCATTCAAGATAAATAGCTTTTTTTCTTTTTTGCGTTTCATTAAGTTTCTTTGAGAAGTAGGCCACAGGTTTTTCTTTTCCATCCTCTTGTGTTTGTTTTAGTATTGCGCCTATACCTTCAAGTGATGCATCTGTATATATCTTGATTGGAAGGTCTTTGTCGAATATCTCCAACACTGGTTGGGAACATAGCATTTCTTTTATCTTTCTGAAAGATTTTTCACAATCCTCTGTCCATATAAATTTTACATTTTTTTTTAATAGTTGATGTAATGGATCTAGTAATATTGAGCTCTTTTCTATATATTCATGGTAAAAATTTATTTTCCCCAGAAATTGTCTAATTTGCTTTTGTGTAGTAGGAATTGGGAAAATTTTTATTGACGTTATGTTGTCTTTCAACGGTTTAACCGTATTTTCTCCTATTACATGTCCTAAATATCTAACCGAACTAGCAGCGAATGTACACTTTTTAAATTTTAACCTGAGTCCTTCTTTTTTTATTGCATTTAATAATTTTTCAATATGATTTAGATGTTCTTCAAACGTCGGTGAGTGTATTAAGATATCGTCTATATAGTTCACTGAAAATTCAGTTAGTCCATATTTTCTTAATATGCTACTCAGAATTCGTTGAAATATAGCTGGAGACGTTTTTAAGCCAAACGGTAGACATGTCCATTGATAGTGACCATCTTGTGTTACAAATCCCGTCTTCCTCCTATCCTCAATTCTTAGTGGTATTGACCAAAAAGCTGAGTTAATGTCCAGTGTCGTAAAGTATTTACAATTTCTGGCTCTTATTATTATATCATCTATTAAAGGGAATGGTTGTGCCTGAGGGACAATGTTTTTATTCAAATCTCTAAAGTCTATGCACAGACGTGTCTTTCCTTCATTTTTCTTATATGCTAGTGTGACGGGTGCAGCAAAAGGACTATAAGATTCTTCGATTAAATTCTTCTCTAGTAAGTTGGCTATTTGTTTCTCTATTTCTTTTTTGTCTTTTATATTACATCTATAGGGTCTTTTACTGCAGTATTTCTCCACTATTAAGTCAATTCTAGCTTCATATTCGTTAACAGTCCCAATATCATACTTGTCTTTCGCAAACACTGATTTGTTTTTATCTATCAATTTTTCTATCTTCATTTTTTTATCTTTATCTAAATGTTCTATATTTGTTTGAAATTCTTCTGTTTCCACGTGTTCATTAAAATTAATTGAACAATTTGTAACTTCACTTAATGTTATCTCTGGTTTTTCTAACTTTTTCTCTATTTTCTGTGAGATTTCTAAATTTTCATTCAACCTCAACTTAAACATAGGAATTAAGTCTAATCCTATTATAAAATCTTCAAAATCCTCTCTTTCAACTACATATATATCTACTATTTTTTCTATATCAAATATTTTTATTCTTATTCTTACCAATCCATTTGTCTGATTCACACCATTGACAGACCTCAAGAATATCTTGTTTAAATCTTCTCTATTCTCTTTTATTTTTATCCATTTCGAGTTTATCAAGGATACTTGAGAACCTGGATCATATGTTCCCATTATCTCTATCTGATTCTCAACTAGTAGCTTAAGTCTGATCAATGGTGTGACTATTAGTTTTTTTTCTCTGTATTTAAATTTACTTCTATTACTGAATTGCTTCCTATAGCTTTAGGTTTCTCTTTTTTCTCTAGTTTAAACCAGCATTTTTCTTCTGGATGATATCTTATACCTTTACCCATGTTTTCACATGTCATACATGGTTTCTTTTCTTCATTTCTGAATTTATGTTCTGGTTTACCTTCTTTTTTAAATGTTTTCTTTTTATTTATTATCCCTTCAAGCTTCTGTAATTCATTTATTAAATCTTTTGTATTTTCTATTTCATCTCTGGCGATCTTCTCTCTAATAAATTCTGGCAACCCAAATGCAATTCTATCTATCATTGTATCAGCGTCCATGTCCTTATTTATTTCTAATAATAATCGTTCTTTCTTTATTGCATATTGTACTATTAAACCTTCTTTGTATTTAAAATAATGAGCATATGTCCTGCTACTCCATCCCTTACCTGAAAAGGTTTCTATTAATATCTGTTTCCACGTATTCCAATTGTTTTCATGTTCTCCTTTTATTACAGTAGAAGTATACCAATCTTGGCAAGTTGCATCTAAAAATATTCTTAATAATTCTATTTTAGTTTTATCTTTTTCTATTTTAAATCTTCCACACTCTTTTTCGAATATATGTAACCATTGTCTAACATTAGATGTTTTATAATTAAATTTTTCTAATACAAATTTATCTACAATATGTTTTAAGTTTTTTTCTTCTTCGTGTTTTTCTGATTTTTCAATTAATTTTTCTAATATTTTTTCCAAGCTCGAGTTTTCTTTAATATTCTCTTGAAGTGTTTGTTTTAAATATTTCCCTCCAAACTGGATATTTCCTTCATCATCTAAATATATCTTTTCTAATTCTTTTGAAATTTTTATCCATATTTTTAACTCATCATGCCTTTTTCCTAATGAATTTTTTACCTTTTTGAAAGTCTCCGTCTTTGTCAACTCTTCATGATAATCTGCATACATGAGGTCATCTGGTATAACATATTTTTCCCCTTGTTCTGTGACAATTGAGGTTACAGCTACTACTGTAGTTTTACAGTCCTTTGGAGAAGCCACAGCTCTGAACTCGAATTGCAATTTCATTTTGTGACGAAAATTGTCGTTTTATAATATTATTTATTTGTTTCAGTCTGGATGGTCCGAATAAATCAAACAAATTTGTTTCTGTAAAAATAACAGAAACGACAATTAAAGTTGATTACTCGTCTCTCATAACTCTTGCTTTTCTATCTATTAATTAAATTATTTAAATCAAATCTGTAACGTAATAACGTAAATATTGTTTACTTTTTTGTAGGCAAATGTCATGTGTCACACTTCTATGACACATGACATTAAGCGCGTTAAATCAAAAGGGATTATGTCCTGGTTACACAACCTAACCATAATACAATAACATTAAAGAGATGATATTCTCTTTACATATATATATATACATATATATATATATATATATATATATATATATATATATATATATATATATATATATATATATATATATATATATATATATATATATATGTGTGTGTCTATATAAATACTTTGGGTCGTCTTGAAATCACGCTACAAGGAAGGGTTGCACTGAAAATCAGCGTTGTGTCGGATATAATTCTGGCACAACAATAAGCTGAGTGCAATCCTTGTTTGTTGAAAATGCGGCGCACAAATTCTCTAATCATGTTGTTATTTATATTTTTTGTGAGTAATGTAAGTACGTCGCTATTTTTGCAAATAAATATTTTCTTTCTTTCTTTCTATATGACGAGGGAAACGCTATCAAAAGCTTTCTCGCAATTCCCCAGAGTCCAGTATATTTTTCTGGTATTTTTCCTTAAAGCCAAAATGTTTCATCATCATCATCTTAGCGCTGAATCCCGGTTGCAACCCAAACTCTCGTTTCGGCGCCCCGGGTCCGTTTTCCGACTTTTTCGTCTCCATTTCGCACGATCTTCGGCATCTCTGGTGATAAGTCCATTGACATGTATATCAACCCCTACGACGATAAGCCAGCACTTTTTGGGTCTACCCTTCTTGCCAGGGTCCGGCGGTGGCGGTATTGTCAGACATTTGTGCCCCACGTAAGTAGCCGATTGTCGTAAAACGTGGCCATGCCAGTGACGACGACACTCCTGCAATTTATCCGCAACGTCACGGACATAAAGGCTGCTGCGAATGCGATAGTTCCTAACGCGGCCCTCCCGCGTTACTCCACACATCCACTGTAGCATATTCATCTTCGTGACTCGCAGTGCCTGCTTGTGTCACTCCAGCACCAGCCACGCTTCACATCCGTATAAAATGACAGTCCTAATGATGGTCTTATAGACCTGTACCTTCAATTTAACCGGTATTTTGGAGTCACAGATAACACCAGTCACCTCAAGCCATTAGGCCCACGCGGCAGCAATGCGTTGTTAGCAATGCCTTAAAGTCGTAATAAATGTCCACCAGACGCGTGAAATACAGATCCCAGGTGCCTATTTCACCTGTTCCGTGTGCTAGACCAAATCGCCGCCTATGTGCACGGGTGTGGGATCTGTGGAGTTGCAGGTCAAGTACTCGGTCATCGCTGGCAGATAGCTGATATAACAAGGAGTAACTTAGGCTATTTTTATTTTAGAAAAGAGAAGTTTCGGAAATTTTATATTCCAATTTAAGTTGACCTCAGATTTATATGAACTATTACATGAAATAGGGTTCAGCTTAAGCTGGACATTGTAGGTTTTATTTCTAACTAGCTGTGCCCGCGACTCCGTCCGTGTGGAATAGTGACCGGGCAGCATTTTTTGGATATATCTTATGGTTTATTTTGGATTACAAACTCTAAAATATAAATAAATGAAATATGCAAACAGTCAGTGTTATCGAATGCAACTGTTACACCATGCGCCTCCGGAATACGTGCGTTCGAATTTTTTTTATTTATTTGTATAGATGTATAGATAATAAACACCGCGCGCCTCGCATGAGAAGCGCGGCAAATTCAAAACTAAGGAAAGTATACTTTCATTACACAATGTCTAATTTAAATATTTATATTTAATGTTTCTTTTTTTCAATTTCATAACAAAGCTCAGAATAAAAAAAAACAAGAAAATAAATTCTTATACAATATCAGTTGTTACCTATAAATAAATGTACTGAAATAATAGACGCAGCCTCCACTCCAGGATATGAAATTATTGTATTATCATCGATCCTTGATAAGTATGCCAACTTTCAACTTAATGCTTTTACATACACTTATCCGTGCAGGGGCAGAGAAAGAATACTGACCTCTGCGGCCGGGGTCAAAACAACCCGCCCTAGCTTCGTGGTAGGGCACCAAGCCCGTCTGAATGGCGACCACCTTTGGTCCTAAGTATACCGCCATAATAACCTTGTGTTGTGTTCCGGCATAAGTGACCCAAGTTCCTGTACCCTTATGGGACATCAGCGTGTTCGCGATGCCTAAATTCTAAGTGGGCCGCGAGCCTGTCTGCTGTCCTAGAATAATTTAAATAATATATACATAGATCTTTATATCCGTGGAACAGCAGATCTAGTGTAACGGCCCACTTAATATCAAGCAGTTACGGTCACCTACTATTTAACTACCACTACTACCACCAAATTTTTTCGACGCCTGGGACCGTTAACACGTTAGCAGCAGTCGCGTAGTCCTGGAAACCTGGGTCACTTATGCCGAAAAATAGCACAAGGTTATTAAGGTGGAATATTTATACGATTGATATCCAGACGGGCTCTACTATCTAGCTACGTTCGCTTCGTCACCTTTTTGGTTGGTTCTTAATCCGCCCTTGCGAGATACGGTCAAATTAATATGATGCGTTGGAAGTGCAGTTGTTTATTATTACGGTCGTCTTAATTGACCTCTAATCTATGTTTATTATGATAAATTATTATTATACGTTAGCATTCGTTTATATTGTTAATTAAGGGTCCATTTACATCGACATCGTACCCAGTTTGAACGATTAGAAAATAAAATTTACAATACGAAATGTTGAGCCTCAAAAAAGTATGAAAAAATATAACATACGAGATACGGCAACTAGAAAAAAAAAAACAAACGGGGCAGTCTTTGGAGACTGCCGATACAAGTGAAAACTAAGTAACTTGTGATTTGTGTCGTCGAGCTATTAGATTATTATTTTCGGTTTATAAAGAAATGTTTATGATCAAGGATTAGGTAAAGTTTAAATTGGTCATTAATACTTCGTTACAAACCAAAAATTGTTCACCCAAAAAGTGCTCAACGCGCCTAAAGAAGTTTTCACTTCAAAAACTCGCCTTTATTACATTGTAATAAAGTTATAATTCATTTAAAATTTACATTATAAAATAAACCTTAAGTCATTATTAATAAGGTTAGTATTACTGGAGTAAAACTCCCTGCGTTTTACGAATTTACGATCAGGTCACGAGTCCTGACGCGAATTTAAAATTTTTTACCCATCACAAAAATGTGCACAAAGCCGCTAAAGAAGATTTAACTTCAAAAAAATTTTAAAATTGCATACGTACAATATCAAGCAAACATAATTATGTAGTACATAATATATGCAGGGACAGAGTAAAATTACTGACCCCTGTGGAGACGGTTTGTCGTAAAAGGCGATAAAACTATCCTAACTAGATGGTCTAAGCCCGTCTGGATGGCAACTTCTGATCTATTTATGAGGCCATAATAACCTTGTCTTGTGTCTGGTGTTAGTGACCCAGGTTCCAGTATCCAACGCGAAGAGCTTGAAATTCGTGATATCTCTAGCGTCGCAATTCATAGGTGAAGATTACTGCTCATTGAGAGCTCCTGTTTGATGTGCCTTAGGAATAAAAACAAAATAAAAACGAACGCCGCGTTGAATTACAACGATTAATACAAATTATAATTTAAATTAATTATAATTTAAATGCAATGTACATATTTGGATGCATCTCACATATTATAAAACATAATATAAAACAATGATGGCGTGTAAAACAGTTCCTCGTGCATTTAAAGCGTGACTTGTTTTTATAATTTGCAAAAACTAAGTACGGCTTCTCCGCGCAGGGGCGGAGTGAGAATACTAACCCCTGCGGCTGGGGTTGACCCGTTGTAAAAGGCGACAAAACAACCCACCCTAGCTACGTGGTAGGGCCTCAAGCCCGTCTGGATCGTCTGGATAAATCGTCGGCCTAATTCTCAAAATGCGTAACTCCATTTGGATAAACTTTACAGGAGTAAGTAAATACTTTGGTTTTGCTATGCACTGTAATTATTTTACTCCCAACACTCACTCGTAACAAATTAGCCATATTTTCGTAGAACGTACGAAGTAATCCAATAGATCCATTAAAATTAAATACTTAGAAGTGTTATGTGTAGACATCAATAAAAATATATAGTAAACAAATAATAAATATTGATTATAATAGAAAGCATATATTATATAACGTAATTTATGCGAACATAAATCTTATGATTATCGCGTAGTGAAATATGGTATATTTGAAATTTAAATTTCAATCGAAAATTTATATATTATATATTTGTAAGTTTTATTATAATATTTTTACATTATTTTTGTATAGTATGTAAATAGGATATTAAACTATATATACAGGATAAAAAAGATTTTAATTGAGTGAAGAATGTATGATTAGTAAACTATCGTCGGTAATACACTGGCAAAAAATATTGATTTTTCCGTTTTTAATTGCTGTAGGTTAGCTGCAACCCTTAAGTGTACAGGAAATTGGGTCACTAATGCCCGAACACAACAATGTTTTTTTTTATTGCGAGAGTTCAGCAGACAGGCAAACGGCCCACCCTGGCAGGGGGTCACCGTCGCCTATGGACGTCTGCAACACCAGAGGCATCACCAACGCGCTGCCGGCCTCGAAGAAATTTTATAACGCCTTTTTTGAAGAACCCCATATCGTACCGCGCTGGGAAAACCTCAGCCGGAAGCTCATTCCAGATCCTGAGAGTACGCAACATGAACGTTCTTGAAAACCGTTTCGTACAAGAAAGAAGAGGCTCCAAGAAATGGGGATGAACAGAACAAAAGTTATTATGGCGGCATACTTAAAACCAAGGGTAGTCGCCATCCAGACGGGCTTTAGGCCTTACCACGTAGCTAGGGTAGGTTGCGTTTCTTGCTCCGCCCTTGCACGGACAAGGAACTTTATTTTATTATTACTTATTACTGCTAAAATATCCAGATGAGCGAGCTTTGCTCGGTATTTTTTTTATAAATTGTGTTTTTTGGAAATTAACAATTGATTTTCTTAGTCTAACTTCAAAGCAAACGCTCATTGACTTCGTGTTACTTAACAACGCCATCTGCTGGAATAGCTTTAGTGTTGTTGTGTCATTAAAGCAATTTAAAAAAATTGTATTATTATTCGCCGATAGATTGTTACGTTGTAACAAGAGTAGGATAATTAATTTTCTTTATATAATATTTAATCCCTAAATACTTAATAAAAATTTCTAATTAATCTCAACAATATATAATATTTAATCTTGAGGGTATTTAAATGAAACGAACCAGATAATAATTTCGATCGCGCACCTTAAAGGTAGGTAGTTAAGAATTAAACGACGGCTGGGAAGAATCTTCGAGAAATCGTTCAGTTGAATAGCGTCCATCGATAAGTAAAAAGATGAATGAACGCGAATCATTCGATCGGGTACCGGTCATCGAAAATACTACAAATGAACGAAGAACGGGAACCAAGTGTCGTCAGGGCTTACGTCACAAATAATTCTTTGCCCCTCTGGCCTATAGCTCTGTCATTGTCTAAACGAGTAGCGGGTCAAAGTACAGGTGCTACCCAGTACTTTTCCATGCCAAACCATTAGAAGCCAAATCTAGAATCTTCGAAAAAGTGGGCGGTGTCCTGACGGCCAATATAAAAAGGCGAAGCCGCGATGGACGCCAAGATTCGGACACCAGCTACTCAGCCAATATGGTGGTTCGCGATTGTGGTTAATTTATTTTTAATAATGTTTAAACCAGTCACTTAATTAAGTAATCATGTTGTTCGTTCGAGAAATTATTTAAATTATGCCGCGTATATAACCCTCAGGTGAGCTCATAAAATTAAGTCCATTAGGGCCGGTCGCTATTGCCTAGTTTTGTGACTAAAAATTAATCCAAAATAAAATTCTTTTTTTTTTATATTTAAATATTGCAAGTTAATATTAACAGGAAGCTACCGGGACTAGTCACGTGGGTGTAAATGTAAATCATAACCTTATTATTTTGTGTTAGGCGAACGTGCTCGCCGCGTTTTTGTTTTAATTCTTTAAAAATATAAAAAGTTAATTCGCGCAGTGGTTAACGTCGTGGCTTGTATGTATTCTTAGTTATATCTGTTTTTTTCCTGTAAACCTAATGTAGTTGTAATAAGCTTTTAATGTTGATGCCACCGACGTATCGTCATAAATCTTATATATGTATAAAAATTAATGTCGCTAATTAGATCTAGTAATCTGTAAACGTAAGTTATTTTGTAATACCGTATTAAAACGGATTTTCCTTTGGAAGCCGACGATTCATATATCGAAGGTCATTTCATTGAATTTTTTTTTTATTTATTTTGATATGCTGAAACTACCTATCTCTGTTCAAATTTATATTTAAACTTTTCTTTGTGTTTATGGCGTGGTGGAATGGTGATAGTCCGAGTAATAGTAGTTAGTTGATTCCTGGTTAGGCAATTTTCATTTTTATATTTTTTTTATTATTTAATTTTCATTCCGTATTTTGCTTGTTATTATAAAGACGGACATAAGCTATCACCACTCCACTTTCGTGTTTTATAATGTAACGCGAAGGATACCGACACCACTCCTGGTCGTCCAGGGTGTCAGGGTGCCGGGTCTTTCGCGCTACAGAAACATCTTCGACGCATTTCAGAGGAGAGGGTCCACCGTACGGGCTGAGAGCAGACGCCCCAGAACGGGTCCTTCAGAACAACAACCCGTAGCTGCCATCCTTCGCAGCGGTCTCGAGGCAGCCACCCTCAGTACGGGCTGGAGCTGCAGACCACTTCCAACGGCAGGGCACGTCAGGCCCCGTGAAAGGAAAGGACGTTGATGACCCTCCACGCGCAGGACGAGGCCTAAGCTAAGTCACCCTACACCCTTACGATTTAACGCCCGATATAAACCTCTTAGTGCTAGTACCCACGTCCCGGTTATATATGGTAAACCGAACTCTATTTTGTTAATTCATTCAGTACTTTATATTAGTAATAAACTTGTATTTAATTTAAAATTGTTTAATTTCTTATCTATATTTGTCGACGACCGTCAGGTTGTCGTAACAAGATGTCAGGAAGTCATTTTTCAGTTTAAATTGGGTCTACCCAAACCTTTGACCACCTTTTTACCCACCTTTTGACATTTTCTAGAAATGATTCCTAGCTAGATCGATTTATCGCCCCCGAAACCCTCCGTATACTAAATTTCATGAAAATTGTTGGAGCCAATTTCGAATATCCAATATATATATATATATATATATATATATATATATATATATATATATATATATATATATATATATATATATATATATATATATATATATATATATATACAAGAATTGCTCGTAATAACGTGTGAGCTTATAAACGGGCGGGACGGTCGACGTTCGCCTTCCTGGTAGTTACTCCAAACTCTCATTAGCCGTGCCATAAAATTGTGTGTTCAGTGCGTGACATTTAGCTGGTGCCGTGAAACAGTTCCTCCACGACCGCGGTCAGTGCGAATTTCTTTGCCCATTGCAAGGCATCGCGCCTCTCTAGCCAACGCTCCTATCTCATCCTGCTCTCGAGCTTACCTTCTCATTCCTGTACGGTGCAATCTTGGTCCATGGCCGACATCGTACAACCATATCTCTACAAGCTATTTATGCTTTTACTTTGTACAGTCGCCGTCAGATGTATAGTAGCAGACAAGGTGACCAAATACTTCTGAACAATTTAAAATGTCAATAAGTTCTATACACTACAACTTACCATTAATATCTGAACATTCATTACTTCATTAATATCCGAGCAGATGCTTGTCAGTAATTTCTATACAAACAACTAACCAAAAATATCTGAACACTTACAACGTCAAGTGTAAGGTTATTATGATATATTATAAATAAATATAAATATACTGCCAAATTACACAGCGCCATCTAGGCCCAAATTAAATAGCATAGTACTTGTGTTATGGGTACTAGACAACTGATAAACTATATACCTAGTCAGGTCATAAGTATTGTCACACAGTAAAAACTTTTCTTTTAGAATGCTGGCCACAAAAAAGTTTATTGAATTCGAATTTCGAATTGTTCATGAAAATAAAAATGTATACTTTTAGAATTTTACTCATTTTTAAATATGGAGTGGACGCTTAAAGAAGACCGTGTTGCAGTTATTGCGTTGCATCGTTGCGGTTACGCGCCAATTCAAATTTTTAACATACTGAAAAATTTGAATATAACCAAAAGATTCGTTTATCGTACCATCAAACGATACAATGAAGACTCTAGTGTAGATGACAGGTCAAGAAGTGGTCGCCCTCGGTCTGTTAGGACTCCAGCAGTGATAAAAGCTGTGAAGGCACGAATTCAAAGAAATCCCAAACGTAAGCAGAAACTGTTGGCCCTTCAGATGGGGTTAAGCAGAACCACGGTGAAAAGGGTGTTAATGAAGACTTAGGGCTTCGGGCATATCGAAGAAAAACAGGACATCGTTTGAATGCTCGTCTAATGGACCTGAGACTGAAGAGATGCCGCGCTTTGTTGAAGCGGTACGCGGGAAAAAAATATCGGGAAATTCTTTTTTCGGATGAAAAAATGTTTACCGTAGAAGAGAGCTACAACAAACAAAATGATAAGGTGTACGCACACAGTAGTGAAGAAGCGAGCAACCGCATTCCGCGTGTCCAACGAGGTCATTTTCCATCCTCGCTCATGGTATGGTTGGGAGTTTCTTAATGGGGCTTAACAGAGGTACATTTTTGTGAGAAAGGTGTAAAAACGAATGCTGTTGTGTATCAAAATACAGTCCTGACGAACCTTGTGGAACCTGTTTCTCATTCCATGTTCAATAACAGGCACTGGGTATTCCAACAAGATTCGGCGCCAGCTCATAGAGCGAAGAGCACACAAGACTGGCTGGCGGCGCGTGAAATCGACTTCATCCGGCACGAAGACTGGCCCTCCTCCAGTCCAGATTTGAATCCGTTAGATTACAAGATATGGCAACACTTGGAGGAAAAGGCGTGCTCAAAGCCTCATCCCAATTTGGAGTCACTCAAGACATCCTTGATTAAGGCAGCCGCCGATATTGACATGGACCTCGTTCGTGCTGCGATAGACGACTGGCCGCGCAGATTGAAGGCCTGTATTCAAAATCACGGAGGTCATTTTGAATAAACTTTAATGTCATAAGAATCTATGTTTTGTTAAGTTCATTTTGGTATATGAATGGTTACATAATGAATAAACTTGTTACAATTATTTTACATTAAACATGTGACAGAATTTATGACCTGACTAGGTATATACTTTTTATTGTAAATAAATACATATGTACATAAACACCCAGACGCGAGACGAGAATCGAACCCATGACCTCCGCAAGCGCATTGTAGCGTTAGCCGCTACGCCACGGAAGTCGTCGGATACTAGCCTTACCATCTGGCTTGGATTATTTTGTTGCCTTTTACGACGAGCCGCCCTTGACCGTAGGGATAAGTTTCCTATTCCGACCCTGTACGGGGAAGAAGGGCGTATTCAGATTTTTGGCCGGGATTACATGACCAAAAATTAATATAAGTCAAAAGTAAAACAACTACGTGTCTAACTTTTTAATTTTCCAGACACAATTATTCACAGCGAAGGAATGACTTCGCCTAACGTAGAGGACTTATTAAAAAACTTTGCAGACATTAAGTTCGGGAGACCATCTTCGGTTCCAGATTCCAATGACGACTTAAAAATGTTGGTTCCAATTTTCCTTAAGTAAATAAACAACATTCTTAAGGGCCTCAATCCCGGCTGGATGGCGACCACCCTTTGTCTTAAGTAGGCCGTCAGAATAACCTTGTGTTGTGTTCCGGTTTTAGTGACCCGAGTTCCGGTAGCCCTATGGGACTATGAGCGTGTGCGCGGTGCCCCTAGGGTCGCAAACATCCATAGGCGACGATAACTGCTTATTGTTAAGCGGGCCGTTAGCCTGTCTGCTATTCATAAGCTATAAAAAAAAATTTACTCCAAACTGTTGAATGGACGATCGGCGTGGCGTAGACTAACGTGCATCGGTACTCTTGCGAAGTTCATGGGTTCGATTCCCGTCTCACGTTTGAGTGTTTTTGTATTTATTTGCAAAAAAATATATGTTATGGATATCGAACTCAAAATTATCTTATTGGCAACACTGACTAATATTTAAAACAATCAAAGATAATCACTTCCGGAACAACCAATAAGAATCACACTTCCGGAGTGTAACACTTCCGGAGTATAAGCGACCGATGAGAATCTAATGTTTGGACAACTAAAGAGTCACTTCCGGAATATAAGCGACCAATGAGAGTCGCTTCCAAAGTGTGGAATGGGGACGAGTGAGGGACAGGCCGACCGCTTCCATATAAAGCGTCACAAGTAGGTGCCAGGGCTCTCTTTTTCGTTCGGTTGTCATCGCGTGCGGAGGCTGTCCGTCGGTCTGCCTGTCGTCCCACCACTGGTTACTATTCATAACAGAAGAAAGAACGGAAGCTGTCGGTCTGCCTGCTATTTTTCTGAATCGTCCACCGCTAGTTCATAAAGTTCATGAAGTTCATAAAATGGCTGGTTCATAAGGGTTTTCGTTAAAATATACATATGTAGTTTATCAGTTGTCTAGTACCCATAACACAAGTGATATGCTACTTACTTTGGGACTAGATGGCGCTGTGTGATTTGTCTTATATTTAATGTCTCTGGGCTCGAGCGTCGCCCTATGTTTTCCCTCCTGCTGTTTTTCTTCATCGTCGGTTCAGCAATTATATGCACGTTATACAAAAAAACTGGTTAAGAGGTTCATACCAGCGTGAGCATCGAACTGTGTGTGTGTTTGTGTGTTAATGCTATGAACAATGTTATCAGTGACGTATTATTTCAGATTTCAAAATAGTCTACATTCATTTAATGAAAACGAATATCCCTTGACGGATCTTTTATCCGTTAAAAGACCTAAATTTAAAAGTATCGGTAATGCTAACAAATATATAAGAAATTCAAATTATTATGATGATAATAACAACAACAATATAATCAATAATGATGTACAACAACCAAACAATGCAGATATAAATGAAACAAACTCAAAAGAGGTTTTATTAAATATAATCAATAAACAAAACGAACAGTTACTAAAATTAATTGAGAAATTCGACATAAACGCACTTAGGAGTAAAGATGGTGATTTCGAAGACTTGATAAGAGAAATAGAAGAGCATAAGAACAAACCAACAGTGCGTATAGAGCAAGAAAGGTATACAGACACGACTATACCAACAACGGAAGAAGTAACGCAGGTATTCATTAATTAGCTTTATAAATGAAGTTGAACAGTCAGGAGAAGACCCATCCGATAGCAAACACCGTCGCTTGTGAACGTTACAACACCCAAGCTTTTCCCATCGACGAAACACCCCATATGCTTCGATGGGAAAACAGCTAGAAGCTTCTTGAGAATCGTTTCGTATAATACAAGAACGATTTTTATACGTACAGAAGCGGAGAAAGAATACTAACCTCTGCGACCAGGTTCGGCCTGTCGTAAAAGGCAACAAAACAACCCACCCTAGCTACGTGGTAGGGCCTCGAGCCCGTCTGGTAGGCGATCACCTTTGGTGTTAAGTTTGTCGCCATAATAACCTTGTGTTGTGTTCCGGCATTAGTGACCCAAGTTCTGGGACACCAGCGTGTCCGCGATGCCACTGGCGTTGCAAACACCCATAAGCGACGGTAACGGCTAAATTCTAAGCGGGCCGTCAGCCTGTCTGCTGTTCTGCAGCAATAAAAAAGAAGGATTTTTTGACCCATCCTAATTTACATATACATATATTATATATTTATTCAAAATAAAAACTATAATTTTCTTTTGAAACTAACATTTATATTTATATTATTCTATTTAGTAATTCTAAAATTCGACGTAAACTATATTTTTTTTTTATATATTCTTTTGTTAGCTAAATGTTTTTATCCGTGCAGGGGCGGAGAAAGAATACTAACCTCTGTGGCCGGGGTCGGCCTGTCGTAAAAGGCGACAAAACAACCCACCCTAGCTACGTGGTAGGGCCTCAAGTCCGTCTGGATGGCGACCACCTTTGGTCTTAAGTATGCCGCCATAATAACCTTGTGTTGTGTTCCGGCATTAGTGACCCAAGTTCCTGTACCCTTATGGGACAGCAGCGTGTTCGCGATGCCACTGGCGTTGCATACACCTATAGGCGACGGTAACTGCTAAATCCTAAGCGGGCCGAAAGCCTGTCTGCTATAGCAATTAAAAAAAAAAAATTTACTTGACCATGATATTTGGAAAAAATACAAACCGCCAAATAATTGAACTCTACTCGCGGTTCTACAATTAACCTTAGCTATTATTAAAAGAGTATTTATGTATTTGTTTTTAATTGCAACGCCAGTCGCATCACGAACACGCTGCTGTCCATTAAGGGTACAGGAACTTGGGTCACTAATTTCGGAACACAACACAAGGTTATTATGGCGGCATACTTAAGACCAAAGGTGATCGCCATCCAGACGGGCTTGGTGCCCTACCACGTAGCTATGGTGGGTTGTTTTGTTACCTTTTACGACAGGCCGAGCCCGGCCGCAGAGGTCAGTATTCTTTCTCCGCCCCTGCACGGATAAAATAAAAAGTATACAATATATATGTATATAAGTATATTTGGAGCATTTCTATTAAAAATATTAGCTCCAATACTTTGCTCTCATATAAACTTTTACTATAATACTCCGTCCGCGCAATTTTCATAAAAAGGGAAACAAATTTAGCTTCACGTAGACTAGCTGACCCGGCAAACGTTGTTCTGCCATATAAATTAAAAAAAACATTTTTTATAGGATTTCCCTGAAATCCGTTCTTGGTGTCGTCGTCATCTACATCGCAAAATAAATAACTAAGCTAAATTTAAAGTCAACCGGTACTGTTTTAGAGATCTCGTGATGAGTGCTATTTGCCTTAAATATGTATGTATACGATAGATTTAATTACAGGTTACCAACATTATGATAGATGAAACAGAAGTAAGAAACGCGTTAAAAAATGATCCGCTGGTGCGAAGAATTTTGAATGTAGCTCGTAAAAGACGTGAAGAATATATCAAAGAAGCGAAGAAGTATTATAAAATAGATACATAAGATGTGTAAAATCACACAATATATTATGTGAAAATATCATCGTTGATAACACGAAATGTTATCAACGATGTGTCATTTGTAGTATAATTTCTATATAAATTTACTGTATGAGTTGTCCTAATAAATAATTTTTCTTTCTTTTTCTCAAGCTCACGAGCTTTATATTAAAATGATCTGTATCTATGTATTTATGTAACTATGTATCTATGTAACGGATTTTTGAACTAGATTTTTAACCACTTTGAACGATAAAAAAATTCAAAATTTTGCACACTTGTCAAGACCTGACAAGTGATGATGACCTGATGACAATACACTTTAATAATTTTGTCCCATAGTCCGTATTAGGATCATAAGAAACGCCATCTGGCCTTTAATTAATAAAACTACTGGAAGATGGAGTTAAATTTAAAAAAAATTACCGATTGGGTGATTTTTAGTTAAAATAAGTATAATTTATTTAATATATAATTAAATATATTCTCTCCATGCAGGGGTGGAGGAATATCGACCCCTGTGACCGGAGGCGGCCTCTCGTAAAAAGCAAAACAACCCTAGCTTGATGGTACAGTTCCAAGCACAT